>CM050168.1:249646490-249958990 GCA_027410445.1 Discoglossus pictus | reverse complement strand
GAGCATCAAATAAAATTAACAAGCTCTACACTTGATTATGACTATTGATGAGCAATGTCTGAGCAAGAGTTCATGCAAGAGGCAAGCCCATGAGATAGTGGCATGCACTTATGTTATAGTATATTTGGTGGGGGGGTTTTGCAATGTATCCCTCCAAACCTTACATTGATATTTAATGGATAACCTCCTATCAGTAAGAGAAAGCAAAGCATTTCAATTTACCTATTCTTAGATAAATAGATGGGTAAGGGGAAAAATAAGTGCAAAGTAATCCTAATAGTGCAGTCCAGTTAAAACTTGTATTTCTATCCACTAAACCAAAAAATTATATATAAAGCATTCCACTCACTTGTATAACCCTCAATCACAATAAGGTGTAGTAATGGCATATTGGGGGAAGTCTATGTCTGCGCAGATAAGGATACACTGAAATCTCCTCAAATGGTCTTTTTGCAGGCAGATAATTTTTTGCAATATCTTTGTAAGGTAATCTAGTAATTGTAGGTCATGGTTGCTCTATTGTCCACAGATAGCATTAGTATGCCACTCTGAATTCCCTTCTTTATTGTACACCTACACTTAAAGGGCTATAACCACCTTATAGTGTGGTCCACAAGAGATAAACAGGCTATAATAAGTCACAATCTGATAGGACCAGAACTGCAATACTCTTTCACCAAATAATTAAAAATTGCTATAGATCCATAGACTCCTCCCTGCTTATGATAGAGGGTATATAAATTAATGATGTAATGTATTAGGAATTAGCAGTCCCTAATGGAAAAATAACTTATAGCACAATAAAACTAAAATGAAAATATCAATCTAAAAAATAGGAACAAACGCGTTTCGACCATTGCACATAGCTTCTTTTTTCTAAGGACCACTTGAAAATTGCTGAGAATCCCAAGGACCACATGAAATTTGCTGAAAGGTCATTACCGGCAACTTGATTTTTATCTATTGGAATGTAACATGTATACTTATAAACAACACCATTTAAAGGACCATGGTGGTCAAAAATGTTTAAATATATTTTGAAACACTACACTTGAAAAATCAGTTTACAAGGACATGTCCGATTGGGAAGCTATAAGTAGCAGTTTCAGGGGCAAGGGGATAAAGCATGCACTAGAGAATAATTGCATACAAAAGCAAAAAATAATGAAAATCTCCTTTCTTTATTTTTTTACTTTATAAAAACATATTGCCCATTATCACGTTTAATTATTTAAATACCACATAGAAAACAAAAATAATTACACTGGTCCTTTAATATTTATACAATGTTGTACCACTTGCTTGTAATATGTGTTTTATTAATTATTATTTATTGGGTTTCATACTATCTGTAAAATCAGTAGCTCTACATGGTTGCTTGGATCAGTCTTGAAGTTTGATCCTACAAATAATCTTTTGTGCAAAGGAAAAATAACACAGTCCTTATGTAATCCTTTTTCTCCATCCAGTTGGTAGTTGCAGCTCTTGGTTCTACCGTTTTTTCAGAGAAAGTGAAAGAGACTCCTGAAGAAGCCATATAGTGGGTGAAATGTGCTATGAGAAACTACCACAGTGATTACTACCATAGTGTCTCTTAGGTAATGCCACTTCATCTAGAAATACAACACGAGCTGCAGCTACCAAATGGAAGGACTAAATAATTTCATTAACTTTACTTTGAATAAAAGATTGTTTTTAAAACTAATCCAAACAACAGTACATTTTAATATAATATTCTACATGAACTACGAAGATGAAAATACCTACCTAATTGTAGTTCCATAAACGATCTGAATGAAACTCACAGACCAATGGTGGTCATCAGACCACAATTTGTCATCATCTGCCATAGGGTAAAAATATTCCCTTTATTGTATATTCATTGTACATTTAAACTACTTTATAATGTCACAGCTCTTCTTTGCTCTCATCCCTTACTGTTCATCCACTCGTTTTTTAAACATGACTGTAATATGTATTTAATTGCAGGATATTTCTATGCCACTAGTACAACAGATGAATCCATATTTGGCTTATCAAGCAATCATGATAACACTATCCTCGTGTCTGGAGATACATCTGGTTGTATCCAGGTGTGGGACATTTCAGATTATGGCATGCAGGCAAAAGATAAGGTAAATCTTTCAGAAGTGGAAAATGAGCAATGATAAAATGTAATATTATACAAGCTTTAAAGAACTACTGTAAAAAATTTTAAAAAATATTAGTCCGAAAAATATGAATCTGAGAACAAAATTAGGCAGCAAAACATGCTATAAAACTATTTGTATTCATGCCTGCTGGTCACTACAGACATCCATGATACTTAGGTGAAGGTTGCTGTATGTGAGAGACATTTAGATTTATTCAGGAGCAGGACTTGCAATTGTTCTTATGTCTGCTTGCTTCTGTGCATGCATGCGGAATGGGAATTAAATACAAAAAGCTCCAATGATAAGCAAACCACACTAACAGCCCTATTAGATTCCCTCAACGTGTAAAACAGTAGCTCATAAGACTTGCAGCTATTCAATTGGCCCCGTAAAGCAACCCGCTAGCGAAAAACGTCTATGCGTGCCCGCAAATCCTTTGATCGGTCAAGCCCGTAACACTTACGTTCCAATCATGCTATTACATTGCAACAAACCCACTGGCGTTCAACGCAAAAACCCAATGGGTACTATAGAGGAGCCCCAAGGAGGTTAAAGAAGCATAGGTGCAGAAGTGTAATTATTTTGTGCATCGGGTATGTGGCAGTTCGGTATGTTTCTTCTCTGGGTCTCATTGCTGTGCCTCATTAGCAAAACAAGAAACAAGTGCTGTACATTTTACATACATATTAAGTTCTCTAATGTAGTCTTCTAAGAATAACTTATGTTTTGGTGGATTTTGCCCTTTTTTTTGCCCTTTACATGATTGGTCTCAGCATATAAAAAAATATTTTATCCTTTCTCCCATGTGATGGTTTTGATTTAATAAGAACATTCCAAAGCCATCTCGTAACAATAGGGAGGTTCTGAAATTACTGCAGTTACTTTTATAGCTTGCATAACTTTACTCCCATTACTTGCATCAATAGAGACAAACATGTTAATCATGTAAAAGGTTGCCAAAAAGTATGTTGGTTTTGTATTGGTCCTACAAATTTCATATAAACTTGAAAAATGTGTACAAATACAGCAAAAGAGATTTAGCACAAGTAAACGAAAATACAGTTGATAATTGTAAGAATAGTATTCAATGCCAGGTAACAGCTTCAAAGGCTAGTAAATTATTTCCTTGCATTCAATGGAGCATTGATGCCTAAACCAAAGATATGATTTCCCCTAATTTGTTAGTGTATAATTTGTATGACTGCAACTGGAATATATGAAATCAGGCTCCCAAATAATATTTAGAGGGACTAAGGAGAAATCAGAGGATGCAACCACAGCTATTCATAAATCTAACCTCCCCTGTCACACACAGCTACCTCTAAGGTATCACGAAAGGCTCCAGGGTCCAGCAGAGGCTTCATAATCATTTTAAAAGCTATCTGTATCATTTTTTAAACTTAATCATGGTATTGGACCAAAGGTTTTAAAACATATTTTTCCATTATACATTGATCCTTCGCTGTATTTTAATCATGAGGTGAAATATTAGTTATGTGAAAAAAACAAAGATAAAAAAAGATAAAAAGAAGCTAGAAACACACACACACTTATTTTAAACAATCCTTTAAAGATCTGTATTTAGTTATTGTTATGCAAAAATCACTTTATAGTTTATATTTCCTAGTATGTATGTGTTTCTCCTTGTCAGTGAGAGGTTGGAGAATGAATAACAATAGTGTAAAGTAAAGGTGTGACAATCCTCGTGGTACGGGCTACACAAGCCCAGGGCCACCTGCAATAGACTACAGGTTTACTACCGACAAGGACTGTTTGGGTTCTTGGAAAATCTCGGCACCATGATATTTGGCTTCTATATCAGTCAGAGTCCCTCCATCAGGAGTCAGCACTTCCAGGAGTCTCAGTAACCCTCCTGTGGTAGTGACCCGGGTAAGTTACTTGCACAGTGGAGATAGGATCAGTATTGCAGCCACAGAAACAAAATAAGAGAAACACAATTTCTATATGCCTCCAGAAGTGAACTGTGTTTATTCGCTTCCAAACACCAACTACCCATTTTAGAAATAAACAAAAACAACATTCATCAATTGGGATGGGGATAAGTTTGAATTCTCCACCTGGATGCACAAGCACCAATTAGCTGAATAGCTGTACTGCCTGAATTAACATAGTCCAATCAGCATAGTCCTGTGTCTATGGGGACAGAGATGATGCAACAGAAAGCAGCTGCCCTCTTCTGGGGGCTGGTCTGTGTTACCTGAGCTGCCACATGCAGCTATAGAACAAAGAACAGGACTAGTTACAGGCGCCATCTTGTTTGGTCACTGATGATTCAATATTACAAATAGCAGTACAACACACTAATAACCTTTAAACATGACACAGAACACAGTAATATTACATGTGGAATTACATACAGGATGAGGCAGGGGGCATGTGCCATACGAAACACGAAGCATGGTAGCAATATAACTCCCCTACCCATTTTCCAATATGGAAGTCTGTTCTCTGTGGTAGCTCAATGGGCCAAAATCCAGGCGCTGAAAAGTGGTCCATGACATTACCCCCCCCCCCCCCCCCTTCCAGACAGCAGTTCTGGGGCTATGATCCTGATGGATGATTGGTTTGAACTGCAGCCCATAGCCCAAGTCCAAGTCTCCATCCAAAGAAGGAAAAATGTTGGTCCAAATGGCCACTGCATAAATCCCAGTTCATGACCTCCTCCTGGAGGGGGTAGTAGGTTGGCCCAGTTTGGGGGTGGTTGCCCATCCTTCAGGAAAGTGTCCACACCCTCTAATCCCATTCCTTTCAACAACCCACCCCAAATTGCAGGCATCAATCTTTGGGACACATTCATGATGTCAGTAACTAGAATCTCATCCAGGGGCATACGGCTGCCCCCTTTGCCACAGGCAGGTAGTGGCTCTGGGGTATCCCATCTAGGGAGCAGCTCAGGCAGGGATAAAAAGCGATTCCCTGCTGGCACAATCTCCTTGGGGTCAGTTGTCAAGGCAGGGTTGGAGTAAAACAGAGCAGGAATCAGGATTAGGGTCTCTGGATGGAGACCCTTTCCTGGCTAAGGCTCACCTGGGGTAGCAGACTTTGTTGTGGTCGATAGCTCCTTATGGTGAGTATCCTCCAGGGCTGGTAAGGTTGGGATCACCTCTGCAGATAGGGCTGTGTTTCAGGACAGGTAACAGTCTATGGGTAGTTGGGCAGACTCTCAGGACTTGCACCCTTCTCTGCCAAGTATTCAGTCTCCAGCTCCTCGCTCTTGGTTAGCGGATGGAACTTCTCTGGTTGTTGGCTATCTTCCCATGCCTGGTGCTGCTTAACACTGCTCCCTGGTCTTCCATCTACCAGGGTCTGGACTGTTCTCCCGACCTCCCTATCCTGGTGAGTTCCCAGAAATCCCTCTGACCTCATCTGTTCTGTAGCGGTCATATCCCAGAAGTCCCTCTGACCTCGCCTGTTCTGTAGCAGTCAGATCTCCAAGACCTTCCTCTACCTGATAGGGGTGAAACCAACAGTCCATTTTCTTTTGCAGTGTATCCTCTGCTAGCTAAGTTGGGGAAGCATGGGGTAACTCCACATACTTGAGCCAGGTCCCACTTGGGCCCACCTCCTCAAGCAGTTCCTCATACTCAAAACTGCATAGATCACTATAACCCATCCTTGCAGGTGGTTCTTGCATTGAGATCCCAGCTCTGTCGACCAGTTGCTCCCGGAAATACATAATGTATGGTGTGCTCCATTGAGTTATTTTCTAGCTGTATTCCTCCTGCTGAAAAAAAGCAGAGGTTACTAAGGAGTGTCTGGCTAAGGTCCTGCTGACTTAGAGGGGATTCCAAATGAACTCAAACAATACTGCGGGGTACGTTCGACTCTACTAAGCCTTCCCAAGCCCTATAAGAATAGCAGATCATCACAACAGGTGGCAGTGGTGGGATCACCTCGGTGTAAATGAAAAATACTTAAAAAAGGCACTTAGCAATAAAAAATATATATGTTTGACAAATAGCATAATTAAGCATGGAAATATGTAACTAGAATAAAAAAATGTTTTATTATTCATCTGATGGACCCTGAAAGCATCCATGATAAGTTGGTGAAAGATGTGTGTGACAGAGGGGGGTGTCTATATTTCTTGAGAGCGATGCTTGCATTTGCTGATTCAATCAGCCTGCTTCTGAACCTTTGACAGGAAAGAGTGTGGAGTCAATTTTAGTTAGATCACTTCTTGGTTTCTCCTCTCCTCCACCCCTTCCACTGATAGATAAAAAGCACCCTCATTTTCCAGATCTCAAAAAATTATGTAAGACAAAACAGATTACTCAAAATAGATTTTCCAGCAAAAATTGTGTGTCTGTGTCTCACACAACTCCAACATTTTTAAATGCTCAACTTTTTTCTTGAACTACAGTGGTCCTTTAGTAGTGTGTGCTTTTGCATGGTAAGCATTATGAAGTGTCATATTTGGCCAATAGAATTCTTATGCCCACCAGACTAATTCCTTGGGGACATCCTATACATGTTTTGCTCACTGGACCAAAAAATTCTAATCAATTCTATCCTAACCTATAACTAAAAGTAATAGTGAATATCAAGAAACCTCAGCTCCTGACAGGTAGCTCAATACATATAAATACCACTAACATAGCAATTTTATAAATACAGACAGTGTGTCAATCCCAGTAGCTTGCTGGAACAGTTACAGCAACTAGTTAAACACTCTTTGTGACATGTGTAATATCATAACCACCCTGCATCCCTGTGCAGCCTGACAGGAGGAAATACAATGCTGCACAGTACTTAGGCGCCAGAATTAAAAGCTGAAACGAGCACTAATCAAACAAAGGGCATCTACCACGCTACCTGTATACCGATGAACAGCGCTATAGACACAGAACGCACGTCCCCAGACACAGATCCCAACGCGCGTTTCGTCAGCTGACATCATCAGGGGGCGCGTTTTTATGAGGAAGCGTTCATGTCCCTTAAATTGCACTAAATTCAAAGCCCTAACAATCGTAGCCATGGTAACTTGCCTGGATACGCAATTTATCACACATTAGAGGTGTAATAGCTTGTAGCAGAAACATTAACCAAGATAAAGTATAATACTGCAAATAATATAGTAAATAAAGCATTATCTGACAGACACATATCAATCTGGGTGCTTAGTGACAGAAATGCTCTTCAAGCCCAGCCCTGAGAGCTTCTGATGTTCTTAAAGTCACAGTACTATTATGTAGAAATTATGTAGAATTTGCTATAATTTTATTCCCAGTATAATCCAAATTTTAGACACACAGGAAATATGTTATCCCACTACACCTAACAGGTATCAATCTTCCCCACTAGAGTGTAATATTGGTAATCATATAGCAAATAAAACATTATATGACAGACACATATCAATCTAGGTGCTTGATGATGGAAATGCTCATAAAGCCCAACAACGAAAGCTTCTAGTGCCCTTAAAGTCACAATACTATATTATATCCAATTTACTATAGTTTTATTACCGATATTAATATAGATTTTAGTGGCATTTGCGACTTTAATTCAAAAATCCATCTACATTCCCTTTGTAGAGGGAGTTTATCCACATCCCCTTTTCTTTCATTAGAGGTTACGCCATTAATTGCATAAGACTTCAGATGTTTCATATCCTTATTATGGCAGATTCTAATGTGCCTAGGGATGGGGGTATCTGCCTCCCTCTCCACACTCTATACGTGTTCCCATATCCTACTTCGGAATTGCTGACATGTTTTCCCCACTTATATCTTTTTACATGAGCAGAGAATTACGTATATGACACTGATAGTAGAGCAGCTGAGGAATCTCTTGATCACATATTCATTCCCATTTGTGGGATGCTTCGATGATTTTGCTTGTGTTACAAATTTGCACTCAGCTCATAGTCCACATTTAAAGCAACCTTTTGCTGGAGAAAGCCATCCAGCCGGTTTAGCAGCTTTTTGGAAATTACTTTTAACCAGAATATCTTTCAAACTCGGTGCTCGCCTGAATGTAATTGATGGTTTCCTGGTGATACTAGCACAGAGGTCCTTATCAATCAACAGGATTTGCCAGAGTTTGTTTAAGACTTCTCCCAATTCCTCCCAGTTGCTTGAATCTCACTCTTCTTTGTGTAATTGTAATTGATAACGTTCAGAGTCAAGTGCCCTTATAGGCCCTTTTAAAGTGGTATTGCAGTTCTCTAGCTTCTTTCTTGAAGTCAGCTATGGTGGTGCAATTACGACGGATCCGAAGGTACTGGCCAATTGGGAACCCCCCATTTGAGCCACCTGGTAGCCACATTAAATTCAAAGCTCGTATGTGCAACGTGAGATCTGCAATGGCTGCAGGATGGAAATATTGCAGATTTACGGAGCTATTTAATTAGAACATGCTGCGAGTTACGGGCTTGAGAGGCAAACCTGTAAACCATTTTTCGCAGTTTGGATGTGTGGCCGTGAATGGGATCAATTAGTCAAACCCGTAGTTAGTTTAGATGGAGCCAATGGAAACAGAGATCGTCAGAATTCCGTCACTGAAAAATGAAGGTGGGATTTCAAAGTCTTACGGGGTTCAATTATGAGTTACGATCGGACCCACATTCCAGATATAATGCAATATTGCTAAAGATGTAAATATGATATTCTATTACATGCGAGTGCCATTATATGTATTAATACATTGATTACTGGGATCGATATAACACGAAAATTAAGCAAGAAATAAAGTATTTTTTCGAGCCGATTTGCGAGCTTGAGAATATTGTGCTATTAATTCTAAGACCTAACATCACTTTCCCTGTTAATAAACCTACAGTAGTGTGTGTATATGTGCTTTTCAAGTGCTACGGATTGGACTTTACCCCCCTTGCGGGTCCTCTCTAGCACTTGTTGGCTTCTTGGCTCCATTTGCGAGTTACGGGGTTGAACACCAGTGATTTCAATGCAATTTAATAGCGAGATTGGAATGTAACAGTTACAGGCTTGAAAGAACAAAGGATTTGCAGGTTAGCAAGTTAAATTATCACGTCCCGTAAAGTTTTCTCGTTCCTACCCCGCAAGTCGTCGGCGGGCTGGTTTAAGAGGCCAAATTAGTAGCTGTAAGTCTTGCGGGCTATGTTACAAGCTACAGTTTTACACGTATGGGGAATTTAATGTGGCTATAGGATAGCAGCTGTTCTACTCAAGAAGTGAGTTAGTTACAGTTGTTTTTCGAAAACATTTAGTAGTTATATTCCCACTGGCATCCTTGCAAACCTGAAGATCCAGAAATGGTAAGCTTTCAGCATCAATGACACATGTGAATTTCAAACCAATGTCATTGTCATTTTTTTCCACAAAACTGTAGAAATCAGATACAGTTCCACCCCATAACAGAAGAGTAAGTGTAATAAATTTAGCAAATTCCTCCATCATTTCAGCAAAAACTATAGTGTCCTCCCACCAGCCCAGGTATAAATTGGTGCAACTTGGCACACATGATGTGCCCATAGCTGTACCCCTGGACTGGTGGAACTTGCCATTAAAGACAAAGAAGTTCATCATTGGAATAGACTTTAGTGGTTCAAGAATAAACATATTCCTTAGTTTCTGATCCAACGTTGATGAGGAAAGAAAATAGGCCACTGTCTGTATCCCCAATTCATGCGGGATACAGCTCTACAAGCTTTCTACATCAATACTAGCAATGTATGTGTGCCTTGATACTATTAGCCCATCCAGTCTTGTGAGTGTGTCCAGAGTGTCCTTATATAAGCACTAACAAACAGACGTAGATGGTTATCCACATACTTGCTGATATTTTGTGTCAGGTTAATAACACCTGACAAAATTGGCCTTCCCGGAATCAGACGCTTTTGTTTGTGCACCTTCGGAAGAGCGTAGAAAGTTAAGATCCTTGGTTTAGAAAGTAACAGATAGTCATAATGTGCTTGACTAATATGCTCATTCATCTTGGCTTGATCCAGTATCTTTTTCAACTCACTTTAAAACAGATTAGTCGGATCAGAGGGTAACAGATGTTAAGTCTCTTGGTCCCTTAGGATAGCTTCACACATACAGACATGGTCATCTGTGTTTAGGATCACTAAGTTGTCTGCTGGCTTAATTATAATTGGAGAACAATCTTTGAATTCTTTAAGTGCTTTACATTGTTGGTAAGTTAAATTATTATGAGCCACACAAGAGCTACTCACATACCTATAACTCAAGAAGTGGTATGCCTTGAGGACCATATTTGGGAATTGATGAAGAAGATAAGCATTTTTGCCTCTCTGTTTTTGCAAATTAAATTCTACTTATCTCCACATACAGAGTAAGCAGATGGTCAATGCCTGAACTGCAGAATAAACCTTGTGAACCAACTCAACTGAGATCAGAATAAGTAAACTAGGTATAAACCTAGGAGCCAAGATTTAGCTGCCATTACAGAATTGACATTTTCATTTTTCATCCTGCTAAAAGGACAGTTCTCTGCCAAAATACGAGCCGTCTTTTGGTTAGTTTGTAACAGAAATCCCAGATGTGTTTTTACCATTTTGTCTGTGAGTTGTAGCTGATTCTCTAGGCACAGGAAGTCTGTACCAGTCCGTCTGGAGAGCTATTTCTAATGAGAGCTAATGATGTATAGGAATCTCAAATGAGAATGGATAGCTTATTTTTTGGGATAGTATCTACTCCGCAACATCTAAAATATTATGCAAGAACATAAACTCGAAATAGGCGCTGGCCTCTCTGCTTGTGTTAGAGTAAAAAGTATACTATTTTAGCCGATTTATATAAACAATGGGCTCTGGCTTATTTATGATTTTGTAATGGATTTTGTGGATTTGATAATGTGGGGCAAGAGAATAGGTCATAAGGTCAAGTTGGTAATATCAAATTAAACTAAATGTAATATGTTAAGTACAAGACTCACACTACATGGTAATATCTACATTTTAATGTCAATGTATGTAAGGTTATTAGCCATTCAGGTACACTACTTTAGATATAACAGTACTTTAATCAGATAGGAAAAGATGATCTAAATATTCAACTGTATTATCAGCACTTAAACTACAGTAATAATTCAAAGACTGGTCACACCCCTTCTGAAAGGTTTCCTATTCCTACTAAAGACATAAAACCTAGAGGGAATAGACTTCACTGATATACTCAGATACTATCTAGACTTCAAACAGTTAATGATGCCAAACATGATCAAACATGAGCTCAAAAAGATGGCTGGAGAACTATTATATATGGATGGCGTTCCTAAACTAGAAACCATTTGAAAGCTCCAGCAAAGAGCTTAGCAATGTTGAAGTGGGAACAAATGGCACTTGAGGCATAGAAGGCAGCATCCCGAATTTGGTTCCACGAGGTAACAAAATGACATCTAGTCTATTAACACTCCATCACCATATAGCCTCTTCCTCCAATAGTGTATGAATTTCCATACCTTTTAGTGGGAGTGTAACCTCTGAGCAATTAACATGGGGAGTTTTGGATAGTTGCTTCCTTCTTTATCTAAAAAATAAAAAACAGATTGCAATTGCAACCCCATCTAAAGAATTATTCCAGGGCATTTGAAAACATTTGTCATCCCTGCACAACAAATAAAATATATTTTATCATATTTACACAGTATCTTAAATGATTTAGAATCTGGAGACTTCCCCCACTATACCAACAGATGGGACAAAGACTTAGGTATCCTGACAGGGGAAGAGAAATGTATAAGAGCTTGGGTGGTAACTGACCAAACTTCACTAGCAATAGCAATTTTAGAAAATAGTTGCAATATTCTGATCGTATGCCATTACTTTCCCATGAAACCTAATCACATATATAGTTGTGAGCATGCGAGTTGTTGCTAACGAAGGCGCTCCATGCCAGCAACTGCGACCCTCGCAAACTTCACGTCGCAACGCAAACAACACGACACACCAATTACGACACTCGCTAAATTTTACGAGCAACGCAAACAACATACGACACACGTTAACACACATTACGACCTCGCAACACTCAGACGCAACTTGTGAACATTACAAAATTCAAAACACAATACATAAACACAGCACATACATAAAAAGCTTACCTACAGCAAGAGGAACCACCCAGCACCTCAAAAATGCAACTTACACCTTCATTTCACTCAAAATAAAAGAGTTTAGACACAAAAAAATTTGCTAAGCGACAGAAAAAATGGCCGCCGAACAAAACGAAAACGAGGCTAAACACGCAAACACCATACGAGACACATTACCACACATTACGACCTCGCAAATATCGGACGTAACACGCCAACATACAAACATTTAAAACACAATAAATACACACAACACACACATAAAAAGCTTACCTACAGCAAGAGGAACCATCCAGCACCTCAAAAAAACAAGTTACACCTTAATTTAAATAAAAATAAAACACTTTAGAGACTAATAAAATCGTTAAGCGAGAGAAAAAATGGCCGACGAACAAAACGAAAACGAGGCTACAGCACTCTCAACACGTAAAACACCACAACACACTCGCAAAACACCACACAAAACTCGAAAAACACCACGGACCACCTACGGATAATCCGCAAAGACGCATACCACAGATAACCCGCCATTTTACGCCAATGCGGAAGTACACCACTACGCTAACGGTTTTGTCTCGCGCACGCACAGTATTACACTGCACACATTCACCACGCTTACACAGCAGCTCCACACCACTAATGCTGCAGCAACATCAAAACACATTCACAGCTCTTCAACACAATGCTTCAAAATAGGTAAAGTATATTCATTTATTAATGTATTATATATTTGATTATTACACACCAAACAGCATTAGCTACCTTACAATTTCATTGCCGTCATTTTTTGACGGGAAATTCGCTAGTAAAATATATTCTCAGTGGCATTTTCAGAGCATATGTGGACATGCCCTATCATTAGAAATGTCTGGCAGTTATGGCACTTATGGCAAATGCCACTAGAGCAAAACATGGGAGCTGGCTTATGTCCCTGGAATTCACATTTGAGTAAATAAAAATATAAATGAATAAAAAGAAAAAATATAAATATAAAAGAAGTCTCACTCAAGACATAGTACCATTGATTATCTGTGGGAGCACTCAAATTCTATTTTTATTTTATTTTTTAAATCCCCAAAATTTAAGATTTTAAATAATTATTATTCAGGTTACAAGTCTTATTATTTAGAATAAGAAACAGTTGTCAGTAAGTTTGCTCTATGAATGTGTCTCAATTTGCATGACTAACCTTCTGATACTTCTCTACAGGAGCAGGAACAGAAACCCCCCTTGCTGTTTTCCTGGAAAGCTCACGGCAGTAAGGTATTGAGTGTGGAATGTCTCCTATTTGATGCTGAGCCCTTTGTAATCAGTGGGTCTTCCGACAGAACGGCCAAACTCTGGACACTTGCTGGCAAATATGTGGGCACATTTGGTCAGTCGAAGAGTTGGAATATAAGAAACCCTGCAACATACCAGCACTGCATGTAAGAATGTAAAATAAATGCTTTGATTAGAAAATATCACCAACATTGCACCTCTGAAAGCTATTTGTATTCTGTTTGTTCTAATACAAATTATATTTAAAGTACCACTGTAATGCCCTAGAATTGATCATTAATAAGATTCATGTTTAATAATTTATAACAATATTTAATAGGAAATGATATGTGCCTCCAGCTGTTTGTCTCCACCATAATAAAACCATTAAAGTAGGTTAGGGAGGGTTGAATGAGAGACAGGTCTAAAGATTTAAAGTACATTTAGATATGATAAGAAAATAAACAATCAAAAGCTTGTGGTCAAAGGAAACCGCTAACAGAAGTCTTGAGTCAATAGAAATCATTGTCTTACACATGGGCCCTCATTCAGTTGAGAAATTGTAATTTACTGGAGCCTGTAATGTAGGCCGTAAACTAATTTGCTATTCAATTGCGGCTGTTACAACCGTAACTTACACCCCATCTATGCCTTTGATCTTTCACGTCGCAAATCGCTATTCAATTGCTACAATTCCGCACTCCCGCAAATGTTTTCACACCCGTAAACGGCAAATGTAGAAGAAAATCCTAAGGGTTCCAGATGGGACCCGCAAAGGGGTTAAAGACTTGTCCGTAGCACTGCAAATGCAAATAAAAAATCAATACTGCACTGTAAATGGGAAAGCAATAAAAGACATTAGAATTAATTGCACAACTGTCTCAAGCTCCCAAATCGGCAATAATTTTTTTTTTTTTTTAATGTTTCATTTCAGTGTTATATCGATCTCGGGAATCAATTAGTTAATACATATCAGGCCACCCACATGGACTAGAATATTTCCTTCATTCATTTTTATTATTTTGTACATCGTACATTGATCTCATATTGGACTTCTAAACGATAATTGATTGACATGTAACCTCCGTGTTTCACTGCCATAATGATGACGGTCTCATTTTCTATTTGCTGTATCTAAATGGGTAGTTACGGCCTTGCTTAATTGATCATGTTCACGCTCTGAAATGCTACATACGAGTGCATGGTTTACGGTTTTGCCCGTAACTTGGGGCCTTGTTCAATCGAATCGCTCCGTAATTGTAACAGAGTTCAAGCCTGCAGCAAGCCCACAGACATCCAGCATATATACCGCGAAATGCAGCCCTGCAATTGAATGAGGCTCATTGTATCTAATGTAGAAAGGTATCTCCCCCCATTGACCTTATAGTGGGTGGATACCAGCAGCTGCTGAGTCTGAACTGTGACATAAAGTTTAATATTGAATAATGTTTTTTTTTAAACATTTAACAGGAGTTTTATGAATTATAAATTCTTAATTATCATCTAGATCATGTTTTCAGAGCACTACAGAGGTACAAGATATAAAAAGGCAATAAGGAACCCAAATAACTAAATTGTTTGGGTTATTTGATAGCAGTAAGGGGACAGGAAAGTCACCAAAGCTACTGTGCATGATCAAGTAGACGGGTGTCCAGATTCGGTCCTGCTGGGCCGCACACATGCCTGGATTTGAGGTTAGCCCTTCTTCACCCAGGTGAGACTATAATTTCTTCAGTCATCCTAATTCACTCATCTGTGCACAGAAAGGAACACCACAATTCCAGGCCTGTGTGCGGCCCAGCAGGACCGAACTTGGAAACCCCTGATGAAGACACTTGAAAGGATTTCAACTTGATCAAGAATTTTTATTTTAGCTGATTAGTAGTTGGCAAGCATATTCAGTAGAAGCAGATCTACAGTAAACACATGGATAATATTTGACTAATTTATCTATTTACAGTAGTTGAGTTTGATATTTTTTTACTTATAGCTTGTACAAACCATAAGCCCTCTCAAAAGAAATTGCAGCATACATAATGAGCATGATTATATTTAAGCTACATGAATTATATTTAATTATATATGATTAATTATATTTAAGCTTTCATGATTTATATACTCACTGTTATTCAGAGTAATCACCCTGTCACCAGAGGTTTTCAGTTCAAATCCCAGGCTAAATTATTACAATCTTTTAAGTACCGGTATATAGAATAGGCAGACTAGATGGGTCTTTGGTTCTTATCTGTTGTCAAACCTTCCAATTGAAAGCAGTTGCCTTAACCACTGAGCAGTTTATCTATATTAATAAGTGAAAGCCTAATGTAAGAAATGTACCGCTTCATCATTCAGCATGAACAGTAGGTTCTAATTAGTACCACCAGCCAATGCAGCTTACTGTGTATCCTGCAGATTAAATAGTGCTTTTAACACAATTGATTTAGCAGCAATTTAAAAAAGGAAAACTTTCTGTCCACATGCTTTTCAACCCTTTATCTGATGGTGCTTTATCTGATTAGTGACTTCAGTGGCTCTTTATATACAGTCAGGTCCATAAATATTGGGACATCGACACAATTCTAATCTTTTTGGCTCTATACACCACCACAATGGATTTGAAATGAAACAAACAACATGTGCTTTAACTGCAGACTTTCAGCTTTAATTTGAGGGTATTTACATCCAAGTCAGGTGAACGGTGTAGGAATTACAACAGTTTGTATATGTGCCTCCCACTTTTTAAGGGACCAAAAGTAATGGGACAGATTAACAGTCATAATTCAAACTTTCACTTTTTAATACTTGGTTGCAAATCCTTTGCAGTCAATTACAGCCTGAAGTCTGGAACGCATAGACATCACCAGACGCTGGGTTTCATCCCTGGTGATGCTCTGCCAGACCTCTATTGCAACTGTCTTCAGTTCCTGTTTGTTCTTGGGGCATTTTCCCTTCAGTTTTTTCTTCAGCAAGTGAAATGCATGCTCAATCGGATTCAGGTCAGGTGATTGACTTGGCCATTACACAATATTCCACTTATTTCCCTTAAAAAACTCTTTGGTTGCTTTTGCAGTATGCTTCGGGTCATTGTCCATCTGCACTGTGAAGCGCCGTCCAATGAGTTCTGAAGCATTTGGCTGAATATGAGCAGATAATATTGCCCGAAACACTTCAGAATTCATCCTGCTGCTTTTGTCAGCAGTCTCATTATTAATAAATACAAGAGAACCAGTTCCATTGGCAGCCATACATGCCCACGCCATGACACTACCACCACCATGCTTCACTGATGAGGTGGTACGCTTTGGATCATAAGCAGTTCCTTTCCTTCTCCATACTACTACTCCATTCTCTTCCAATCACTCTGGTACAAGTTGATCTTAGTCTCATCTGTCCATAGGATGTTGTTGCAGAACTGTGAAGGCTTTTATAGATGTTGTTTGGCAAACTCTAATCTGGCCCTCCTGTTTTTGAGGCTCACCAATGATTTACATCTTGTGGTGAACCCTCTGTATTCACTCTGGTGAAGTCTTCTCTTGATTGTTGACTTCGTCACACATACACCTACCTCATGGAGAGTGTTCTTGATCTGGCCAACTGTTGTGAAGGGAGTTTGCTTCACCAGGGAAAGAATTCTTCGGTCATCCATCACAGTTGTTTTCCGTGGTCTTCCGGGCCTTTTGGTGTTGCTGAGCTCACCAGTGCGTTCTTTCTTTTTAAGGATGTTCCAAACAGTTGATTTGGCCACACCTAATGTTTTTGCTATCTCTCTGATGGGTTTGTTTTGTTTTTTCAGCCTAATGATGGCTTGCTTCACTAATAGTGACAGCTCTTTGGATCTCATATTGAGAGTTAACAGCAACAAATGCAAATAGCACACTTGAAATGAACACTGGAGCTTGTATCTGCTCTTTGTAAATGGGATAATGAGGGAATAACACACACCTGGCCATGAAACAGCTGAGTAGCCAATTGTCCCATTACTTTTGGTCCCTTAAAAAGTGGGAGGCACATATACAAACTGTTGTAATTCCTACACCGTTCACCTGATATGGATGTAAATACCCTCAAATTAAAGCTGAAAGTCTGCAGTTACAGTACATCTTGTTCGTTTCATTTAAAATCCATTGTGGTGGTGTATAGAGCCAAAAAGATTAGAATTGTGTCGATGTCCCAATATTTATGGACCTGACTGTATACCGTATATATATATATATATATATATATATACAATGCATTATTAATAGTTTAGTAAACTAAGTCATTGTCAACATATACACAGCTGATATGAAGCTCTATATACAAATTTGCTTCTGTATACAGACATATGGCTTGGTCTATTAATTTGGTGCAATGTGGTTGATTGAGGAATATCTACAGTATAACAGATGGTAGATCATTGGTGAATTGGTATAGTATACAAGAATTTAGCATAGTGAGGCAATAACTTGCATAATGGTCAACACATTAGTATTTAGAGCCTTATTGATACAACAGTCTACGTATCAAGAATAATTTATGTTTACAGAAATTGTAGTAAGTTTGTAATGAGGGTCAATAAATAGCCCAGGAAGTATTAGGTTTTGTTCAAAGTGTTAATTTAATACGTATGCATGTGTGTTTGTGTGTGATAATTTAGGTTACAAAGAACAACTTCCACCCGGCCTGCTTTGTTTTGGCCTCTCTTACAGGAATTAGGGCATCTTGTACCAGCTGTGTTTAGACATTTTAAAAAGAGCAGAGATTATTGCTATTTGTGGAATCTTCACAACAAAGTAGAAGCATTAATTTATATTTTTCCTTTAGTAGAAATACTCTGTTGTATTACATAGGTTTAGATGTACATGTGGAAAACCTTTGATAGATGGTTTATTTATTAGGTGCTATTATACCAGTGGCATGTTTCTGTCTATGCCCATAAGGACAAGGTCAGCACTTTTAAGGGGCTGGAATTGCAGGAGCAGTTCTATGGAATTGAGTGTGCATAAGAACAGACAGGTCTTTACCAGTTACAGTTCTGTCTCAAAGTATAATGGCTATTTCTGAAATATTGTATATATAGTGATAAACAAACCTCATTATCTTGAGGATAGTTGTATTTTTGGGAGCTTTCCCTTTAAATACCCACCCAGTGTATTAGGATAAAGCTTAAAGTGATTGGTATCATAAAGGGACAATCAGTAAAGCATGGTTTCTTCCCTAATCAAAAAAGGAGGGTGACAGTAAATAAATCCCGATGGGGGTTACAAAGCAAAATACTCTGTCTACAGCTTTGTCCACTCAGGTAGCCTCCCAGTGGACAAATCCAGGTGGTACTCTGCCCAGATATGGGAGTACACCATTTCCCCCGAACATGGCATTACATGGTAGTGGAACCTCCTCTGCGAGACACTGCTTCCTGGACTTATAAATAGTTAGCTTGGCTAATACAAGGAGCAGGTTGACAAGGAGGTTCCTGACCTTTGTGCCCTGTGACACTGGCAAAAAGAAAAATATGAGGGGAAAAATGGAGCCAGAACTGAAGGACAAGGCCCCTCAAGAGGAGCTGAAGTCTGGCGCAACTGAAATAACAATGGAACACAGACTTCCCCTTACCACAGAGTGGACAAGTGACTGGAGAGTCCATGAAATTAGCCAGGTACTCTCTCATGCTCAATGCACCAAGGAGTGCTCTGCAACTCATTTCCCTAGTGGGTCACAGAATTAAAGAGGAAAGTATTGGGCTCTGGTCCAGATTCACATTTTATGGCTGTTACGTCCCAGAGTTGGGGGGCCATGTGCACCTCAATTTTCTCTCTCTACGTTGTGCCTTTTCTTGTGTTCAAGATCTCCTCACCCAGCCAAAACACCTCTTAGGAGAACTCAGGACATCAGAGGTTGCAAGCTCAGTCCAAAGTTACTGCTTATTCAAAAATAATAGCCTCTGCTACATCCTGTTGATTAGGATTTAAAAAACACCAAGAAAGACACAGGTAGACACATTCCTTTAGTTAGAATCTGCAACTCACGCTCATACAGTAGTTGTTTTTAATTTTTTTGCTTGCATAGAAAAAAGACTTCCCCAACATAAATCCCTCCCTGTTAGAGGGGGTCGGAATTCTTAGTGTGACCTCCACACCCCATCACCAGGCTGTAAATCCCCCTCCCATTGCCAGATACACAAGAGCTGGGATTACCTGGTTAGGTCACTAATATCCCTATTGCTGTTGTGAAGTGAAGTGTAACACTTTATGACTATCTGAGGCCAGAGAGTGTATGCCCAGGTGCTCTCAGGGGCCATATAAATTCTTGTAGAAACCTAACCCTTTGTTGTCACGCTAACATGCATGGCAGAAAGTGTACCTCCGCTAGTTACAGGTAAAATAACAATATTACAGTGCATATAACATGATATAGTAACCCCAACATTAATTACTGTGGCCCACACTACACCCAAAAACAACCCTGTCAGTCCCCACAAGTTTCATGTCCATTTTAATAATCTCGGACATTAGCAACCCAGTGTGCTAAATAGCAGCATTTCATGTGGATTCAGGGGAGTCCCAACATCAGTCATGACAATTGCTGTTTATTGAAGTCCATCAGTAGACAAACAATTAAATAGAAATCACTTTGCATAAGTAAACTCCTGATCATCTGAGCTCTAACTAAACAGAAATTCAACCTTTCTATCTACTGCCGCTACCGACACACATCGAATGCCGATCAGTGACAATACTTATTCACCTTTGAATTTCTGACAAGGCATCCGGATTCCAGCCAGGTTATCTCCACAATTAGCATGAAGACCCTTAGCTAAGCTGGCACTGGTTTTATGTAGGCTTAATTGACTAAAAAGATACAGGATCTTTAATTTAGAGAGCTTGGTTTTAAGTAAGTGCTGAACTGGAGTCCAGAAACCTACGGGTCCTGTGGAGTAAGATGGAGAACAAGCCATCCCTACTCTTTTGCTTTTTCACTGCAGGGTCCTTAAATATCCTTTACACAAAGAACAATAAAAGATGTTCTGCCACATACAGCATCTTCCTAGGACATATCTAACCCCATGAGACCAATATAGCAATTCCACAAGTTCCAGGATTCCATTACAATATGATATTGGGTTATAGCAATGGGAAAGGAGTAGTAGTAACTGAGTGCTCGCAGGCCTCATTGTGTTTAGGGTACCATAAAAACTAAATATAACTCTGTATAAATGCCTGCCCGAAAACACTAATTCAAAATAGAAGTTAAAAATTAATCCTCCTCAATTAGATCATCCATTTCCCCTAAATCTAAGCTCCTTTGGTTTGTACATGTTGTATTTTCTATGTAAATGAGCGGTGGGAAATTTGGTCCTACAAGGGCTGCCAATGGTCCTGGATGTCTGTCTCTCTGCTTATATATTACGGTTCTTTCTGCTAACTGTGTTCCTCAGTTTCACTAATTCCTGTTGATCTCGGCTTCTGGAGAGAGATGTTAAAAACATGGGGCCTCATTCAAATACAATTTGGCCAATTGAACAGGGCTCTTTATAAGCACAGAGCATATTTTTTACAGAAGTTTTTAGTTAGTGAACTTCTATCCAAAAGCAAGACCTTCACTAACTAAAAACTTCTGTAAAAAATATGCTTGGATGTTTGGAGGGATAAAAGTTGATTTTCAAAATTTATGTGTCTTGAAGGTTAGGGTCCGGTCTCAAGATTTTTATTATATTGGCCAATGATCTATCATTCAAAGCTCTACCTGTCATTTGGAGAACCTAAGAGATTTCCATGTGCCAAAACAAAAACAGAGCTACACACCTGAGAATGGATAGTGCAAATTTAGCGCATAATCTCTAAAGTTTAAGCTCAGTAGTGTCAATAAAGAGCCACTGTAGTCTAGGAAAAACAATACATGTTTGTGAAGTGTACAACAAATTAACACTATTAGCAGTCTGCTTGAGCATAAGTGCAAATCTTAATTTTAGCAGACTTTGCTAGGTCATGGAAGCTGCCATGGCAGTACTACTCTATTTTCCAGGCATTAAGCGGGAGTTACAGGCAATTGCATTGATTAATGTGTTAACACGCCTTCCTGCTCTAGAAAATATAATAAAATTGGTCAGAAAACACTCCTTAGACTCCATGGCCCCTATTCAATTGAGCAATTGTTAGTTACTGGAGCCAGTAAACTAATTTGCTATTCAATTGGTGTCTTTTAGCTACCTGCAAACAATTTGTGGGTTACAGGCTGAAAATCCCTGAGGTTGCCAAAATCGTATCAACCCATCTAACGCATTGATCTTTCAAGCCCTTAAATACAGTATTACAATCGCAAATCGATATTCAATTGCTACAATTCCTTAAGCCCTCAATTGTTTTCACACCTGTAAATGGCAAATGTATAAGAAAATCCCACTAGTACCAGATAGGACTCAGGTTAAACACCTGTTCGTAGCACTGTAAATGCAAATAAAAAATCAATACTACACTGTAAATGACAGGGAAAGTGGTGACAAACATTAGAATTAATTGCAAAACAGTCTCAAGCTCACAAATCTGCAATCAAAAATGATTTTTTTTGCATTTCATTTCCGTGTCATATCAATCTCGGGAATCAAGAAGTTAATGCATATCAGGCCACCCACATGGACTAAAACAGTATCTTCTTTCATTTTTATTGATTTTTAAATTGATAGATTGCGAGTCTGATCGCATATCAGACTTCTAAATTGATTGACGTTTAACCACCGTGTTTTACTGATGTCATGATGACGGTCTTATTTACTATTGGCTGTTTCTAAATCGGTAGTTACGGCCTTGCTTAATTGATCATGATCATGCTCTGAAATGCTACTTACGGGTGCATGGTTTATGGTTTCGGCTTTCAGCCAGGTAGTTGTGAGCTTGATCAGTTGAATCGCTCTGTAACTGTTGCAAATTTCAAGCCCACAGACTTACGGCCTGTATGAAGTAAACTTCGGGCTTGCAACTGAATGGAGGCCCATGTCAGCAGGAAATAATTATGGATTCCTTCAGGCACAAGCAATATTTACAAATGGCTTTATGTGCTCAGTTAGCATTGCTGAGAATTTTTTTTCATGAGAATTTTCCTGTAAAATATCAGATAGACTAATCCCAGTAGTGCTGCTGATTCACATGACAGAACAATGAATGTTGCCACCATGAGATCTGATTGACCTTGGTTCTTTAAAGCTATCTAAAGATAATGTCTAAAAATAGCATGTTTAAAGTGGCTGCATAGGCGTAATAACTTACTTTTCGTTTATCTTACAATGTATCTTTGTTCCCCTGCTCATTACCTCCATATTCACAATAGCCAATAATAGGTGACAGAAAGACAGAGGCAAATATATCAGGATGTTTTCTCTGATTGCCTGTCTAGCAGACCACGTGATTAGAAGATAAGGAATTGCTCGAGCAAAAGAGCTATGATAGTAAGACAACTTAAAAGTAAATTATCACTATTTTGCAAGTTTTGCGTAATAAATGCTATGTCTTCTATTTTTCAATATTATATTTAGATGACTATAAAGAAAAATATTTTAGTGTCCCTTTAATATGGAGTTGGGTAGAATTTCTGTTCAAGTTATCAGGTGGGTTATAGATTATTTTACACAATAGCGGAAGTTAAATTACAGCAGGATGAGGTTTTTCCAGATGGGCTGAGTCTTCTCGTCACACCCTCACACTCAAGTTGGGCAGAGATTTCCGGGCAGCTAATTAAACCTAGCTAGAGATGCAATAACAATAAACACGGCTAATTTGAAGCAGATGGAAAGGCTGGCGCTGGTACTCGGGGATTGTGTGGGACTTAATTTATCAGCAAATTTAGCACAGATAACAGAATGTGCTCCGAAAGCTCCCTAGTCAATATGCTGTAAGTGCCAATTAACACTTACACTGCAACTACTTTACAGTAGTTAAAAATACAATCTAATTAACCTGACACCACAACAAACGCCCAGTTATTGCAGAAATGAAAAGTACACATATAAATGAGTATAATTACAATTCATTATTAAAAAATACAGAGGAAATGTTCAATAATTGAGTTTGACATTTATGTATTTTGAGCATAAATTATTTCAAAAGATTCTCATTCTCTTAACCTCCTTTATCTAAACCCATAAATTAACTCTCAAAGTTAAGACGCGAAATCCTATTTCTTCTGTTCTTTCTTATTACAGAGAGTAAGGATCTTTTTAGGTAAGTACCTAACTGTCAAACTCAGTTATCTAATACTTCCAGTCAAAGGCCCCTATTCAATTGTCCAAATCGCAATTACTTGAGCCCGTTACTGATATTTAACTGGCTACTTTTAGCTACTCGCATTCCAATTGCGAGTTACAGTCTCAAAAGCACTGCGTTTGTAAAAAATCGTAACTCCGTCCTATCTCCTCCTTTGATGTTTCAAGCCCGTAAATGTTACCAGTGCTAAAGACGCAAAATCCATATTTAATTACAACAATAAACAAGCCCAGAATTGCCTTCAAACCCGTAAATGGCAAATATATCAAAACAATCTACGAGTAAAAGATAGGCCTTGCAAGTGGGTTAAACACCTGTTCATAACACTGTAAAAGCAAATAAACACACACTACTACTACAATAAAGGACATTAGTATTAATTGCACAACAGCCTCAGGCTCTTAGATCTGCAATAAAAAAAAAGTATGTTTTATTTCTGTGTTATTTCGGTCCTGGGAATCAATACATATCATGGAACCCGCATGATTTATTAATTTTTATTGATTTCTACTTTCTGGATTGTGAGTCCGATTGTTAATCATACTCCTAAACACTAATTGATTGTAGTTCCATGTTTTACTGACGTCATGATGATGGTCTCATTTACTATTGGCTCTGTTTTAAATGTAACTTACGGGTTTTCTTACTTGATCAGAATCATGCCCTGAAATGCTATGTATTGGTTCATGGTTTGCGTGTTTGGGCTGTGAGCATGTAATTGCAGGCTTGAGTGCAATTGAATACATCTAAATATGAAAAAAAATACATATCACCTACAGCCAAAAGTTCAGTTTGAAGATAATTACAGGCTTGCAATTAAATAGGTGCCATACCGCCACATTAAATTCAGGCTACATGGTAAATTGTAGCTCGTAACGTAGCTTGCAGGACTTAAGGATATAAAATTAGCCTCTTGAAGCAACCCGCAGACTACTTGCAAGTTAAGACGCAGCAAGGCCTACGGGACGTGGACCGTGGAACTTCACGGACGTAAAGCCTTTGATCTGTCAAGCCCGAAACCGCTACAAATCCAGTCATGCTATTGAATTGCAACAAAGGCACCCAAAGCCCAACAAGTGCAGGAGAGGACCGGCAAGGGGGGTGAAGTCCAATACGTAGCACTTGAACTGTAAATAAAAACACTGTACTGTACTAATATTGAACGGGAAAGTGATGTTAGGTCTTAGAATTAATAGCACAACATTCTCAAGCCCGCAAATCAGTGGACAAAAATACTTTATTTCATGTATAATATTTGTGTTATTTAGATCTCGGCAATCAATGTGTTAATACATATACTGTAACTAGCATGTAATAGAATATCATATTTATGGCTTTATTAATATTGCATTATTCTGGAATGTGGGTCCGATCGCAATTTGTAATTGTAGGAGTTTGAAATCTAATCTCCCCTTTGTCAGTGACTTAATGATGATGATCTCTTTTTCCATTGGCTCCGTCTAAACCCGTAACTACGGATTTGACTAATTGATTACATTCAAGCCCACAAATCCAACGGCCGATGAATGGTTTACCGGTTTGCTTCTCAAGCTCGTAGCTCGCAGCCCATTCTAATTTAATAACACAGAAACTCGGCCAAATTTCAAGCCGCAGCCGTTGCAAGATTCACGTTGGAGTTACTGGCTTTGAATTTAATGTGTCTGATAGTGTTTAGTGTGTGTGTATACCTGGGACATTTGCTGTCAGTGTAAATAGGAGATTTCACCTACACACAAGTTACTGTTATTTAAATGAGATCACTTATAGAAGTTCAAATAGCACTTTACTTTTATTGATTCAAGTACCCTATATATTAGGTGATGTGAGCTGGTGATGAAAAATTAAAGGCTATTTACATCACTATAAGTGCTCTTCATGGTGTGACAGAGCACACGATTGTATGTTAAAATTATCTATTTTTGAATTACACTAATAACAGCCAAAAATCAAAGAATTAAGTCTGTTTACAAACACAGTATATTCCTGGCTGTTGCATAGTTAATAACAAATGCTGAGCTATGAAGTGAAGACAGTAATTGATAGCAGTTTTTGCCACTCAGGAATGCACTGAAACATTAACCCAAAACACATAACTGACCTGTTTATATGATTCCAGCATTCCATTCTAAACAGATACATTTGGTAATAGTTAACTAATTTTTTTTCTTTTGCTCACTACACAGAGCTGAAGTGTGAGTCTGGCAGTGGGCAGTCAGTGAATCATGTAAACATAGATTTAGTTTATTAACTTCTCAGTGACAAATGCACTTATTTCAAAAAATCAAAAAGTTTTTCAACATGCCTTTAGGAGAGCTTTTCTGTAATGTGGTCCAAATTTTACTGCATTAAGTGGCCCTTTAATGTTACTGTTACAGTTTAAAACTGGGCTGTAGTTTGATTGGCTCTTGGACCTTTAACCCATGGGGCTCAGCATTCTAAGTGTTGGTGACAGAAATTGAATTTGAAATGGCAGTTTCCTAGCAAACTAGGATAATTTCATTATTTATATATTAACAGTTCCTATTCTCTGTAAACTCTCTAGTATATAATACTAGCGACTTTCCCGTCAAAAAATGACGGCAATAAGATTGTAAGGCAGGTAATGTTGTTTGCGTGCAAAATTAATTTTGTTGGTGTTTTAAGATCCTTCGGCGCTCACTGCGAGGATTGCGCTGAGCGCCTTCGGCGCTCATTGCGAGGTTCTTGGTTGTTTGTGTCCTATGAGCAGCGTTGGTGTTTTTTTTTGGTATGGCAATGAATAATTAATAAAATAAGAAATTAATATACTTTACCAATTGTGAAGTAATATATGCAGGAAGCATTGTGTTGAAGAGCTGGCAATCTGTTTTCATGTTGCTGCTTCATCAGTGCTGTGGAGCTGCTGTGTAAGCGTCATGAATGTGTGCAGTGTAATAGTGAGCGTGCGCGAGGCAAATCCGTTAGGGTAGCTGTGTACTTCCGGATTGTATAAGTTATTGTTCTAAAATGGCGACTAATGTGTGGTATGCGGCTGTGGCTGATTTTGCGTCCTTCGTTTCGGATGTCGTCCAACTTTTTCGGAATATACGTAGCTGTTTGGTGGTGTTTTGCGTGTTTAGGGGCCTTTGGCCTCGTTTTGTTTTGTTCGGCAGCCATTTTTTCTCTCGCTTAGGTGATTTTCGGGTGTCTGAACTCCGAAAGTTTGAGTTTAATCGAGGTGTAACTTCACTTGCAGAGGTCCTGGGTGCACCCCCTTGCTGTGGGTAACCTTTTTATGTGTTTGTTGTGTGTATTTATTGTGTTTGTAATGTTTTTCGGGTCGTGCGGGTTGCGTCCTTGTTTTCGGATTTCGTTTTCGTTTTTTTCGGTGGCCATTTTTTCTTTTGCTTAGGGGATTTTTGAGTGTCTAAACTCTTTTATTTGCAGTTAAATTGAGGTGTAACTTCAGTTTTCGAGGTCCTGGGTGCCCCCCTTACTGTAGGTAAGCTTTTTATGTATTTGTTGTGTGTATTTATTGTGTTTTTCATGTTTTCATGTGCTCAGGTTTCGGCCAATTTTTGCGAGGTCGTAATGGGTGGTTAAGCGTCTCGTATTTTGCTTTCGGGAACGACGTAAATTTAGCGAGGTCCGCAGTTGCTGGCAAGGAGCGCCTTTCGTAACTACGTAAATTTGGCAACAGCTTGCATGCTCACAACTATATACCGTATTTTTCGCCGTATAAGACGCACTTTTTCTTCCCCAAAACTGGGGGAGGAAAGTTGGTGCGTCTTATACGGCGAATATACCTTTTCAGACTGCCTCTGTCCTCTTGATCTCACCCCAGCGCTTCCTACCAGCATCGCGTCGGCCGGTGCGTCCTAGTGACGTCACACACGCAATGCTGCAGTACACGAGGAGTGCTGGTAGGAAGCGCTGGGGTGAGATCAAGATGGCAGAGATCAGAAGAAAGGTGAGGATCAGGGGGGTCAGGGAGGATCAGGACGGTCAGGGAGGGTCAAGGGCTCCCAAATGCTGCAGTATATGGATATGTATGTGTATGTGTGTGTGTGTATGTATGTGTGTGTGTATGTATGTGTGTGTGTATGTGTGTGTATATATGTATGTATGTGTATGTATATTTATGTGTGTATGTATGTGTATGTATGTGTATCTATAAAGGTGAGGATCAGGGGGGTCAGGGAGGATCAGGACGGTCAGGGAGGATCAGGACGGTCAGAGAGGATCAGGAGGGTCAGGGAGGGTCAAGGGCTCCCAAATGCTGCAGTATATGGATATGTATGTGTATATGTATGTGTGTGTGTATGTGTGTGTATATATGTATGTATGTGTATGTATATTTATGTGTGTATGTATGTGTATCTATAAAGGTGAAGATCAGGGAGGATCAGGACGGTCAGGGAGGATCAGGACGGTCAGGGAGGATCAGGAGGGTCAGGGAGGGTCAAGGGCTCCCAAATGCTGCAGTATATGGATATGTATGTGTATGTGTGTGTGTGTATGTATGTGTGTGTATGTGTGTGTATGTGTGTGTATATATGTATGTATGTGTATGTATATTTATGTGTGTATGTATATGTATGTATGTGTATCTATATATATATATATATATATATATATATATATATATATATTTGTGTGTAATGTAGGTGTGTAAAGTGTATTTGTGTTTGATTCAGATTTTTTTTTTCTTGTTTTCCTCCTCTAAAAACTAGGTGCGTCTTATCTGCCGGTGCGTCTTATAGGGCGAAAAATACGGGTATGTGATAAAAGAAATGTAAGATTAGTTAAAACTTGCTTTTTAAAGTGAAACATTAGTTTTATCACCATTTGGCATAAAAGGTTAAGAGGTAATTTTGTGTTTTTTGTGTATGTACATTTTTTTATAAACCTGGTTTATAGTACAAAAGTGGAATACATTTAGCAGGAAATTGGAATCCCCCACAACATATGGTCATTTAATAAAGCAAATTGAAATTCCCTACAAATAAAAAGGAGTCAAACAGGATGTGACTAATATAATACCATTAAAAATTCAACAATAAGTGCTAGAAATCTAGTATTCTCTCAAACAACTGATAAGTATCTTAAAATTAGACAGTGGAGGTTCTAAACATGGTATAATTTAAACCATTTTTTTTTAACATCCGGTTCTGTTCAAAAAAGTGCAAAATTACCGTAAAATAAATTGTAATATGCCACATGTTGTATCTCCCTATTAGATATGCTCTGGATCTCTAAGTCGTCTCCATGAGTATTAAAGGGTAGCCAGCTGGTCTCCACAATAAAACATTGAGCATTACTGATTTAAACCATATAATTATATACTGTATAATATATATAGTTTTATATATATATATATATATATATATATATATATATATATATATACTTTATCATTTAAATATTATTAAAATAAAATTTTCATACAGTAAATTAACATTGAATTTTGGCATTTGGAGTCTTTGCGATTCACCCACAAACTGATTTTATTAGTGAGAGATCATTGACATTAATTACTGAAATCCTCTGATATGTTCGATATCTTTAATGCAGTTGCCTGCATGTTTAGTATGTCTAGTCTCTCTTTATGTAGATAACAACTACCTGTAGTCATGTGCGTAGGAGCCCAAAAACACCTGGCGAGGGGGTTATTCAACTCTACCTCCCAGGACAGGAACCAGAGGCGGATCTACTGTCCTGCTCTGGGGGGGGGAGCAGCATTGCTTCAATGCTCCACATAACCTTTTTTTTTAAATTCCTTTTTGTTTTAATTCTAAATGCCTCTGCCCCCCCCCCCCCCCCCCCCATCATCTAATAAAACATTATATACAGTTTCATGGGAAATACATATTGCTCCTCTGGTGGCTAAATCTGGTAATGCTTGACTAAATTTAATTTAGCTATTTTTTTATGTCTGCTATTCATTTAATCTGGGGTTCCTACACCCCTGCCTATAGTTGTAAATTATACCATATTTGGGCTGTCACTGTGTCATTTTACAGGACTGCTATACTGCCATAAAAAGAGGAGCTCGTTTTTTTAATTATGTAATGATCATTAACAAAATTAATATTTAATCATTTATAATAGCTATCACTACACAACGTGAACTCTATTTCCGTGCTCAGGATACTTTTCCACAACTTACCAGCTGAAACCATTCTGGAGAGTTGTGACTGCAGTGATTGATGCAAGGTGTCTGCTTCTGGGCCAGTGAGAAAGAAAAGACATTGAGCCAGATTCTAATAGAAGCCAGTATACAGGCCGTATGAATGCAGGTGTGATGCGGGCTTGAACTCTGCTACAATTCTGGTGCTTTTCAATTGAACAAGCCTGCAAGTAACGGCCGAAAGCTGAAATGGTAAACCATGCACTTGTACCTAGCATTTCAGGGCGGGAACGTTATCAATTAAGCAAAGCTGTAACTGTCCATTTAGAAATAGACAATAGAAAATGAGACCGTTATCATTAGGTCAGGAAAACATGACGGTTACATGTCAATTAATTTGCGTGTGGGGGTTTGATATGCAATCAGACACGCAAAACCACAAAATGGAAAATAATCAAAATTAATGCCAATACTGTTCTAGTCCATGTGGGTGGCCTGATTCCCAAGATCAATATAACCCCGAAATGACACAGACATTTTTTTTTTATTGCCGATTTGCAGGCTTGAGACTGTTGTGCAATTAATTCTAATGTCTTTCATCACTTCCCAATCATTTCCAGTGCAGTATTGATTTTTTTATTTGCATTTACAGTGCTTTACAGTGATATACAGGGGTTAAACCCCCTTGCAAGTTCTATCTGGTACCCGTAGGATCTTCTTCTACATTTGCCGTTTACGTGTGTGAAAACAGTTGCAGGCTTGGGGAATTGTAGCAATTGAATAGGGATTTGCGATTTTGACGGGCTGTTCTAAGTTCTATTTTTAACAACCGCAAGGATTTCAAGGCCGTAATCCCTAACCCGTTTGTAGCCCGCAAAAAGACGTAAATTGAATAGCAAAATAACTCATGGCCTCCATTACGGGCTACTGTAAGTTACAATTGCTCAATTGAATTTGGGTCAGTATGTATTTTTCAGTCTCTTTCAATTATACTTGCAATGGCTCTCTGTTCCCTCCTTCCCCATCACTCTCCCTTCACTGATATCCAAAACACATACCCTCACGATTCAGCTCTGAGGAAGAGATTTAACAAACACAAAGTGGATTCCTTTTAAAATTACTTTAAAATTCAGATTTTCCCACAAAATGCCCATGGCTTACACAGCTGCTATCATTGCTTGTTTTGTACATACTTGACAAACCAGTGTCTGGGTGGCATATTGATCTCTAATAGTAAGTTTAATATTGATCATTGAACCACTGTGGTATTTCTCTTTACTGTTTTTCTAAAAAAAATAATAACAATTATATTTTTCAACTTTTATATGCAATTCCCTGCTGCTATCTGTTACTCTCTAGTAGGTCTGGCCTTGTAAACTAATGACACTGCCTGTGTATTAAAAGGTTCCTCCTACCTCAGGAAGTAGATCTGCTGAAGCCAAAATGGCAGACTCCACAGTGGCATAAATAGACTTTATTTTATTTTTTTACATTTTTCTAAAATATTTTTCATATTTTCAGTGTAGTTTTGTATAATTGCGAATTTTAAAAATATGACCACATTGGTCCTTTAAGATATATAGCTCATGTTCTAAAATGCTGGAAAGTATCTCAAAGTGATGTGTATATTTATCAAGTAAACTTTCAGTCTAATCCCTGAATGAAAGATATTCAAGATTAAAATGTTAATCTTCAGTCTCCTTACGTACATTTCCAGATAAAGGTTTTGGCCTGAACAGCTGAACTAATAATCCTACTAATCCCACCGCTGACACCAAGCTGCATCACAATCCTACAGGCATTATTAATAATGCACTAAATATGACCTTTTGATACAATCTCAACATCACTTTTAAAGTGACACAGCAAAGGTTCCAGATATGATATAATTTAAAGGGACACTGTCACCCGAACAGGATGTTGGTTTCATTTATGCAAAAACTGTATATATATTGTATTAGCTATTTTTCTCTACTGTTAATTATTTGTGAGATATTCAGAATTAATTATGCAGCTTCTTTGTTCTAATGTGTGGCTCGGAATGCTTGATAAGGATGACGGATCTAACTCCATGATAACACAAAGGTTATTGTTTTGGCCACCACAGAGACAGACAAGCAGACTGTGATAATAATTATCACATGAAAGCAACACATTTGTATATTAATACAGCTTAAATAAATCAGAATAACTCAGGAATGGTTTACATTAGAATAAAATGGCTAATAGACTAACTTAAAAACAAATAGATTTTTGGGTGACACAGTTCCTTTAAATCTATAGATTATAACAAGCATTTTATAAATTTAGTTTTACTAAACAAAATAGTTTTTCCTACAGTAAACTTCCCCTTCTGAATCGCTACCTTGTCATGGTGAAGGGGCTTGTGTACCTCAGTGAAGCTGTGAGCTATACCATGTAGGGTCACCCAAGATGGGCAGGTCATAGCTGAGAGATGAGACAAATTGCTGTCCTCTGGAGAAGGAACTGACAACCCACTCCAGTATCTTTGCACTGAAAACCTTTTGGATGAGCACAAGATGCACCTTGCATTCTGTGGTCCATAGTGTTGCGGAGAGTTGGACACCACTGAATGACAAAACAACAACAGCAACAGTAAACTTACAATTACATTTACAATGTTTACTTGGGAGTCACCCCCAAGAACTTGTGGTATCTTTTGCTAATGGCAGCTCATTGCCAAGAATTGCTGTCTAAATCTATTGTCTATTGTGTAAGCCATGTGCAATAAAAAATAATGGGTATGCTGAATTACCAAGGAGTAACTGATTAGATAAATTACTCCTTGACATCTGAACATGCACAGGCTTTTGCTTTTCACATAGTTTACATAGATATTTAGCGCTACAGGAGTAATTAGTAATTATTAGCAATGATGTGCCTGTAGCCAGAGATACCACAATATATTTAGTAGGTGGATCGGAAAGACTGACAGGTAGAAATTGCAACCTTTAATGTATGCAATTGTAATGAAAAGCAATTTAAAAAATACACATTAATCTGATAAAATTAGGTATGTGTTATTCCCTATAGCCTTAGGAGCTGGACAAAATGATGTGACTCGACCTTGTACTATCTATGTTTTGTGTTTGCGTTGTTTAGTCGTGTCTGACTCTGACTTAATGGACTGTAACACACCCTGCTGATCCACTTGGTATTCATGGCAGAGATACTGGAGTGGGTTGGCATTTCCATCTGCATTGGGCCACAGCATACAGCTCCTGGTATTCCTAGGTAATCTACCATCCAAGTACTGACCAGACCCAAGCCTGCATGGCCTCAGGGTGGTGTGACCTCTTGGTTCCCTGACTGGAATCAAACCCAGGTCAAAGCAATGGAAGCACCAAATCCTTACCAGTGGACCACCAGGGAATCCACCTATAGCCTTACATTATACCATAACTTTAACCTCTCCTGTGTCACTTTATATATATTTATACACAGGGCAGCTTCCATTAATCAATATTTACAGATATTTTAATGAATAATGCTAAACATTTTTTTTCTACAAAATAAAAGTATGCAATATTCATAAATATGTATTTTAAACTTAAAAAGACAACTTTAATTGGATATTGATCCGGTAAAGACGCGGCTAAGTAAGTTAAAATTGTGCTTGAACCCTTTGCAGTCCAACAATAGGATGTACATTTCCAGCCACCTAATGATATGGACCAACCAATATTTTAAACTTAACCCAGTTTCTGCACTGTATATCCAAAAAAATGTTAAGTACATTTTAGATAATACTTTTCTAATCATATACATACATATACTAGTAAATTGCCTATTAAAATTGACAGTATAATTGTTCATGTTTACCTGTGTCTCTTCCCCCCTTCCCTCTCTGTGTCTCTTCCCCCCTTCCCTCCCTGTGTCTCTTTCCCCCTCTCGTGTCTCTTTCCTCCTCTCCCCTCCTGTGTCTCTTTCCCCCTCCCCTCCCCAGTGTCTCTTTCCCCCCTCCCCAGTGTCTTTCCCCTTCTCCCCAGTGTCTCCAGCCACAAGCTGGCTTAACAGATGGATACAAATGTATTAGCTGCCTGTGATTGGCCAAAACGAATTATGAATGTTATGCTAATTTTACCGAGGATGTCAAGGGGTGTCAACTATGAAAATCCACTGTTTGCAAACTCAAAAGATATAGCAAATATCAGGGTGAGTTTGTTAAAGTTTATTTTGAAAATACAATGGGGGGGGGGGGAGGAGAGCACACAATCTCTAATGCAGGTTACTAGACAATAAAGCTTGATAGCTATAAGAATCAAGAAAATGTGAGTGGAGCCTCACCGTTATATACCTCAGTTACTAAGGTAATAATGGCGTATTTGTCATATACTCCTCCGACCTTCCGAGGTTGGTTACAGTCTGCGCCGGTCTATCCAGCTATATTGTCTTCTATTGAAAGACAATAATGTGCATGCTCGCTGGGTTGGCTTCGGCTTTGTTTGGTATGATTTTACTAAGGTTTCTAGATATGAGTAATGTATCTCTCGGACCAAGATAAGCATGCTCAAAGTAGGTCCAAAAAATATATTTATTTCCCAATAAAAATAAAAATCAAATTGGTAAAAGCAACGTATAAATATAAAATGTAATCAAACACACTTCTCCGCTATAATTCGCGGCTTTCTCAGTGATATATACCTCTAATTGGCCAACATCCAGCTCAGACCAATATACTTTGTTGTGATTTCAACCGCATTTCAATTTCATATTGGTTGAAGCAATGATCATGAGTTTGAGGGAGCTCAGAGAGATGTGCCTGATGGGCTGCAGTTCATAGGGTCAGAGAGTTGGATGCACCTGAACAACTAAACAACCACAATCCTAAACATAATTGGAAATCATACCTTAAAGTCAAAATCTGTCTTTAGGTACTTTCAGATAGTGATGCTGAATAAAAATAAGTGAGATCCCTGCTGCCAAGGCAAATTTCAGTTTGGATTAATATTTTAGACGGTGCAAGAATATACAAAAAAAAAATACATAGAAAAGTATTAGTTCACACTTCAATATACATTCAGGTAAATCTGGCTGGGTATACCTGGAGCCTACCTATGCTGGTCCATATGTGAAGTACTTTGCAAGATCATGGCTGTATTTAGGATGCATGCTGCCCTAGGCAATTCAGATTTGTGCACCCCCACTCCTTACTTGCAGCTCCTTATTTCCAATTCCTATATCTCAAATCATAAGTTTATATACGTATATGTGTATATATATATATATATATATATATATATATATATATATATATATATATATAGGCTGTCAGGTGTCCAGAAAGTGCAGCTTGACATATTCAGTCCAGTAAGCTCAACATGTTAACATGAGCTGGTTGCTTTTAATGTGTGAATTTAAATTTTCTTAAGCCCAATTATTTTTTTATTTATCTTGGAGCCTTTTGAAATGTCTATATGAATTAAATTGTATACATAATGATCTTTGTAGTATATCACTAAGCAGTTACTATATGACTAAAACCCACAATACAAGTTATGCAGTGTATTTGCTGAGTATTTCAGTGCATACAATAGACAACCTGCACTACATTATACTTCTCAGCATTTTAATCTTCCCTCTGGGCGCGTCCTGAGCCTTAGTTACACCACGACAGCTTATCGGCTTCATCCTGGCTCACACTCGCATCAGCACAAAGACATAACTTTTTTTAAAGAAGGGTGGATGTCAATTGATATTTAATTAAGGCACAGAGTCAAGACTGACTTTGCTGTTCTGTCCTCATAACAGGACCACAGGGAGATCAGATTTGGCAAAAGTAACTTTGTGATGATTTTTTTTCTGCAGCTTTGGAATCTTATTTAGTCTGAAGTTAAAACATGTTTATGAGTTTTACTGTAGTGTTGGAGCTTTATAAATAATGAGTAATGAAAATAATAGTCTTCATATGGGCTTGAATTGGCATAAGCTAACTCATCCTACCCCTAGTTATCTTAAGGTTCAGAGATCCCCCACTCGGCACTGGCTTATGAAATGCAGAGTACAGTATAAACACACACACTCCTCAATAAGACACACCATGTATATGTGCCCCAAATAGGGCATAACTTTATTTGCCCTTTCTTATACTCCAGTACAACAAAGAAACTTGTACAATTATTGACCGAAAAAACAACATTAAACAAAAATGCTTGTAGGGCTTAGGTCACCGTGGGACCAATCAGACATGGGTATTGTTGGCCTTCTTCTGACAGGCAGTCTACTCAGGAATCCACCAATTATGGGGTAATGGTTAAGGGGCGGATTGGGTGAATTTCCAGTTTGGACTAGTACGTAAAGGAACTGGATGTCCTCAAGGGTAGCCTAGCATCACAAAGTCTGCGCTTGAATAAATGTCCTATGTGACCGTTGTGAGAGTCACCTTACTAAACACCCATCTATGTGATCTTACTTATAGGAGACTAACCATGTGTATGGACAGGTCTGGGCTGGGGACACTAGTTAGTGATCACAGAGGAGGGCTGATCATAGGGACTAGGGTTTGCTCTGCCCTCCCCCTACCAGTGAGACCTTTTCCTAGGTCATCTGACCTTTTTTCTCGGGTCCTGTCCTACTCCCAGGGCGTGCATAGACTATTTCAGGGTTCACTTGGCTCTGGCTAGGGTAGTAAGAGTTGCTGTTGGAGTGGGGTCAGTTTAAAGCCAAGGACTGAGATGGAATGTGTGCAAATCTGTGGGTAACCACAGACAAAGGTTCAATGGATATCAGTAACAACGCTTAGCCCAGATCAAATAGGTATCAGATACAGTACTTGACTTCTCTTAATCTTTGCTTCCTTAATTAATTAGGATCCACTGAGTTGTACTTTGCCTCGTTAACTATTTTTCCACATCAATGCTACATCACTCTCAGTGCAATTATGGGCAATTTTCGTATTACAGCTAAATAAATATAATTACATTTATACTATATTGTTTAAACAAGTTTGCCAATGAATGAAAATAGGGCATATTATTTAAAAAATATAAATGTATGTCTCCATTTTAGCTCTGATCAAGCAGCATATTCTTCATTTGCTGCTGAGCCACTGTAGCAGGCTTCTGTATAAATTATGAAGGGGGGGGGGGGGGTTATTAGTGCACACTGTACCTCCAATCTCTGTGAGTGAAGCCAGAAGCAGCTCTGTGCACAGCCATGTACATGACCCCATAATTTACATAGAGGCTTCCTGGAGTGTCTTAGAAACAAAGGAACAATGTACTGCTTGATCAAAGCTGCAAATAGAGTCACATGAAATAAAAATAGTCTTTTAAAAATACGGTAAGTACATTTAGTTTTTAATAATATGCTCAATTCTCATTCTTTGGCATACTGCCGTTCATACAGTGGTCATTTAACGTTCCTACTATTTCTATGGGCTTATATCCTAGGGACAGTACTCCTTGTATCAAAAATTACAGATAGATATAAAGCACTGTGTCACGCCCAGGGGACCCACTTTGGGGACTAAGGACTACTAAGAGCCACAGGTTACAATAACACCACTTCTCCACTTTTTCCTAAAACCATTATCAAATACTTAGGTTCTTGGACGATCACCACCATTTAATATTGTCTAGAATATCATGGGGGTGGTTTTGCTGTTGCCATGTTTATGATTTATGACATCCAGGGCCCACTATGGACTTTTTGGGGACTGAGCAAACTAATATGGGGCCTGGACTGGCACAGGTTAAAGTGGCACAACTAGTCCTTTTCTTCAACAACATTACCCCACCTACCGAATACCTGGTCTGTGGTTGCCATGTTGGCCCAAGATGGATAATGTTACTGCTAATTGTTATTTTGTGACGTATTTAAATGTCTTCAATCTTGTTTATGGTAAGCCATGTTATAACTGCTGCTAATGATTATGGTATGCATAAAGTGTTAGGCTCTCCTCATCCCACTTTATCCATTGAGTACCTACAGATAAGGACTCAGGGACTGGAACCAGTCATCAGACGGGCTGTTGAGAACCACTGTTGTATACTTCTGTGGGTTATAAAATATTCTAATACCTTTTAATTAAATGACATAAATTATATTTATAGATACATTATTAACCATATACATTTCCTCTTCACTTGCATTTCTGAAGATCCAACGAGCATGTTATTCTGCATCATGGCACAATGAAAGCAAACTTTCGAAAAGAAAGCAGTTTTATTGCAGCCACCTACGCTTGTCCTTGGGCCTACAATAAGGATTCAAGATCACAAACATGAAGGCTGAAAGCAAAAGGTATAGAGTGATGCAATAGTAATGGCTATTGTCATATTCACAGTACAGGAGATGCTGATGTAAAAGCAGAAGGACAGAGAAACAGAGGGGACTCAAGGACCCAAATAAAGCTGCAAGTCATGGACGAAAATAAGAGTAGCCAGATGGAACATGGAGAAGAGAGAAGACATGGAACAAGATGGGAGGAGAGAGAGGAGAAGGGTAAGTGTGTGTAACACTAATAGTAGGGAATTACAATAGTTAATTATTCATATGTTCTTTTGCCTGGAAATAATGCATCTATCTGTGTAATTAATATATATACATATATATATATATATATATATATATATATATATATATATAGATACATTCTCTGTTTTTCTCAGAATTCTTACCGGAAGCAGGTTTTTAACTTGCTTTAGACATCCAAATGTGAACACAGATGTACTATTTATTTACTGTACTGCTGTACGGTGGAGGGCTTCTATCGCTCTTTTGCCCACCATATTATAAATGATTGTTGTGGTGAACTACCTACTCATAAAGTCCACAACACAGGCGGAGATCCCACTTCATGCTGATGATAGCCAGTAAGCTTGAAACAGCTGTACATGGATTCTCAGCTTGTGTAAAACCAGCCTCGGCTTTGCATTACAGCTGTGTAATGCTGCAGGCATAAGCTTAAAGGAAGCCATGTTTGAAAATGGCTATGGATTGAAGAGTGAGGCATTTGTGGACACATTTGCATGTCCCAGCTCGGAAGCATTTAGCATGCTTTAGACATTCAAATGTGAACACAGATGAATTAATTATTTAACTATATATATATATATATATATATATATATATATATATATATATATATATATTTGTTTTGGTAAGCCACATGCTATGCTGAAATGTATTGCTCTTTATTTTACTCTGCTGTGTTCTTATCTACAACCTGATCTATAGACTTACTTACTGACCTATCAGGACATTATTCAATGCTGGTCTGTTTCTCACTTAACTCTGGCCAATGAATTTTGTCTTTCTTGTTTTTCCAATTTTTTTTTTCCCCATCTCTTTCTGTTCACTGTTTTTAGTTCACACCTGTATCAATATAGCTTTTTGACTTGATAAAGAGAGGCATTATCTCTCGAAAACTCGTTGCTTTATTATGAATATGTTTGTCCAATAAATAGGTATCACTATTCACTGCAATACTCTGATTATTCAACTATATATATATATATATATATATATATATATATATATATATATATATATATATATATATATATATTTATATATATATATAAAATATGCTATTTAAATGTTTTGTTCTACAAAACTTTAATGCCAACTTTTATAGCAAAGAAAGAGTGTACAACCCTCAGTTTTGTCCTTTAATTATATATATATATATATATATATATATATATATATATATATATATATATATATAAGTTTGCATACCTTTGGCGCATTGGTAATATACAGTGCCTTGCAAAAGTGTTCACCCCCCTTGACTTTTTACCCAGTGTGTTACATTACAGCCTTAAGTTTAATGTTTTGTTAATCTGAATTTTATGTGATGGATCAGAACACAATAGTCTAAGTTGGTGAAGTGAAATGAGAAAAATATATACATAAAACTATTTTTTATAAATAGAAAACAGAAAATTGGCATGTGCGTACCCCCTTTGTTATGAAGCCTATAAAAAGCTCTGGTGCAACCAATTACCTTCAGAAGTCACATCATTATTGAAATGATGTCCACCTGTGTGCAATCTAAGTGTCACATGATCTGTCATTACATATGCACACCTTTTTTGAAAGGCCACAGAGGCTGCAACACATAAGCAAGAGGCACCACTAACCAAACACTGCCATGAAGACCAAGGAACTCTCCAAACAAGTAAGGGACAATGTTGTTGAGAAGTACAAGTCAGGGTTAGGTTATAAAAAAATATCCAATTATTTGATGATCCCCAGGAGCACCATCAAATATATCATAACCAAATGGAAAGAACATGGCACACCAGTAAACCCGCCAAGAGACTCACGAACCGGGCAAGGAGGGCATTAATCAGAGAGGCAGCACAGAGGACTAAGGTAGCCCTGGAGGAGCTGCAGAGTTCCACAGCAGAGACTGGAGTATCTGTACATAGGATGACAATAAGCCGTACGCTCCATAGAGTTGGGCTTTATGGCAAAGTGGCCAGAAGAAAGACATTTCGGCAAAAAACAAAATGGCACATTTTCAGTTTGTGAAAAGGCATGTGGGAGACTCCCAAAATGCATGGAGGAAGGTGCTCTGGTCTGATGAAACTAAAATGTAACTTTTCGGCCATCAAAGAAGACGCTATGTCTGGCGCAAACCCATCACATCACATCACCCAAAGAACATGGTGGTGGCAGCATCATGCTGTGGGAATGTTTTTCAGCAGCCGGGACTGGGAAACTGGTCAGAGTTGAAGGAAAGATGGATGGTGCTAAATACAGGGATATTCTTGAGCAAAACCTGACCACTCTGTGCGTGATTTGAGGCGAGGACGGAGGTTCACCTTCCAGCAGGACAATGACCCCAAACACACTGCTAAAGCAACACTTGAGTGGTTTAAGGGGAAACATTTAAATGTGTTGGAATGGTCTAGTCAAAGCCCAGACCTCAATCCAATGGAAAATCTGTGTTCAGACTTAAAAATTGCTGATCACAAGCACAAACCATCCAACTTGAAGGTGGCTCTACACAGTATTGACTTTAGGGGAGGTGAATAGTTATGCAGATTGACTTTTTTTCTGTTATTTTGTCCTATTTGTTGTTTGCTTCACAATAAAAAAATAAAGAAAATCTTCAAAGTTGTGGGCATGTTCTGTAAATTAAATAATGCAAATCCTCAAACAATCCATGTTAATTCCAGGTTGTGAGGCAATAAAACATGAAAAATGCCAAGGGGGGTGAACACTTTTGCAAGGCACTGTATGTACCATTTTTAAAGAAAACGTGAGTGAGCAGGCAAAACACATTTCTTTTACTTCTTATGGGATTCGTATGGGAGACTGTGATGGCCACTCCACAACCTTCACCTTTTTCTGCTGTAACAACTAGAGGGTCAACTTGGCTTTGTGCTTAGGGCCATTGCCATTGTCAAAGAGCGTCCCATGCACAGCGTTCGTGCAGAGGAATGCAAATTGTCTGCCAGTATTTTCTGATTTCATGTTGCATTCATCTTGCCATCAATTTTCACAAGATTCCCCGTGCCTTTAGAGCTTAGCCCCCCCCCCCCAGTAAGCCAGTGAGCCACCACCATGCTTCACACGGAATCTGCTTTTCCCAAATATATATTACAATTCTCTCTATCTCTCTCGCTCTTTCCTCCCTTTTCTCTCTTACACTCCCATCTACAGGTCTAAGCTCTCCCGATGAGCTTCACCTAATAGGTACACTGGGCCTATTTTAAGTAAAACACAAATGTAATTATTGCTCTCACATGATTTGTACATAGTAATAGTCTTCTTTTATCAAATAATAACCCTAATAAATTCCAGAATTATGAGCAAAACATTGTGTGCAATAGCAAACTATGATTGGTTATTATTATATACAATTCCTGTGACTGCAGACTTCACTTCTGGGTTGTATTTGTCCTTTCTTTGACATTTCTCACAAGTGTGAGTTTCCAAAAACAGCACCGTTTGACATCCAAGTGAACTAGCTCCTCTGTCTCGCTTGCCTCAATCTCTCAGCACATCTCTTGGCTTGGTGCATTATTTTCCGTGTAGTTGTTGACATTTTTAGCCATCCTTTTTCCTTACAGGTTAATTTTCCTAGAAATTGTAACACTTTATTTAGTACCTTTTACACTGCAAGCAAACACACTCCTCTCCCTAGTTTATAACATACACTTAGAAATGAGACACGTCCCATGTTTTCTGGTGCCAAGCCACTAAACCCTAATGGCCTAGCTCCTTCCTTGGGCTGGCACTGCCACTGCACAGTGACTGGGTGCCACAAGCAGGATGTGGTTTCATGCCCACGCCACCTGCTTGAAGCTTGCAGGGTTCAGCGGCTCAAGTTGCCAAATGCTACAAGAATCAGACTGGAATTAACGGAGTGAGGCTTTGGCAGACGTAGGCCGACCTCAATATTACTCAACAGCAACAACCTTCATTGTCCAGACCAGACTGTAACTGAAGATTTTAAGTATTTGAGCCTCTTCTATATAACTATTAAAATTGTTTTGTTTTTAAGTAGCAAACTAATTTGAACTTAAAGGTCCTAGTTATTGTGAAATTGAAAAGGGCAACAACTCCAATTGGTTGTTATTAATCTTGTTGAGTAGAAGTATATTTTTAGTTGACTGTGCTTGAAAGGACAGTAATTATTAATCACCAGACAAGCATGCTCACTTGGTATAAATAAGAGCAATGGCTTAGGCCTTAACACTGATCATTTAACCAACTAGATTTAAGCTTCTTGTATATCACCCCCATTATCAGAGTTCATTAATTACCCTAAATACATTTAGAGAGGGTGAATTTTGTCATGTAATTTATGTTGAAATTTCCTAACTTTCAAGCTCAATTATCTTATTATCCTTATATATTTTTTTAAGAATAATTGTAGTTATATTTATTTCTGCAATAACTGGAACATTTGCTGTATTCAATCACAGGGATTCTGTATTTGCATTAGGTTTTTTTGAACAGCTATTCCTCATTTGTTACCTTGGTGGGTGATACTACTGTAAGCTGCACATCACAATGTCAACTCCTTCAAAAGAATTGGATAGATAGCTTATCTGCATTCAAGGTCTCCCTCTGTGACAAATCAGATTAGGAAACATCTCAGCCTCAAAAAAACCATAGTTCACATAGTAATTAATAAAAACGCTATATTCATTTTGTTTACATTACAAAAATACATTGCCGGTTATAATGCCAAGTTATTCGAAAGGCGACTTGATTTATTAAAAATATGACTTCAATAGTCCTTTGAAACATCCACAGACGCTACAAAGGCATACTGTTATAATTGCACAGAGATATACCAAGCCCACAGATGTTTTTACACCGTAAACAGCAAATGTAGAAGAAAGTCCTGCAGGTACCAGATGGGACCCGCAAAGGGGTTAAAGACATGTCCATAAAAAAAATGAATGAATGCACTGTAAATGATGGGGAAAGCGATGAAAGACATTATAATTAATTACACAACAGTCTCAAGCTTGCAAATCGGCACTAAAAAATAATTAATTTTTATGTTTCATTTTGGGATGTTATTGATCTCGGGAATCAATGAGTTAATACATAACAGGCCACCCACATGGACTAGAACAGTATTGGCATTCATTTTTATTATTTTGAATTTTGTGATCTGCAGTACGTTTTATATTTGTTACTTGATGAAGGTATATCAGTTATGCGATATACAAAAGTCGTAATTGTGAATAAACACATTCTATATATATATATTCTGCACATATATATATATAGAAAATAAATAGTATACTTGTGTTCACATTTGAACGTCTAAATCAAGTTAAACACTTGTTTCATGCCCAGAATTCCGAGAAATACAGTTATTACACTGCATACTGGGAACTTTGGCAGGGACATGCAAATGTACCCACAAAGGCTTTGCTCTCTCTCTCTCTTTATATATATATATATATATATATATATATATATATATATATAATAATAATAATAATTGTAAGCATTCTGGTCATTATACAGTAAACTCCCAATTATCCGGCACTCAACTAACCGAGACTCTCAAGCAACCAGCACCGGCATCAATTCCTCATTTGAACAAAACTCTGAGTTCGAGACTGCAAGAAAATATACAATCTTTTTTCTAATTATATTTTCTGGCCCAGTTTTGGTGCTAATGCCTTTTTACATGCATTTTAAGGGTTTTGGGATGTTTAAGGGTCATTTAGACCTTTTTTCGCATGGACTCACTATTAACCGGCAACTAAACTTATCCGGCAATGGGGAGTCCCCGTGGGTGCTGGATAACGGGGAGTTTACTATAGTAAGCTTTTTTTAAGTTCGGCCTTCAATGGCCTGATCAGGCCCAGATTTATATTATATTACTGTGTGATAATATGTTATACTTTCTCAAAAAACCCTTATCGATAAATAAATAAACTGAATGTTATTCTTATTCTGTCCTTAGTGCACTTGGACCCTTCTCAAGGAATGGGAAATATATCTGAGAAACAGTGTGAGATTACTAGTCAGGTAAGTGTTACATAGAAAAATGGATTCATGGATAATCTGCCCTTTCTATCTATCCATATCCTGGGGCGTAACACATTTTTGTCTCATCTGCAAAGAAGCAAATATTCTAGTTATGCCCGTTAATGATATCACAAATAAATATATTAAACAGCACTCACCCCTGAGTCACGTTACTAGTAACCATCGCTTCCACTTACTATATACCATTAACTACAACACTCTGATGCCTACTAAACATCCTCAGGCTACAGATAACATGGCAAATGGTGATGACTTCACTTACCATCTTTGAAAAACAATTTGTTAGTTTATTCAGGTGAATTTTTAAATTGGCTTTTCATTAGAAGTGTTACGGATTAAAAAAAGAACATTTCATGCAGACATATAATTATGAAAACGAGCCATTCAGGAAGTTTTTACAACAGCTAAGGTAAAGAGGTCAGGATGACACATCTGGCCTTATGTTAATATCTTTGTTTTTCTAATAGCAATTAATTTACTGTCTGATTCAACAGTCTGAAAATCATTTTCTTTTGTTATATAAAATGTGAAGTTGCTTTGCTATCTTCTTCAGTTCACAGATCGTTGCTATATAACAGTATTTCCTAATTACAATATCCCCTTGTCATTAAACCTTTGAATGGGAACAAACAGTTTATCACATGAATGATATTAAAACTGAATATTCTTTCAGTAAAATTACATAGAAATATGTAATTTTATCTTTTACTCAGCCTTACTGATCCTCCCCTCTAGGTCTTCTTCTTTTCATTGATAGTCATTGCTAATTACTCCCAATTGAGCTATTAAAAATTCTACAGGATGATGCTGTGAAGTGTTACTTGCCTTATGCCAACACATTTGGAAAACTCAACAATGGCCAATAGACTGGAAAAGGTCAGTCTACATCCCAATCCCAAAAAAAGGCAGTGCCAAAGAGTGCTCCAATTATCGAACAATTGCACTCAGTTCACATGCCAGCAAGGTAATGCTTAAGATTCTACAAGCTCTACTCCAACAATATATGGACCAGGAACTACCAGATGTGCAAGCCGCGTACCACAGAGGAAGAGGCACAATAGATCAAATTGCCAATGTCCCCTGGATAATAGAGAAAGCAAGAGAGTTGCAAAAAAACATTTACTTCATGCTTCATAGACTATTCTAAAGCCTTTGTCTGTGTGGATCACAACACAATGTGGCATGTTCTTAAATAGATGGGAGTACCAGATCATCTCATCCTCCTCCTAAAGAATCTGTATGTCAACCAAGAGGCCATGGTCAGAACCGAACATGGGACAACAGAATGGTCCAAGATCTGAAAAGGAGTGCAACAAGGTTGTATATTGTCACCTTATTTATTCGACCTATATGCAGAATACATCATGCTTAAGGCTGGACTGGATGAATCCAAAGCCGGAATCAATATTGCTGGAAGGAATATCAACAACGTCAGATACGCCGATGATACTACTCTTATGGTTGAAAGTGAAGAGGAACTAAATGACTTATTGATGAGGGTAAAAGAGGAGAGTGCAAAAGTTGGCCTGCTGCTCAATGTTAAAAAGACGAAGATCATGGCAAACAGCAATCTCACTTCCTGGCAAATAGACCGGGAAGAAGTGGAGGCAGTGACAGATTTTATTTTCCTTGGATCCAAGATCTCTGCAGATGGTGACTGAAATCATAAAATTAAAAGATGTTTGCTTCTGGGGAGGAAAGCTATGGCAAGCTTGGACAAACTAGTAAAAAGTAAAGATATTAAACTATCAGCAAAGGTCTGCATAGTTTGAACTATGGTATTCCTAGTAGCAACATACGGATGTGAGAGCTGGACCATAAAGAAGACTGAGCGCCGTAGAATTGACGCCTTTGAATTGTGGTGTTGGAGGAGACTGCTTAGAGTCCCTTGGACTGCAAGAAGAACCAATGAATCAATACTTCAGGAAATCAAGACAAATTGTTCACTAGAAGGTATGATCATGAGGCTGAAGCTCAAATATTTTGGCCATATCATGAAAAGACAGGATTCCCTAGAAAAGACTCTGATGCTGGGAATGATTGAAGGCACAAGAAGAAGGGGACAGATGAGGTCAATGAAAAATAACTTGATGCAGCTTAGAGGGGCAGTGACAATGAGAGATTCACCTGGCGTGCTGTGGTCCATAGAGTCACAAAGAGTCAGACGCGACTGAACGACTAAACAACAACAACAAAAATTACTCCTTAGAAGTTTCATAGTGATAGGAAGCTGTGGATGGGGGCTGAGAAAAGTGGATGGGGGCTGAGAAAATACAGTCTAGTATTTCAATTGTCAAACTATTTAATTATTCTCATTAAATGTGAACCTCAGGGAATAGTTATCAATGATTAGACTCTAAAACAAATATAAGAAGAAAGACCTAGAGAAGAGGATTAGTCTGTTTGACAGACAAAAATTACAAACTTTAATGTAATTTTAGAACAAGAAAATTCTTTTTTTTCCCCCATAATCAACTGAAGGTCTTGTTCCTACCTTTAATTTAAATTTTACCTGCAACCCTTTCCGTTTCCCTTTAAAGAAAGTAGTTTTTTTTTTGCTGAAAGCAGCTGTGCAAAATCAGTTGAAGGGTTCCATGGTGGTCCAGCGGTTGGGATTATGTGCTTTCATTGCTGCAACCTGGGTTTGATTCCTGAGTGTGGCCTGGTCAGTACTTTGATATGAGACCACCTAGGAATACCAGGAGCTATATGTTGTGGCCCACTGGAGAACGAACAAGCAACCCACTCCAGTATCTCTGTCATGAAAACTGTGTGGATCAGCATGACCATAGACATAAAAATGTGCATGGTGTGTTACGCTCCATGAGGTCACAGAGAGTAGTAAACGACTGCACAACGCAAAAAAAAACATTGTTGTGTCATGGACGCTTCCATCTTGGACTGATTGTTGGTCTGGAGCCTAAATGGGGGAGGGATGTGGTACTGGAAATTCCTCTTTCATTAAGACCTACTATCAATCAGCTATTAAATAAAACAGAATAGCAATATTTTCTTAAAGGATCACTGTAACACAATAAAAAGTAAAGCTGTAAGTTTGTTTATTGGGCAGAGACTATAAAAACAGTATGTAGTATAAAATAAAGTTAATATTTATTCTTACTATATAATTGTCTGTTTTCACCCTAAACAGAACTCCTTTTCTCCACCTCTCTGTGCCTTATCAGGGGGCGTGGCTAGTTCTCCTTGGGAGCTGGACCAAAAAACAGTCTGACCAGTCAACGTTATGGTTCAGAATGAGCATGTTCAGTAAAGAGGGTGGGGCCATGATAACATAGGTAGTTGCAGAGCTTGGAATCAGGCAGGGCTATGGTGGCATTGGACCCACGCCTGCTCCCCACTGGGGTATTGATGATAAAATCTCCCTGAGGCTGACCCATTCTGTGACATCAAACTAGCAGAACTAAATCAACTACACGTGTTATCATGGTCCTTCCCCCTTTACATTAGAATGCTCAGCATGAATCATAATCCCAGATTGGCCAGGATTTTTTGTTAGTCTAGCCCCCAGTTAGAGCTGGTCACCTCCCAATAGACACAGGTAGGTTTTAATAGTCTATGCTCAACAACTAAATATATGAGTTTTACATGTAAATGTACTCTAGTGGTAATCACATTCATGGTTCCTTCCATTGATCATACATGTTTAATCCTATTAGGAGCACACAAAAAAACCTCTATTGCCATTAAAGCAAAATTGAATATGATAGATAAATATTAAAGGGCCATTTACCTCACTATAAGTCCTCTTCATGGTGTGAAAGAGCACAGAATTTATGTTAAAATGATCTATTGATTTTTTTTATTACACTAATAACAGCTAAACATCTAAGGTCTTGGCTTTGTTTACAAAAACACTCCTGACTGTTATGATTAACAACATCTGTCGACACCCAGCTATGAAGGCTCTGTGACCATAAAGATTTACAGTTTTTCACTGAACTTCAGGAATGTAGCAGGAGATGTTAACCCCCAATTGTACTCCTTAGCTGATTCCAGCAGTCCTTTATCTACACAGATGAATTTGTGAAGGGTTTGACATGTTTTTACGACAACTTTACATGTAGAAAAAGTCAAGATCTTAATAAGAACATATTATAAATAAGATATTTTGGAGGATCATTAAGTGTAGTTAAAAAAGAGCATATTGAAAATGCAGTCTGCAGTGCTCTCATGTTGTGTCTTGTTTTGCAGGCACTTTTAGGAAAGTGCATAGAAGAGGAGTTAACAAAAAAAGCTGCAGCCAAAAAGGAACGCAGGAATCTCAACTCTTATATTGATGTGGGCAAGTTTAACCGCTTTGGGATTCTGTGTTCCCCCTTCCAGGCTCTGAGTACTATGGTAAGATAATGGAACAGTTGCATGTATACTTCCTATGCTAATGTGGCTAGCAGGGTGCATCTAGACATTAGTTAAAGGGACATGGAACAACTGTTTTTAAAGGATTTAAGAGAGTATGTTTAAAACATTACAAAAGTAAAACCTGTTTAAACTTATTTGAAACTATTGGCTGGCAAAAGGCAAGCCCACAAAAGCTGTCACATGTCTGAATGAGTTGTTGTGCCTTTAGTCAAACAAAAAATACACTACGACACATTATCAAATACCCTCTTTCTGCAGCAACAAAGAAAGCAATATTTCCATGTACCTTTAAAGTGGTTGTTTTCTATAGGGTGTAAAGGTTTGTAATACAGTGCCTTGCAAAAGTATTCACCCCCCTTGGCATTTTTCATGTTTTGTTGCCTCACAACCTGGAATAAACATGGATTATTTGAGGATTTGCATCATTTAATTTACAGAACATGCCCACAATTTTTAAGATGTTTTTTGTTTTTTTTATTGTGAAGCAAACAACAAATAGGACAAAATAACAGAAAAGGTCATTGTGCATAACTATTCACCCCCCTAAAGTCAATACTTTGTAGAGCCACCTTTTGCAGCAATCACAGCTCCAAGTCGCTTTGGATAAGTCTCTATGAGCTTGCCACATCTTACCACTGGGATTTTTGCCCATTCCTCCTTGCAAAACTGCTCCAGCTCCTTCAAGTTGGATGGATTGCGCTTGTGAACAGCAATCTTTAAGTCTGACCACAGATTTTCTATTGGATTGAGGTCTGGGTTTTGACTAGGCCATTCCAACACATTTACATATTTAAACGACTCAAGTGTTGCTTTAGCAGTGTGTTTGTGGTCATTGTCCTGCTGGAAGGTGAACCTCCGTCCTAGCCTCAAATCATGCACTGAGTGGTACAGGTTTTGCTCAAGAATATCCCTGTATTTAGCACCGTCCATCTTTCCCTCAACTCTGACCAGTTTCCCATTCCCGGCTGCGGAAAAACATCTCTGCAGCATGATGCTGCCACCACCATGTTTCACTGTGGGGATGGTGTTCTTTGGGTGATGGGATGTGTTGGGTTTGCGCCAGACATATCGTTTTCTTTGATGGCCAAAAAGTAAAATTTTAGTCTCATCAGACCAGAGCACCTTCCTCCATACATTTTGGGAGTCTCCCACATGCCTTTTCGCAAACTCAAAACGTATCATTTTGTTTTTTGCTGAAAGTAATGGCTTTCTTCTGACCACTCTGCCATAAAGCCCAACTCTATGGAGCGTACGGCTTATTGTCGTCCTATGTACAGATACTCCAGTCTCTGCTGTGAAACTCTGCAGCTCCTCCCGGGTCACCTGAGGTCTCTGTGCAGCCTCTCTGATTAATGCCCTCCTTGCCCGGTCCATGAGTTTTGGTGGGCGGCCGTCTCTTGGCAGGTTTGCTGTTGTGCCATGATCTTTCCATTTGGTTATGATAGATTTGATGGTGCCCCTATTTAGAGAGTTCCTTGGTCATCGTGGCAGTGTTTGATTAGTGATGCCTCTGGCTTAGGCGTTGCAGCCTCTGGGGCCTTTCAGAAAAGGTGTGTATATGTAATGACAGATCATGTGACACTTAGATTGCACATAGGTGGACATCATTTCACTAATTATGTGACTTCTGAAAGTAATTGGTTGCACCAGAACTTTTTATGGGCTTCAAAACAAAGGGGGTGAATACATACGCACATGCCAATTTTCTGTTTTCTATTTCTAAAAAATAGTTTTATGTATATATTTTTCTCATTTCACTCAGATTAACAAAACATTGAATTTAAGGCTGTAATGTAACAAAATATTAAAAAGTCAAGGGGGGTGAATACTTTTGCAAGGCACTGTATATTATGCTGCACATGCACAAGAGACAGGCTGCAGATGCATTTTGCATGTTATTTCTAACTAACGACTTGTCCGTCAAAAATTACTGCAATAAAAAGTGAAGCCTGTCAATGCTATTTGCCACACAATGGGAGCCTCTCCCTCCTCTACTTTACTGGCCTTACGATGAGCCTCTCCCCCTCTACCTCTCCCACCCTCTACTTTACTGGCCTTGCGATGAGCGCCTTTGGTGCTCATCACGGGCCTCGCAATGAGCGCCTTTGATGCTCATTGTGAGTCTCTCCCCCTGTCTACTTCCTCCCTTGTGTCTCATTTCTCCCCTCCTCTCCCTCCCTTGTGTCTCCTTCCCCCTCTGTTTTTATCCCCTCTCCCTCCCATGTCTCTAACCCTCTCCCCTGTGTCTCTTTCCCTCCTGTGTCTCTTCCCCCTCTCCCTCCCATGCGTCTCTTTCCCCCCTCTCCCTCCCATGCGTCTCTTTCCCCCTCCTGTGTCTCTTTTTCCCTCCCTTTATCTCTTTCCCCCTCCCCTATGTCTCTTCCCTCCTCCCCTGTGTCTCTTTCCCCCTATGTCTCTTCCCCCCTCCCTCATGTCTCTTCCCCCATTTCCCTACCCTGTGTCTTTCCCCCCTCCCCTCTGTCTCTTCCCCCTCCTCTCACTCCTGTGTCTCTTCCCCCCCTCCTCTCCCTCCCGTGTCTCTTTCCCTCCTGTGTCTCTTCCCCCCTCCCTCCCTGTGTCTCTTCCCCCCTCCCTCCCTGTGTCTCTTCCCCCCTCCCTCCCTGTGTCTCTTCCCCCTCTCCTTCCCTGTGTCTCTTCCCCCTCCGCTGTGTCTCTTTCCCCCATGTCCCTTCCCCCCATTTCCCTCCCCTGTTTCTTTCCCCCATCCCCTGTGTATCTTCCCCCTCTTCTCCCTCCCCTGTGTCTCTTCCCCCTCTTCTCACTCCTCTGTCTCTTCCCTCTTTTCTCACTCCTGTGTCTCTTTCCCTCCTGTGTCTCTTCCATCCCTCTCCCTCCCCTGTCAGCCTCGCAATGCGCATGCGTGCTCCAACGCAATGCCATGAGCGTTCCAACGCAATGCACGTGCTCACCCCAACGCAGTGCGCATGCGCTGGACTTTGCGATGGATCGTAGTTGTTGCAAGCGTGATGATGAATCGCAGTTTGACAACTATTACATGTGATACACAAGAGTCCCCAATTATAGAGGGGGCAAATAGGTTTATATATATATAAATAGTTTTCAGAGAGAAGCAAAGGTTCTTTAATGGTCATAGTTCCTTTATTCAACACATTAGACCCCTTCTTCCAATTCTCTGTTTTTTACTTACTACATTGCTTGCACTATGACGTATAACATACAGTAAATAATATTATAAATTGCAATCTGAAGCACTTTGCCAATTTCTGCAAATATGATTAAAAAATTTAGCTGTATAAATTTCTTATATAAAATATTTGTCAGTTAAATCATTGTAGAAACATAGATTACATGGCAGATAAGAATCAAAAGTCTCACCTAGTCTGTCCAATCTACCTAAAGATTTTGAATTAAGGAAGCCTCAGGATAGCCTTATTTTTGTTCCAAGTATGCTTGCATTCCTTGTCTGTGTAAGACAATTGAAAGACTTACCAACTACACCTTCTGTATATAGTGCTTTAGCATTGGCTCCTAAATATTCCAGCTTCAAATCATGACCATGTGTTCTTGCTTTCCTCTTTTCTACAAAATAATGTAACTTTATTAGCTATTTGATATATTTGAAGGTTTCTGTAATATTTCCTCCCTTCTTTTCTCTAAGTTACACATATCCAGGTCATGATGTCTATCCCTTTTGTCTTTTATACCATGCAGCATTTTAGTTGCCCTGCTTTGAATTGTTTCCAGTTTGTTAATATGCTTTTGGACATATGGTTTTCATACCTGAGGGGTGCACAAGGTCGGTCCTGGAGGGTCAGTCACATGCCTGGATTTGATGATATCTCTGCTAAACACAAGTGAGGCAATCACTTCTTCTGCCATCCTGGTTAACACACCTTTGCACAGAAAGGATATCTTTAAATCCAGGCATGTGTATAACCTCCAGAACTGAGCTTGTGCACCCCTTGCCATAACTGAACACAGTATTTTAAGTCTAACATAAAGATTTTAATTATGACTGTATTATATTAAAGGAGGTTCAGGAAGTCTCACTGCCGAGGAATCTGACTTTGAGAAAAGAAAGTGTTAGCACCACCGGCCCAGAGACACTGGATTGGAAACCAGGAGAAAATCTGGAGGAGACAAAAACACAAGAGAGAAAAGTCTCAAGGACACTTCAAGTCAATGTATCAGGTCTTCCTCCACTCAACTAGAAACCAAGCTCCACATGATATATAGACTTTACTCTAAACCTATAGAAGATAGAGTAAAAAAAACACTGCAGTGCTACATCTAATATACACTCTTTTGAAGAACTCTTCTTTAAACTAGATAAACATGGTTTTAGAATAATAAAATACTTTTTTTAAACTTTGCAAAATGTGCTGATTTAATGTGCCCACAGTGAATGAACCTATGTGGGTGCATTGGTCACAGTCCCCTTCAATGTATCAGGTGGTCAGGACCATCAAACTGAAAGAGAGATGGATTAGTATATTCTTGTAGGCTCATCTACTCAATGCCGCAGGGGCAAACCATGACACTGGGCAACTGCTCCTCTTGCTCTATATAAATTGACCATATGTCTTCCTCCTTAACCGGCCAGTATATGCAATTTTAATTTTAAATCTATTTTTAGTTCACCTTTAATTAACATTAAAACACACGTACAAGTAGCAGCAAAGCAAATCTTTAGCCATACTATCACATATATAGTTGTCATAACTGTGGGTTGTCCAAAGATGTTGCTAACGCTGCGGCGAAGGCGCTCCTTGCCAGCAACTGCGGACCTCGCAATATTTACGGACTTACGACACAGAAATATGAGACGCGGGACTTACAAAAAAAAAAAACATTACGACCTCGCAAAATTACGACTTTAACGGCCGACCCGCGCTAACCTCAAAACATTCAAAACACAATAAATACACACAACAAACACATAAAAAGCTTACCCACAGCAAGAGGGAGCACCCAGGACCTCTGCAAGTGAAGTTACACCTCCATTTAAGTCCAAATTGAAGAATTTACACACTCGAAAATCACCTAAGAGAGAGAATAAATGGCCACCGAAAAAAACGAAAATGAGGCTACAGGACCCTAAACACGCAAAACACTGCCAAACACCTACAGATTTTCATAAAAAGCCGGACGAGCTCCAAGAACAAGGACGCTAAATCACCAACAGCCACGTACCATACATTAGGTGCCATTTTAAAACAGTAACTTACAGAATGCGGAAGTACACAGCTACCCTAACGGATTTCCCTCACGCACGCACACTATTTACACTACACATTGCACACATTGCTCACACTTACACTGCAAAGCATAGGGAGGGAACAGGATAATAACAATTTGGTACACCCCCTTCCCTTACATATGCTCAGTAGAAAATAGCTTGCAAGGATAACCGCAAGTCCTACCCCTGCAGGGATGTAAACGTCACACTATCACACACACACACACACACAGCTTTCATCAAATTATCATGAATGCCTCCAGGGGAATCAGAGTTATCACTTTTTTTTTTCCTAAATAAAAACTAGCTTTATGAACGTTTTCCTGCCTATTTCTGCTCTTAGAATTTCAAAACACCATTTTTTTTCAAGAAATGAAAAGAAGGGTAGAGGGAAGACAGCGCACCACCTCCTAGTGCAATATAAACGCTGGACAGTATCGTAAACACATCAAATATAGAATATTTCACGCACATATAATAACCTCAGAGTTATGAGGTATCTGTTTGGCTTCAAAGGGATGTCCCTGGAGATGGTATATACCAGATTTCCAGATTTTGAAGAATAGATGGGGTCCAAGTGGTGTCCACCTCCCGGTGATCTTATTAACACTCCAGGACAAATAATGCAGACAATGCTGATAATAACATTACTATGTGGTGTATAGCAGACAAAAAATAGCACGAAATCTCTTGTGCTTACTATAAATTACAATGGAAGCACACTGACTCTTAGATAGTGTGTTCAACCATATATTTATTGCACAGTTAAATCCCAGATGCAGTGTATGACAAATGGGTAAAAACAAACGGATAAAAAACTTGATTCTAAAACAATCAAATAATAGTATCAAACGCGTTTCGTCTAATGTAAAGGCTTCGTAGGTGATAACACATAAAAATATACACAAAAAATACATAGACGTACTGATGAATATCAGTACTCACCACAAAAAACATTTTTTTTTCATCATAGAGTGCTTCTTTAATATATTTCATATTCCTTTTATGCAAGCTATATACAGAAAATGATTATTCTCATATAATATTCATGTGTGGTTATGCATCTAATTAACTCATAGATAAGATATTACCAACAATTTATACAGTAGTAGTTAAGAATTTGCATTCATTAATACAATAAACGAGTAACCATAATACAGAACACTAAATCTATTTTGTTACATGCATAATTAAGACTCGGGACACAGAATACACATTTATTATTAATTATGACCCCCCAAGCAGCTGTTAGTGTATAATTCATAGGTTATAAAATTAGCAGTGGTACTGGTATAGACAAGGCATCAGAGGGTTAATGGAATTTCATTATGAGACAAGAAATAGGTTTTAAGAAAAATGGCAGGTGACTTCATCTTTAACGACCTTGAGACCATTCCCAGGGGTTGCAAAGGCTTCATTATGAAGCAGCCACCTTGTTTATTAGATTGCATGGCCTGACATTGATTTGATGTCCCCATAGTCACTGCAGATTTATATTATTGATGCTTTAGGTAGAGGCAGTCACAAGCCTGAAAAAAACTGCATTACTTAATCAGCAATTAAAAAAAGAAAAATATCCGAGTAGGTGGAAAAAGGGGAATTAAGTCCCATTGTTTAAAGGAAATCTGCAGTCACAGAATTTCTATAATGCTTTTAACAAGGTATAGTGTGATTGGGTCTTAATATTGTTTGCCAACCAGATCACACAATTCAGAATTCTAAATGCTAGGGACAGATATGAAACAGCTCCATCTCTTCTCATTGTGAAGCAGTAACTGGCAACCATGTTCCAAAAAATTGACATAGCTAGCCTTCTCTATGTTTGTCACAGGGGTGGCATTAATGTGCATGCAGCAGGTGCAAAGCACCAGGGTTCATTGCTGCGGACAGCATTAGAGGGTGGCTCTTTATTTATTAGGGGAGGGGTATAACATTGTTTTATTGGCTTGCTTTTTTTCTTGACCCCAATGCACATCTACATAGCATATGGAGAGAAGTTGTCACTGGCTTCCAAATTATTTTGCACTAGGACCTTACATTCACTAGCTCTACTGCATGGGTAGCCTTCATGATAAAGAAGCTTTAATTTAGGTTTATTTAAAGAGTTACTGAAGTCACATCTCAATAATTTTACCTAATCTGTATATTGACATTTCAAGACTATTTATTAAAAAGTTTCAGAAGAAACTGCATTGTAACAGATGATACCTGTCAATTATAGTTCAGCCTAGAGATTTATGTTAAATCAAAACATATGCCTGCTTTGGCAGACAACCTATGTAAAACATAAAACCTAAGGGCTCTATTCAGTTCCCTATATTGTAAAGTTACACCACTAAAAACTGGTCCGTAACTTTACCTATCTATTCAGTTGACCCTTTTACTCATTATTGCGAGTGAGCTACTTATAATGTTCTAGAACAAGCCATAGTTACAGTATTACAGAATGCTTTCCCATTGATTTTCACACATCAGTGATATTACGAGTTGCATTTTCACTAAGTAGTTATTCAATTGGAACATTACTGAGCACTCGCAAAAATACTTATGACTCGCAACTCATAATTAGCCTTATTCAATTGCAAGCTAGCAGCTCAATCGCCGACGGCCGTTTGTCAGTGAGGCAGCTGCGAGCTGTGTTTCCCCTTCCGTTTCCGAGGCTATTCAAATAGTCAACGCTGAGACTCGCTGCCCGAGTTCTAAAATCGGTAACCCATGTTTCCGACGTAAGCAGAGCTGGGATTGCGAGTGCAAACCCGTAGCTTCTGCTCCCTATCAGCCAATCACAACTGAGACCGTCATCATGATGGCAGGGAAGCCTGCGAGTGCTCTCGCAGACTCCCTACATGAAAACCGGATCCAAGGGTCCCCCACAGTGTCACCACATGACCCACATGATGGGGGGGTCCCAATCGGGACACCCGCAGTGTCGCCCACATGATGCGGGGGTCCCGATCGGGATCCCCGCGGGGTCCCCACATTAACCCCTTGCTTCGGGGTTCCCAATCGGGACCCCAGCTATATTTAAAAATGTTAAATTCCCTGCTGTCCTTAAAGGGCCCGCGGCTTAAAGTACCCCCACGGCACCTAACATTAACCCCCTAATGCTGCAGGTCCCTATCGGGACCCCAGGAGGGACACCACATTAACCCTTGCAGTGGGGGACCCGATCGGAACCCTAGTTGGATTTAAAAAATGTCTAATTCCCGCCGTGGGTCCTTATAGGGCCCGTGGCACACAAATAGTTAAGGCCGGCAGCGGGGTTACTGTAAGTACCCTCCCGGCACCTAAAGTTAACCCCCCAAATGCTGGGGGTCCACATCAGTACCCCCGCACTATCTCTTATGGGGCTCTATAAAGAACCCCATGAGCCACTAATTAACTCCATCAGTCCCATAAGGGTCTATATAGACCCTTATAGGACACTATTAACCCATATATCAACACTATAAGTGCCATGAAGGTCCTCTAGGACCCTCATGACACAAAGTCTAAAAACTACACTATTACCCCCCCTCTACACTTTCAACCCCCCCTCTAGACTATTAAGCCCCCTCTAACTAATTGACCCCCTCTAAGTAATAAACCCCCCTCTAACTAATTAACCCCATCTAAGTAATTAACCCTATTTAACCATACCTAATTAACCCTATCACTAATAACGTGATCCTATCTAGTCCTATTTAACACTCTCTGGACCCAATAACCCTATCTAGGCCTATTTAACCCTATCTGGACCCAATCCCCCCAACTGGGCTCTTCTAAGCCTAACTGGGCCTATTTAACCGTAACTGGGCCTATCTATCCCTCACTGGGCCTATTTAACTATATCTGAGCCCAATAAACCGAACTGGGTCTATCTAACCCCAACTGGGCCTTTTTAACCCTAACTGGGCCTATGTGACCATAACTGGGCCTATCTAACCCTCACTGGGCCTATTTAACCCCACATGTACCTATTAAACCCCTATCATATAACCCCTCCTACCCTACACTAATAACCCCTACACTACCTACCCAACTCAAACCCTACCCTATTAACCCTCTCTACACTATTAACCCCTCTAACCTGTTAACCCCTACATTACCTACTTAACACCCTAATAAAATCCCTATTACCCCACTAATTACACAAAATAAAAAACCCAACTAATTACACAAAATAAAAAAATATATAATTACACACAAAAAAATGACATCACTAAAACTAAAAAAGGATGTTACAGAAAATTAAAAAAGCACATTACTAAAAATAAAAATACCTAAGTTACATAAACATAAAAAAACCTAAGTTACATAAAAATAAAAAACCTACTCTTCATAAAATAAAAAAACTACTTTACAGAAAAAAACACCTACTTTACAGAAAATAAAAAAAAATACTTTAATGAAATTAAAAAACCTAAGTTACATTAAAAAAGCATACATTACATAAAATAAAACATACATTACATTGCATTTAACACAAAAATACATATATTAAAACCCCTAACTACATTCAATTTAACCCAACATACATACATTAACAACCCCCTAACTACATTCAATTTAACCCAAATATACATACATTAATATCCAGTTACATAGGCCCAGTTATGGTTAGATAGGCCCAGTTAGGGATAGATAAGCCCAGTTAGGGTTAAATAGGCCTAAATAGGGTTATTGGTTCCAGAGAGGGTTAAATAGGACTAGATAGGGTTATTGGGGCCAGATAGGGTGAAATAGGCCTAGATAGAGTTACGTACTTAGTGATAGGGTTAATTAGGTATGGTGAGGGTTTAATAGGGTTAATTACTTAGATGGGGTTAATTAGTTAGGGGGTTTATTACTTAGAGGGGGGTTAAATAATTAGAGGGGCGCTTAATAGTTTAGATGGGGGCTTAATAGTCTAGAGAAGGCATTGATAGTGTAGAGGGCGGTTAATAGTGTAGTGTTTAGGCTTTGTGTCATGACGGTTCTGGAGGACCTTCATGGCACTTATAGTGTTAATATAGGGGTTAATAGTGTCCTGTCTATATAGAGCCTTATGGGACTGATGGGGTTAATTAGGGGTTAGTGACAGGGTTAATTAGGGGCTCATGGGGCTCTGTATAGAGCCCCATGAGTGATAGGGTTAATATGATGCTCATGTAGCTCTGTATAGAGCCACATGAGTGACGGGGTTAATTAGGGGCTTGTGGGGCTCTGTATAGAGACCCATGGGTGATATTGTTAATATGATGCTCATAGGGCTCTGTATAGAGCCCCATGAGTGACTTGGTTAATTAAGGGCTCATGTGGCTCTGTATAAAGCTCCATGAGTGATAGGGTTACATTTTATTTATCGCGGGTCCTTTAAGGACCTTTACGGTCCTTTAAGGTCCAGCAAGGCAGTAAATTTAAATTTTGAATGCAGCGGGGGTCCCGATCGGGCCCTCGCTGCAAGGAGCCCTTTAAGGACCTGCGGCAGGGAATTTAAACTTTTTAAATGTAGCAGGGTCCCAATCGGGACCCCAGCATCATGGGGTTAATGTGGGGACCGTGCGGGGTCCCGATCGGGACCCCTGCATCATTAAGGTCTCATTTGGGAGTGTGGGGGGTGTTAGGTGCAGTGGGGACATTCGGAGGACGATACGTATGGGCTTCTAATGCCCTTGCGGGTCCTCCTGAGCACATGTAGGACCTCGTCCTGCATCTGCGCTTTGCGAGCTGGGATACTTTTGCTAAGTGGGAGGAATTGGGCAATTGAATAGGGATTTGCGATTTCCGGTTCCAGTTTTCTATTGGCTCCTAGGCCTGTGTCTCATCAAGTGCATAAGTAAAATGCTTGGATTGGTGTGATTTTACAAGTAGTCATGTAATTCTAGGCCTGGTATTTTACAGAGAAGACATGGGTTTATGAGTTGTGAATTACGTAAGCAAAATTACGAATCAGGTCAATTGAATACATAAGTAACTTTACTGAAAAAATCTCCCACTGTTGAAAAAAAACATAACTTTGTGAGTTACGAGTCTCGAATTCAATTTCTACTTTTCTGAGATCCGGGCTCGCAAGTAGAGGTCGCAAGTTACTTAGCTATTCAAATGCCTCCTTCTTGCGGGCTCCAATCGGGTTACTTGCGCAACCACTATCCATTGCCATTCTTAAAATCACAAGATACTTCCCTCAAAGCCTTTGATCTTTCCCGGACGTAAGAGTTGCGGCCGCAAAAATCACAAATCGCTATTCAATTGCTCCGATCTACCCTTCTGTCAAGCCCGTAAATTACCCAAAGCATACCAGAGCTTACTGGTACCAAAGAGGTTGCGCAAAGGCTAGTAAAGCTCTAACTTATCCTCCCAACTGGCCCTAACCACTCCCCCACACTCCGAAATTAAACCCCCATGATGCGGGGGTCCTGCAGGGTTCCTACTTTAACCCAAAGATGACGGAGTCCCAATCGGAACCCCACATTAACTCCATGATGAGGCAGGGGATCCCTGCAGTATTTAAAATTGTAAACTCACCGCTGTGGGTCCTTAAAGGGCCTGCGGCACACAAATTGTTATCCCCATGCCGCGGGGGTACTGTAAGTACCCCCACAGCACATAACATTCACCCCCCTGTGGTGTGCTGTCCCTTCAGCAACCCTTGCTGTGGGGGCCCCGATCTGGACCCCTGCATCATGGGGTTCATGTGGGGACCCTGCAGCAGGGTTGCCACCTGCATTTTCTCAAGCCCTACGGGCTTGTAGGTTGGAATCATTGATGTCATGATGACAATCGCTGTTTCCATTGGCTGTTTGGATAGCAGGAGATACGGGCTTCATGTTCAGACCCATAGATGCTACTTCCGATGGCATGGCTTACGATTCTCGCAAAGGGGGACTAATTTGCGGGCCCGGCCAATTGAATAGCAGAGTAATACTAGAGTTACTCTAGCACGTATCTCAATAGTAGGAAATTGGGTTTTTGCTCTTGAGTAACAGCCCTGAATTGAATGAGGCCCTAAGTGTCCAAAGTTGCTTCAATTGGATGCTGTTGTTTGTCCCGTTAGCACAATTTCTTTAGCTTTGTATTATTGTTAAACACTAATTCCAACAGAACACTATATTGTAGGACAAATTAGCAAAATATATATGCATGCATAAAAACAGAGTCTATACGTTAAACTGACATGTTAATAAAATGTTTTCTACTGACAACTTTCCTTTAATTATCAATATGTTTTTCAACACTTTGGGGGAGGTGGGTTCATCTTAGTCGGGGCCCTGTATACTGTACATGTAATGGTATCTTGGGAGTGGGTGGTTCTAGATCTAATGCTGGTTACATAGAGAGGGAGCTCACTCCAGCTGTCAGAGATATCCATGTACAGTGGATATAAAAAGTCTACACACCCCTGTTAAAATGTCAGGTTTCTGTGCTGTAAAAAAATTAGACAAAGATAAATCATTTCAGAACTTTTTCCACCATTAATGTGACCTATAAACTGTACAACTCAATTGAAAAACAAACTGAAATCTTTTAGGTAGAGGGAAGAAAAAATATAAAAATAAAATAATATGTTTGCATAAGTATGCACAACCTTAAACTAATACTTTGTTTTAAGCACCTTTTGATTTTATTACAGCACTCAGTCTTTTTGGGTATGAGTCTATCAGCATGGCACATTTTGACTTGGCAAGATTTGCCCACTCTTCTTTGCAAAAAACACTCCAAATTTGTCAGATTGCGAGGGCATCTCCTGTGCACAGCCCTCTTCAGATCACCCCACAGATTTTTAATCAGATTCAGGTCTGGGCTCTGGCTGGGCCATTCCAAAACTTTAATCTTCTTCTGGTGAAGCCATTCCTTTGTTGATTTGGATGTATGCTTTGGGTCGTTGCCATGCTGAAAGATGAAGTTCCTCTCCATGTTCAGCTTTCTAGCAGAAGCCTGAAGGTTTTGTGCCAATATTGACTGGTATTTGGAACTGTTCATAATTCCCTCTATCTTAACTAAGACCCCAGTTCCAGCTGAAGAAAAACAGCCCCAAAGCATGATGCAGCCACCACTATGCTTCACTGTGGGTATGGTGTTCTTTTGGTGATGTGCAGTGTTGTTTTTGCGCTGAACATATCTTTTGGAATTATGGCCAAAAAGTTCAACCTTGGTTTCATCAGACCATAACACCTTTTCCCACATGCTTTTGGGAGACTTCAGATGTGTTTTTGCAAAATGTAGCCTGGCTTGGATGTTTTTCTTCGTAAGAAAAGGCTTTTGTCTTACCACTCTACCTCATAGCCCAGACATATGAAAAATACGGGAGATTGTTGTCATATGTACCACACAGCCAGTACTTGCCAGATATTCCTGCAGCTCCTTTAATGTTGCTGTAGGCCTCTTGGTAGCCTCCCAGACCAGTTTTCTTCTCGACTTTTCATCAATTTTGGAGGGAGCTCCAGTTCTTGGTAATGTTACTGTTGTGCCATATTTTCTCCACTTGATGATGACTGTCTTCTGTGTGTCAAATGGTATATCTAATGCCTTGGAAATTCTTTTCTACCCTTCTCCTGACTGATACCTTTTAACAATGAGATCCCTCTGATGCTTTGGAAGCTCTCTGTGGACCATGGCTTTTGCTGTGGGATGCGACTAAGAAAATTTCAGGAAAGACCAACTACAGCAGCTGAACTTTATTTTGGGTTAATCAGAGGCACTTTAAATGATGGCAGGTGTATGCTGACTCCTATTTAACACGATTTGGAATGTGATTGCTTAATTCTGAACACAGCTACATCCCCAGTTATAAGAGGGTGTGCAGATTTATGCAACCTCATTATTTTTATTTTTTATTTTTCTTCCCTCCACCTAAAAGATTTCAGTTTGTTTTTCAATTGAGTTGTACAGTTTATAGGTCACATTAAAGGTGGAAAAAGTTCTGAAATGATTTATCTTTGTCTCATTTTTTTACAGCACAGAAACCTGACATTTTAACAGGGGTGTGTAGACTTTTTATATCCACTGTATAAGATGTCTTCATATACGGTTTTCCCTTAAAGGACATGAAACTCATCCACAGACACTATGATAAGTTTGAAAATTTGGCTTAGTTATAGGAACTTTTGCTATTGTTGTGCTAGCAAGTAAAGTACTGTTTGTTCCTGATAAAGCTGTCTCATCTCTAAGATGTATTTACCCTCCATAAGTAATAGTGTCAATATTTGGATAATATTAAAATTAGTATAAAAAAGTATTTTGTATAAGTTACTGCATAGCAAACAACTGTTAATATCTTTGATATTCCCAAGCTGCATTTCCCAGAACTAGTTTTTAAAGAGCCACTGTAGTGCTTATATTTGTATTTTTTTTTTTGCGTCATTCAGTCGTTCCTGACTCTTCATGACCTCATGGGCCATAACACACCAGGCACATCTTTATGTCCATGTTCATGCTGATCCATTTGTTTTCATGGCAGAGATACTGGAGTGGGTTGCCAGTTCCTTCTCCAGAGGGTCACAGCATACAGCTGCTGGTATTCCTAGGTGGTCTCCCGTCCAAGTACTGACCAGGCCCAACCCTGCTTGGTTTCAGGGAGGTGTGACCTCTTAGTTCCCTGACTGGAATCTCCCCTGGACATCCGTAGAAAGAAGCAGACTTTCTTGTTCCTGAAACACTAAAGTTTAAAAGTAAGTTTAAGAAGCTGCATTGCATTTAGATCCTTCAAACCCAGCTTTTATTGTTAATTCAATAAATTAATTCCTGTAGTATAACAACTTCAGTGGCTCTTTAAGGCTATTCCTGACTGAGATGAATATTCCTTATTGCATGCATTATACACAGAGCTAGAGACAGGAGGTCTTCACTACTTGCCGTGTTATTCCAGCATTAGTGACCTTTTATCCCAGACATTCAGTATTCAGCAGCAGGAGAGGCTGCCCTGGCTGCTCACTCATTCACATTCAGAGCCGGGCAGCATCCTCTGATTCTGATGATTGAAGAGCAGTAAACAAGCTGTCTGTTCTGGGCAGCAGATCACAACCTCCCTACCATAGCAGGTATTGATAAGCATCTCAATCAGCTCTCCATGATTTGAAAGCTGTGTTACTAGTCAATCCTTGTAATGGCTTCAGAAAGTATAGGAGATACGCACGATTCAGAAAGAATAGTGCACGAACAAGAGGTCATGCTCTGAATATAGAGGGCAAAAGCATCAGAAAACATGACAGACCATGACTTCCCAGCAAAATTGGTAGCCCAGTCCTTAATGCAGCAGCACGAGAGATTCAATGATTATAACTATAACCAATCTATAAAAAATAGATTATTATTATTTGGCCAAGTCAATGAAAAATAGGTCATATAGTCACATAGTAATTGATGTTGAAAAAAGACTTTAAGTTCATCAAGATATATATTCTCTGATCCTTAGAATATGTGGATTAATTGTTAATTGATCCAGAGGAAGACAAACAGAAAAAAAAACAAGCGAAACTTTGCCAATTGTCTCATAAGAGAAAAAAATAAAAATCCTTCCTGACCCCAGATACTGGCGATCAGATTCCTCCCTGGATCAATACTGCCTCTCTAGTTATCCAGGTTAACCCTGAATGACATTTTTATTTAAAAAAATATCAAAACCTTTTTAAAGTTATCTATAGAATCCACTGTCACCACCTCCTTTGGTAGAGAATTCCACAGTTTACCCTTACTGTGGGATGTCCTGTCAATTGAAAATCTCCTGGCACTTGACAAAGATTTAAATTGACTCTGATAATTAGAAAATGTACATTTTGTTGGCAAACATTCAACCACCATGAGATACAGTATTCTGCAATCACACATAAAGACGGTTAATAAAAGTGTTACTGAAATATCAGAAAAAAAGTATTAAAAGTATATTGCCAGACCAAGACCATTTATTCAATTGCAACAGTTACAGAGCAATTCAATTGATCAAGCCCGCAGCTACCTGGCCGAAAGCCTAAACTGTAAACCATGCACTCGTAAGTAGCATTTCAGGCCATGATCATGACGTCAGTAAATATGGAGATTACATGTCAATCAATTAACATTTAGAAGTCCGATATGTGATCAGACTCGCAATCCGGCAATGTACAAAATAATAAAAATGAATGGCAATACTGTTCTAGTCCATGTGGGTGGCCTGATATTTATTAACTCATTGATTCCCGAGATTGATGTGACACCGAAATGAAACATAAAAATTTTTTTTTGTAGATTTGTGAGCTTGAGACTGTTGTGCAATTAATTCTAATGTCTATCATCGCTTTCCCCGTCTTTTAAAGTGCAGTATTGATTTTTTATTTGCATTTACAGTGCTACGATCAGGTGTTTAACCCCTTGCGAGTCCTATCTGATACTTGTAGGATTTTCTTCTACATTTGCCATGGTGTGAAAACAATTGCGGGCTTGAGGAATTGTAGAAATTGAATAGCGATATGCGATTGTAGCTTTTACGGGCTTGAAAGAGCAAAGGCTTAGATTGGTCAGAGTTACAATTTTAACAATCGCAGGCATTTTGAGCTTCTAACCCGCAAATCGTTTGCTGGCAGCCAAAAGATGACAATTGAATAGCAAATTAGTTTACGGGCTCCAGTAACTTACAATTGCTCAATTGAATAGGGGCCCAAGTATTTTTTTGGGGTCTCCTCTGACAAATACAATAAAAGATGAACAATCGGAAATTAGTTTTAAATGTACTATTTACGTAACAATAAAATGGAAATAAAAAAAAAAAAACACTTTAAATAGATAGGAGCCCTAGACAAAATATAAAAATGAGCGTGTGTCGGGATTTCTCATAGTAACATAGTTTGAAGTTGAAAAATACTTTTAATCCATCAGGTGAAATATTTGTATGTCTCTTCAGATCTTTCTATTATATGAAACTAGCGAATTGCCCGTCAAAAAATGACGGCAATGAAATTGTAAGGTAGCTAATGCTGTTTAGTGTGTAATAATGAAATATATAATACATTAATAAATGAATATACTTGACCTATTTTAAAGCATTGTGTGGAAGAGCTGTGAATGTGTTTTGATGTTGCTGCAGCATTAGTGGTGTGGATCTGCTGTGTAAGCGTGCTGAATGTGTGCAGTGTAACACTGTGCGTGCGCGAGACCAAACCGTTAGCGTAGTCGTGTACTTCCGCATTGGCGAGAAATGGCGAGTAATGTGTGTTATACGTTTGTATCGGAATATCCGTAGGTGTTTTGTGGTGTTTTGCGAGTTTCTTGTGGTGTTTTGCGAGTTTAGAGTGCTGTAGCCTCGTTTTCGTTTTGTTCGGCGGCCATTTTTTCTCTCGCTTCGTTTTTTTTTTAGTGTCTAAACTGTTTTATTTGAAGTAAAATCGAGGTGTAAGTTGTATTTTTGAGGTGCTGGGTGCTCCCTCTTGGTGTAGGTAAGTTTTTTATGTATGTGGTGTGTGTATGTATTGTGTTTGACATTTTCTAATGTTCGCGAGTTGCGTCCGAGTGTTGCGAGTCCGTAATGTGTGTGAACGTGTGTCGTATGTTGTTTGCGAGTGTCGTAATGTGTGTGTCGTACTGTTTGGGTTGCGAGGTGAAGTTTGCGAGGGTCGCAGTTGCTGGCAAGGAGCGCCTTCGGCGCTCCATGCCAGCAACTGCGGCCCTCGCTTTGCGAGGTCCTCAGGTGCTGGCATGGAGCGCCTACGGCGCTCCATGCCAGCAACTGAGGCCCTCGCTTCGCGAGGGTCCTCAGTTGCTGGCATGGAGCGCCTTCGGCGCTCCATGCCAGCAACTGAGACCCTCGGGCAGTGCCCTCGCTTCGCGAGGGCCTCGGCTCGCTGCGCGAGCCGCGGCCCTCGCTACGCGAGGGCCGCGACTCGCATAGCGAGCCCGCGGCCCTCGCTTTGCGAGGGCCGCGGGCTCGCTACGCGAGCCCGCAGCGTTAGCAACAACTCGTACGCTCACAACTATATATGTGATGTGAATTTATCCAGTGGAAGGGGAAAAAAGACACTGTCAAATGTGTCATTAGGAGAAGAACCTTTCTTCCCGATCACCAAAACTAGATATCAGATTATTGCCTGGATAATTATCATACCTATTATGATTAAAGGGATATCTAAGTAAGCTGTATTAAAATATTTCTGCACTCTATAGGCAAAAAGCAGCCTATATGTATACAGCACATCTCATAAAACATTTTATTTTTATTAATATCTAAAAATCCCTCTAATTATTGTGTTGACACCCCCAGGTGGTGTCTACACAAGTTCCTGATCCCCACCCAATGAGCATGCAGCATCCGAGGAGCAATATTGACCCACTATTCTCCTGCTCTTGCTTGCTCAGCCAATAGGAGAACAGCATTGTCAGCCTCCCAGTCAATACTGGGTTATGACTCATCCCTGCTTCTTATCTATGCTGTGTGCTGTTGTCATAGAAACTAACATAGTGCTATGTCTCAAGTCTTTCATCTAACCTGATTGGCCAAAATAAATTGGAGGGGGTGTTAACCTTAATTTTAAACTGTCAGAAATTATAATAGATTTTGCTAACTTCAAGGTAATGTTTATTTTGGTATTTTTTCATGCAATTTTTTTTATATATATACTATTAATTCTCCTCTATCAGATGCATTCATAATCCAGGAAACTTGCATATCCCTTTAACTGACATAACCTTGTATGTCCTTTTTAAGGAAAATATGTCCAACCTCTTTTTAAAATATTGAATTGTATTGATTAAATATTGATATTTTTATATATTGAATCTGCAGTCACCTCTTCCTTTGGTAGTGAGTTCTATAATCCAAGAAATATAAGGTGGAGAAAGAGGAAGATAAAGTGACATCCTGTTTTGGCCTTTTTGTCATAGCATTTTGTCATCTTCCTTACCATTCGATGTGTCTCTCATACTGCTCTCTCTGTCATAGCATTTTTTATTTCATAGCATTCTCTTCTAATGTAATATTCATAATATTCTATGTCGGTCATGACATTCTGTCGGTCAGAGATTTTTCTCTCCCTGGTATTCTGTATCTGCCATATTATTCTGTGCATATAATAGCATCCTGTATCTGCCATAGAATTCTGTGTCTTTTATTGCCTTCTGTGTCTATTATTGCATTATGTGTCTATTATAGCATTTTGTATCTGTTATAGTATTCTGTGTCTGTTATTGCATTCAGTGTCTATTATTGCATTCTGTGTCTATTATAGCATTCTGTGTCTGCCACAGCATTCTGTGCCGGTTATAGCATTCTGTGTCTGTTATTGCATTCTGTGTCTATTATAGCATTCTGTGTCTGTTATTGCATTCTGTGTCTATTATAGCATTCTGTGTCTGTTATTGCATTCTGTGTCTATTATATCATTCTGTGTCTATTATATCATTCTGTGTCTGCCATAACATTCTGTGTCTGTTATTGCATTTAGTGTATATTATTACATTCTGCGTCTATTATAGCATTCTGTGCCGGTTATAGCATTATGTGTCTGTTATAACATTCTGTGTCTGTTATTGCATTCTGTGTCTTTTATAGCATTTTGTGTCTGTTATTGCATTCTGTGTCTATTATAGCATTCTGTGTCTGTTATTGCATTCTGTGTCTGTTATTGCATTCTGTGTAAATTATTGCATTTTGTGTCTACCATAACATGCTGTGTCTGTTATTGCATTGTGTGTCTATTGTTGCATTGTGTGTCTATTATAGCATTCTGTGTCTGTTATTGCATTCTGTGTCTGTTATTGCATTCTGTGTCTATTATAGCAATCTGTGTCTGTTATTGCATTCTGTGTCTGTTATTGCATTCTGTGTCTGTTATTGCATTCTGTGTATATTATTGCATTCTGTGTCTATTATAGCATTCTGTGTTTGTTATTGCATTCTGTGTCTGTTATTGCATTCTGTGTCTATTATAGCATTCTGTGTTTGTTATTGCATTCTGTGTCTGTTATTGCATTCTGTGTATATTATTGCATTCTGTGTCTATTATAGCATTCTGTGTTTGTTATTGCATTCTGTGTCTGTTATTGCATTCTGCGTCTATTATTGCATTATTTGTCTGCCATAACATGCTGTGTCTGTTATTGCATTCTGTGTCTATGATTGCATTGTGTGTCTGTTATTGCATTATGTGTCTATCACAGCATTCTGTGTCATTATAGTTTTCTCTGTCTGCCATAATCTTCTGTATCTGTTATAGCATTCTGTGTCTGCCGTAGTATTCTGTGTCTGTCACAGCATTCTGTGTCTGTTATAGCATTCTCTATCTGCCATAGCATGATGTGTCCGCCATTGTCTTCTGTATCTGTTAAAGCATTATGTGTCTGTCGTAGTATTCTGAATCTGTTATAGCATGCTGTGTCCGCCATAGTCTTCGGTATCTGTTATAGCATTCTGTGTCTGCCATAGTATTCTGTATCTATTATAGCATTCTGTGTCTGTGACAGCACTCTGTGCCTGTTATAGCATTGCGTGTCTGTTATAGCATTCTGTGTCTGTTATTGCATTCTGTGTCTATTATAGCATTCTGTGTCTGTTATAACATTCTGTGTCTATTATTGCATTCTGTGTCTATTATAGCATTTTGTGCCTGTTATTGCATTCTGTGTCTATTATAGCATTCTGTGTCTGTTATTGCATTCTGTGTCTGTTATTGCATTCTGTGTCTATTATAGCACTCTGTGTCTGTTATAGCATTCTGTGTCTGTAATTGCATTCTGTGTCTATTATTGCATTCTGTGCCTATTATAACATTCTGTGTCTATTATTGCATTCTGTGTCTATTATAGCATTTTGTGCCTGTTATTGCATTCTGTGTATATTATAGCATTCTGTGTCTGTTATTGAATTCTGTATTATAGCATTATGTGTCTGCCATGACATGCTGTGTCTGTTATTGCATTCTTTGTCTATTATTAAACTGTGTCTATTACAGCATTCTTAGTCTGTTATAGCATTCTATGTCTGTTATAGTTTCCTCTGCCTGCCATAGCATTCTGTGTCTGTTATTGCATTCTGTGTCTATCATAGCATTCTGCGTTGTTATCTTTTTCTCTGTCTGCCATAGCATTCTGTGTCTGCCATAGCATTCTGTGTCTGTTATAGTATTCTGAATCTGTTAGAGCATGCTGTGTCTGTTATAGTATTCTGTGTCTGTCACAGCATTCTGTGTCTGTAATAGCATTCTGTGTCTGTAATAGCATTCTCTATCTGCCATAGCATGCTGTGTCCGCCATAGTCTTCTGTATCTATTATAGCATTCTGTGTCTGCCATAGTATTCTGTGTCTGTTATTGCATTCTGTGTCTGGTATTGCATTCTGTGTCTGTTATTGCATTCTGTGTATATTATTGCATTATGTGTCTGCCATAACATGCTGTGTCTGTTATTGCATTGTGTGTCTATTATTGCATTCTGTGTCTATTATAGCATTCTGTGTCTGTTATTGCATTCTGCGTCTATTATTGCATTATTTGTCTGCCATAACATGCTGTGTCTGTTATTGCATTCTGTGTCTATGATTGCATTCTGTGTCTGTTATTGCATTATGTGTCTATCACAGCATTCTGTGTCATTATAGTTTTCTCTGTCTGCCATAATCTTCTGTATCTGTTATAGCATTCTGTGTCTGCCTTAGTATTCTGTGTCTGTCACAGCATTCTGTGTCTGTTATAGCATTCTCTATCTGCCATAGCATGCTGTGTCCTCCATAGTCTTCTGTATCTGTTAAAGCATTATGTGTCTGTCGTAGTATTCTGAATCTGTTATAGCATGCTGTGTCCGCCATAGTCTTCGGTATCTGTTATAGCATTCTGTGTCTGCCATAGTATTCTGTATCTATTATAGCATTCTGTGTCTGTGACTGCACTCTGTGCCTGTTATAGCATTGCGTGTCTGTTATAGTATTCTGTGTCTGTAATTGCATTCTGTGTCTATTATAGCATTCTGTGTCTATTATAACATTCTGTGTCTATTATTGCATTCTGTGTCTATTATAGCATTTTGTGTCTGTTATTGCATTCTGTGTCTATTATATCATTCTGTGTCTGTTATTGCATTCTGTATTATAGCATTATGTGTCTGCCATAACATGCTGTGTCTGTTATTGCATTCTTTGTCTACTATTACATTGTGTGTCTATTATAGCATTCTATGTCTGCCATAGCATTCTGTGTCTGTTATTGCATTCTGTGTCTATCACAGCATTCTGTGTTGTTATCTTTTTCTCTGTCTGCCATAGCATTCTGTGTCTGCCATAGCATTCTGTGTCTGTTATAGTCTTCTGTATCTGTTATAGCATTCTGTGGCTACCATAGCATTCTGTGTCTGTTATAGCATTCTGTGTCTGTCACAGCATTCTGTGTCTGTTATAGCATTCTCTTTCTGCCATAGCATGCTGTGTCCGCCATAGTCTTCTGTATATGTTATAGCACTCTGTGTCTGCCATAGTATTCTGTGTCTGTTATAGTATTCCGAATCTGTTGTAGCATGATGTGTCTGCCATAGTATTCTGTGTCTGTTATAGCATTCTGTATCTGTCACAGCATTCTGTGTGTTATAGCATTCTCTATCTGCCATAGCATGCTGTGTCTGTTATAGCATTCTGTGTCTGACACAGCATTATGTGTCTGTTATAGCATTCTGGGTCTGTCACAGCATTATGTGTCTGTTATAGCATTCTGTGTCTGACACAGCATTCTGTGTCTGTTATAGCATTCTCTATCTGCCATAGCATGCTGTGTCCACCATAGTCTTCTGTATATGTTATAGCATTCTGTGTCTGCCATAGTATTCTGTGTCGGTTATAGTATTCTGAATCTGTTGTAGCATGCTGTGTCTGCCATAGTATTCTGTGTCTTTTTTAGCATTCTGTGTCTGTAATTGCATTCTGTGTCTATTATAGCATTCTGTGTCTATTATAACATTCTGTGTCTATTATTGCATTCTGTGTCTATTATAGCATTCTGTGTCTATTATAACATTCTGTGTCTATTATTGCATTCTGTGTCTATTATAGCATTTTGTGTCTGTTATTGCATTCTGTATTATAGCATTATGTGTCTGCCATAACATGCTGTGTCTGTTATTGCATTCTGTGTCTATTATTACATTGTGTGTCTATTATAGCATTCTATGTCTGTTATAGCATTCTATGTCTGTTATAGTTTCATCTGCCTGCCATAGCATTCTGTGTCTGTTATTGCATTCTGTGTCTGTCAGAGCATTCTGTGTCTGTTATAGCATTCTGTGTCTGTCACAGCATTCTGTGTCTGTTATAGCATTCTCTATCTGCCATAGCATGCTGTGTCCGCCATAGTCTTCTGTATCTGTGATAGCATTCTGTGTCTGTAACAGCATTCTGTGTCTGTGATAGCATTCTGTGTCTGTCACAGCATTCTGTGTCTGTTATAGCATTCTCTTTCTGCCATAGCATGCTGTGTCCGCCATAGTCTTCTGTATATGTTATAGCATTCTGTGTCTGTCATAGTATTCTGTGTCTGTTATAGTATTCTGAATCTGTTGTAGCATGATGAGTCTGCCATAGTATTCTGTGTCTGTTATAGCATTCTGTATCTGTCACAGCATTCTGTGTGTTATAGCATTCTCTATCTGCCATAACATGCTGTGTCTGTTATAGCATTCTGTGTCTGTCATAGCATTCTGTGTCTGTTATAGCATTCTCTATCTGCCATAGCATGCTGTGTCCGCCATAGTCTTCTGTATATGTTTTAGCATTCTGTGTCTGCCATAGTATTCTGTGTCGGTTATAGTATTCTGAATCTGTTGTAGCATGCTGTGTCTGCCATAGTATTCTGTGACTGTTATAGCATTCTGTATCTGTCACAGCATTCTGTGTCTGTTATAGCATTCTCTATCTGCCATAGCATGCTGTGTCTGTTATAGCATTCTGTGTCTGACACAGGATTTTGTGTCTGTTATAGCATTCTGTGTCTGTTATTGCATTCTGTGTCTGTTATTGCATTCTGTGTCTGTTATAGCATTCTCTATCTGCCATAGCATGCTGTGTCTGTTATAGCATTCTGTGTCTGTCACAGCATTCTGTGTCTGTTATAGTATTCTGTGTCTGTCACAGCATTCTGTGTCTGTTATAGCATTCTCTATCTGCCATAGCATTCTGTGTCTGTCACAGCATTCTGTGTCTGTTATAGCATTCTGTGTCTGTCACAGCATTCTGTGTCTGTTATAGCATTCTCTATCTGCCATAGCATGCTGTGTCCGCCATTGTCTTCTGTATCTGTTAAAGCATTATGTGTCTGTCGTAGTATTCTGAATCTGTTATAGCATGCTGTGTCCGCCATAGTCTTTGGTATCTGTTATAGCATTCTGTGTCTGCCATATTAATCTGTATCTATTATAGCATTCTGTGTCTGTGACAGCACTCTGTGTCTGTTATAGCATTGCGTGTCTGTTATAGCATTCTGTGTCTGTTATTGCATTCTGTGTCTATTATAGCATTCTGTGCCTATTATAACATTCTGTGTCTATTATTGCATTCTGTGTCTATTATAGCATTTTGTGTCTGTTATTGCATTCTGTGTCTATTATAGCATTCTGTGTCTGTTATTGCATTCTGTATTATAGCATTATGTGTCTGCCATGACATGCTGTGTCTGTTATTGCATTCTTTGTCTATTATTACATTGTGTGTCTATTATAGCATTCTATGTCTGTTATAGCATTCTATGTCTGTTATAGTTTCCTCTGCCTGCCATAGCATTCTGTGTCTGTTATTGCATTCTGTGTCTATCATAGCATTCTGTGTTGTTATCTTTTTCTCTGTCTGCCATAGCATTCTGTGTCTGCCATAGCATTCTGTGTCTGTTATAGTATTCTGAATCTGTTAGAGCATGCTGTGTCTGTTATAGCATTCTGTGTCTGTCACAGCATTCTGTGTCTGTAATAGCATTCTCTATCTGCCATAGCATGCTGTGTCCGCCATAGTCTTCTGTATCTATTATAGCATTCTGTGTCTGCCATAGTATTCTGTGTCTGTTATTGCATTCTGTGTCTGGTATTGCATTCTGTGTCTGTTATTGCATTCTGTGTATATTATTGCATTATGTGTCTGCCATAACATGCTGTGTCTGTTATTGCATTGTGTGTATATTATTGCATTCTGTGTCTATTATAGCATTCTGTGTCTGTTATTGCATTCTGCGTCTATTATTGCATTATTTGTCTGCCATAACATGCTGTGTCTGTTATTGCATTCTGTGTCTATGATTGCATTCTGTGTCTGTTATTGCATTATGTGTCTATCACAGCATTCTGTGTCATTATAGTTTTCTCTGTCTGCCATAATCTTCTGTATCTGTTATAGCATTCTGTGTCTGCCGTAGTATTCTGTGTCTGTCACAGCATTCTGTGTGTTATAGCATTCTCTATCTGTCATAACATGCTGTGTCTGTTATAGCACTCTGTGTCTGTCACAGCATTCTGTGTCTATTATAGCATTCTGTGTCTGTCACAGCATTCTGTGTCTGTTATAGCATTCTGTGTCTGTCACAGCATTCTGTGTCTGTTATAGCATTCTCTATCTGCCATAGCATGCTGTGTCCGCCATTGTCTTCTGTATCTGTTAAAGCATTATGTGTCTGTCGTAGTATTCTGAATCTGTTATAGCATGCTGTCTCCGCCATAGTCTTCGGTATCTGTTATAGCATTCTGTGTCGGCCATAGTATTCTGTATCTATTATAGCATTCTGTGTCTGTGACAGCACTCTGTGCCTGTTATAGCATTGCGTGTCTGTTATAGCATTCTGTGTCTGTTATTGCATTCTGTGTCTATTATAGCATTCTGTGCCTATTATAACATTCTGTGTCTATTATTGCATTCTGTGTCTATTATAGCATTTTGTGTCTGTTATTGCATTCTGTGTCTATTATAGCATTCTGTGTCTGTTATTGCATTCTGTATTATAGCATTATGTGTCTGCCATGACATGCTGTGTCTGTTATTGCATTCTTTGTCTATTATTACATTGTGTGTCTATTATAGCATTCTATGTCTGTTATAGCATTCTATGTCTGTTATAGTTTCCTCTGCCTGCCATAGCATTCTGTGTCTGTTATTGCATTCTGTGTCTATCATAGCATTCTGTGTTGTTATCTTTTTCTCTGTCTGCCATAGCATTCTGTGTCTGCCATAGCATTCTGTGTCTGTTATAGTATTCTGAATCTGTTAGAGCATTCTGTGTCTGTTATAGCATTCTCTATCTGCCATAGCATGCTGTGTCTGCCATAGTTTTCTGTATCTGTTATAGCATTCTGTGGCTACCATAGTATTCTGTGTCTGTTATAGTATTCTGTGTCTGTCACAGCATTCTGTGTCTGTGATAGCATTCTGTGTCTGTTATAGCATTCTGTGTCTGTTATAGCATTCTCTTTCTGCCATAGCATGCTGTGTCCGCCATAGTCTTCTGTATATGTTATAGCATTCTGTGTCTGCCATAGTATTCTGTGTCTGTTATAGTATTCCGAATCTGTTGTAGCATGATGTGTCTGCCATAGTATTCTGTGTCTGTTATAGCATTCTGTATCTGTCACAGCATTCTGTGTGTTATAGAATACTCTATCTGCCATACCATGCTGTGTCTGTTATAGCATTCTGTGTCTGTAACAGCATTCTGTGTCTGTGATAGCATTCTGTGTCTGTCACAGCATTCTGTGTCTGTTATAGCATTCTCTTTCTGCCATAGCATGCTGTGTCCGCCATAGTCTTCTGTATATGATATAGCATTCTGTGTCTTCCATAGTATTCTGTGTCGGTTATAGCATTCTGTGTCTGTAATTGCATTCTGTGTCTATTATAGCATTCTGTGTCTATTATAACATTCTGTGTCTGTTATTGCATTCTGTGTCTGTTATAGCATTCTGTGTCTATTATAGCATTCTGTGTCTGTTATTGCATTCTGTGTCTATTATAGCATTTTGTGTCTGTTATTGCATTCTGTGTCTATTATAGCATTCTGTGTCTATTATAACATTCTGTGTCTATTATTGCATTCTGTGTCTATTATAGCATTTTGTGTCTGTTATTGCATTCTGTGTCTATTATTGCATTCTGTGTTGTTATCTTTTTCTCTGTCTGCCATAGCATTCTGTGTCTGCCATAGCATTCTGTGTCTGTTATAGTATTCTGAATCTGTTATAGCATTCTGTGTCTGTCAGAGCATTCTGTGTCTGTTATAGCATTCTGTGTCTGTCACAGCATTCTGTGTCTGTTATAGCATTCTCTATCTGCCATAGCATGCTGTGTCCGCCATAGTCTTCTGTATATGTTATAGCATTCTGTGTCTGCCATAGTATTCTGTGTCTGTTATAGTATTCTGAATCTGTTGTAGCATGATGTGTCTGCCATAGTATTCTGTGTCTGTTATAGCATTCTGTATCTGTCACAGCATTCTGTGTGTTATAGCATTCTCTATCTGCCATAGCATGCTGTGTCTGTTATAGCATTCTGTGTCTGTCACAGCATTCTGTGTCTGTTATAGCATTCTCTATCTGCCATAGCATGCTGTGTCTGCCATAGTCTTCTGTATATGTTATAGCATTCTGTGTCTGCCATAGTATTCTGTGTCGGTTATAGTATTCTGAATCTGTTGTAGCATGCTGTGTCTGCCATAGTATTCTGTGTCTGTTATAGCATTCTGTATCTGTCACAGCATTATGTGTCTGTTATAGCATTCTCTATCTGCCATAGCATGCTGTGTCTGTTATAGCATTCTGTGTCTGACACAGGATTTTGTGTCTGTTATAGCATTCTGTGTCTGTCACAGCATTCTGTGTCTATTATAGCATTCTGTGTCTGTCACAGCATTATGTGTCTGTTATAGCATTCTGTGTCTGACACAGCATTCTGTGTCTATTATAGCATTCTGTGTCTGTCACAGCATTATGTGTCTGTTATAGCATTCTGTGTCTGTCACAGCATTATGTGTCTGTTATAGCATTCTGTGTCTGTCACAGCATTCTGTGTCTGTTATAGCATTCTCTATCTGCCATAGCATTCTGTGTCTGTCACAGCATTCTGTGTCTGTTATAGCATTCTGTGTCTGTCACAGCATTCTTTGTCTGTTATAGCATTCTGTATCTGTCACAGCATTATGTGTCTGTTATAGCATTCTGTGTCTGTTATAGCATTCTCTATCTGCCATAGCATTCTGTGTCTGTTATAGCATTCAGTGTCTGTTATAACATGCTGTGTTTGCCATAGTATTCTGTGTCTGTTATAGCACTATGTGTCTGTCACAGCATTCTGTGTCTATTATAGCATGACCCAGCAAGATCTTATAAATGCATAATTAACCCATTACCACACTTTAAATACCCACTTAACTTTTAAATAATGGCACCGGACACAAGGTTGGGAGTACAAACAGGCTTAGATCCTGGGAGGAGGAGCCCAGCCAGTGTAGTGACCTCATGCCCTGAACATGCGCACAGGGCCCAATTCTGTCCGTTTCCATGCCCCTGAGGTAAGCAGAAACAGACTCCCTACTTAACTACCTGGGCCGGGCGCCTCCCCCACAGAACAGCCAAGGGATACCTCACTCAACCTCACCCGACAGCCAAGGGATACCTCACCCGACTGAACTCTAGCATCATAGACTCTAAACCTACATCTGTCAGGTGCACCCCATCTGGCAGAAAAAAACTATTCAGCATCCTTGTCCTCAAATTCTCTATGCCTAAGTGACACAAAACTCTGCTTTCTAATAAAACTGGCCATCAATTTATTAATCTTTTGGTGTGCCTTATTCAAGTTAACTGGGTTCCTAGCACTTCTCCACACCCTCCTCTTTAACATTTCAGACCAGATAATGAACACACCACAAAAACTTGTCCACCCTACTCAACAGATCCTGTTTCATATGCCTGACCATATTTTTCATTGGGACAGTCCCCAAATCGTTGCCCCCAGCATGAATCAGGAGCATGCTGGGGAGACTCAAACGCGAGTCCAGCAGCCCACTCACCCGCGACCACCGTAAGCCTCGAAATCTGAGCTACCGCACCTGCATGACCTCATCCAGAACGCCCAGCTGCGGATCCTTGCGTATACCTGCAGCAAACCAGTGAGCCCAGTGCACATACAAGTGCCAGACAATCCACAGCTGTTTTTTTTCTGGCCTGAAATGACAAGGACAATGTTATCATCCACTGGTCCCAAGTAAACCATCGGCCGTTGGTCGCATATAAGTCAAAAAACGTCTGGACTCCCATCTCCCAATCCTCTAAATCACTTCCTCCGGCAAACCTACCTCAGGAGCTGCACCTATCCTAAATGAGTGGGTACCGAACTCTGCCTGGTTAAAACCCAAACGCTGTAAGCGAAACTTCAACATTCTGGAAAACTGAAAACGGGAGAGCGCCAGGCCATCCTCATGCACTAGAAGCGGGCCCGGCACTCCTGGGCGCCACTGTAAGTAGATCCTCAAACATTCATAGCGACAACAGTCTGTTCCAACCCTTCGCAGACTGACCTCTGACGGATCTCTGTAACCACAGCCTTACACTGTCATCTTGAAGACAGACAGATAGTTGAGTACTTGCCGCCACTAGCTCCCCTATCGGGAATGCTCAGAAGAAAGCCAATGAAAAGGCCATACGATAAAGCAAGGATTCATAGGCTGTGTTACAGACGATATCCTCAACAGCAGAGAAAATGTAATAGGGCGCCTCTTGTCATGACTGCGTTCACCTCTGAACATACCTCGCATGACGCGCCTGACTACAAAATCCTTAGTCAGGTCCCTTAGCTCGACTAGCTTAAACATGAAAGCTAGGGCCGCTACCTAATGCCTCACCGATGGCGCTCACTCTCTGGCGTCCTTGCATCTTGTCAGGTACCACAACAGAACACCCTCCATTCTCTCCTCCATCTTGGCCCCTCCTGCCAATGCCATCAGCTTGTTTCATTTGCCCTAAACCTTCTTGTAGGCGTTCCATGTGGTTGGCGCTAGCGATCTCCTAACTAAGAAAGCTACCTCACTGCTCCAAGCTCCCATTGGGGCTTAGGAATATCATCTCCAACCTTCTGTGCCATTGGCGCCAAAGACCTGAAGCGAATTCACTGTAAACGACAAAGGGCGTCAGTGATCCCATTCGAATATCCGGGTACATGTTTTGCCCTACAACATATGTTGAGCATTACTGCTATGGATGACGCCGTGGTGTTATTGATCACATGGACCACCGACATGTTTTCTGTGTAGAAGCCGATCTGCCTGTCTGCCAACCCGTGTCCCCAAATGTGAAGTTCTACCACTAACGGGAACAGCTCCAGGAAGGCTAGATTACTAATTAATCCAGCTTCCTGCCAGTGCTCCGGCCATGTGCTGGCGCACCACCTACCACCAGAATAAGCCTCCATGCTAATAGCCAGCCACGTCGGTGTATAGCTCCAACTCGTCATTAGACCAACTCCGGGGATATATCAATGCCTTTCCATTGAACATGCTTAGAAAATTGATCCAGACCCAGACATCATCCTTCATGGCTATATGTGCTCCTTGACCCATCTTCCGTACAATTTCAGTAGCCGAGTCAAACAACATATAGGAGACTGAAGATAAATTCCTGTCGATGCCATCATTCACCGAGCTCCCGGCCGGATAAGACAAATGATGTATCAATCTGAACTTACCTACCTCCTTCGTGGGGAATACCCCTAAAGGTGAGGTTCTGCAGAGGACGTCAGGTGAATAGGCCCGCCATCCTGCCCAGCTGTACTTCTTTTTCCAATTTCATCTGCACCACGTCTGGGAAGTCAGCCACTGATCTAAGGTTCCGGGGTTCCATGCCAAAACCATTGGTCTCACATGGAATCTTAAAACCGTCCTGGAAACCCTCCTTCAGCAGTTTTGCTACTGCAGTCTTCCCTTTCACCTTACCATAGCGTTCAAGCCACGTCAGCATTGCGGTAAGCTGCACTGGAGTCCTGCCCTTTTATGACCAACTCGCTGGTTCTGACACCCTCCTTATGTTTTTTGCACTTGGCCAATGTGTGCTCTCGGAGCAGGCGGAGCAGGCTTATCTAAAACGGCAGTTTGGAGTCCATCAGCAAACGCCTTCATTATAAGCATAGCAGACCCTTCTAGCTGCTGCTGTTGTGGGGGGGGAACCCGGCTCCCACCAGCTCCACTTCAAAAGGGCAGTGATGCCCTCCTCTGAGTCATGGCGTTGAGCCAATATGCGACAACCTTTTTGCTCCATGACGTCGTAGGCCTAGAAGCCATGCATTGACGTAAATACTAATCATATCTCCACCATGCCATCCCACCATACGTGCGGTATACACTTCTGATGTCATCCAAGTATACAAATAAGGATGAGCATTGCTCTGGAAATTTCTCCCCAATGACATATGCCAGCATAGAGAAGGTCTGCAACCAGTTATCAAATGTTCTACGAAGGTGCTTGGTGCCCCCCACCTTTCTTCACTTCCCTGCTCCTGCAAGTCCGTTACTCGCGAGAGAGGCAGGAGTGAGAAGAGTTCAATGAACTCTGTCTGCCATATGCGCTCTTTAGTCCCTCAGTTGATGGTCACCCCCCTGCCCCGTTGGTACCACCGTCTCACCTGAGCCGTGCATGGAAAGCGCAGTCATCCTGGGCAATCGGCCATCCTGTCGGGGGCTCAGCTTCCGACTTCTCCTGGAACCCGCTTTCCACTCTGAACCAGAGCACGTGCCGTTGCAACGGCTACGTGAGCGTGACCTATCAATAGATCTCCTAGAAATTCGAGAGACAATGTTACTGACCCGGCTGGTCCCAACCCCCGGTGTCATGTGTCCAGGCTATCTGTTGTCACCACCGGTCGTGGAATGACCAAGTCCATCACGCCAGGACTGCTATGGTCCCACTGCTCAAAGTCAGCTGCTGTCAGCATCAACCGCATGCCCTGTGCTGAGCGCCCCCCAGCTTCATGCCCTGATGTGTCACCTACGTCCCCTATCTGTCCCCCCATGGTAGCCTGACTCGTCATTGTCTTTTGTCTCGTTACTGATTTAGTGAAAAGGAGAGGGCTGTACCTTGCGCTGGACCTCCGAGTCCTGGCGGGCCTCGCAGTACTGGTCAGTGAGGCAACGCCCTTTTGGTCCGTGTTCGCAACCCTGTCTGTTTACTGTTCCTACTCTATTCCTGTCTGCATCCTGGATGATGGTCTATTGGCAGCCAGCTCTGCGCCGTTAGCACACCGTCCCTTTAAGAGAGCAGTGTTAGTATTATTTCTTGCTCCCTGTGTAACCGTACCGCGGAGAGCAGTTTGGGCTGTTGGGGCTCTGTCAGGACTCCTAGCTTTTTTCTTACCCTTGGCATATCTGCAATGATCAGCTTGCTCCGAGGTGTGGTACAAAGTGTGGGTCGGCGATCCATCTGATCAGTGGAGGTCTCATTGTATTTTTATTAAATTCATTCTATTCGTGGCGAAAATTGGACTTGAGCATTTTTTACCTACATATCTGCATTGTGAGAGGTAATTTGTGGAGCAGCTGGTCCTGTACACGAACACAGAAATAAGTGGAATAGTGGATTATTTCCTGATGTGCCTAATATACCTCATGTCTATCATGTGACTTGGCACTCTTCTTTTACACCGTGGGAAAATACGTGGTGGTTTTGTGGTTTATGTTTTATTGTCCCAATGCCATAAGGATAATATGCACGAGTGTGGGCGCCTCTTTGTTCTTTGTTTTGAAGATATATATATATATAGTAAAAAAGTAGTACATTTATGTTCACAGTTGAACGTGTAAAATAAGTTAAAAAATATATTTCCTGCTTGATTTCCAAGAAATACAGTTAATTCACTGCATGCTGGGAACCAGGGCTAGGACATGCAAATTAGCCCACAATGGTTTCATCCTTTAATCCAATACCATTTTAAACATGGTTTCTTTTAAGCATATGCCCTCTGTATTAAACAGCTTTAAAGCATGATATAGAATGGATTATGCAGGGGTTAGGAGACCTACCCACAGACAGCTGTTTCAATATTAAATGGTTCATATATTATACTGTTTATATATTTTAATTTCTGTAGTGTAGCTCCCCATACCACGTACACTCCCTTCTTTCTCCTCTTCCTTTCTCTCTACACTATAGGAATTTAAACAAATATATTTAATTTATAAAAAAAATACAAACTGCACCGGGGCAATCAGCTAAATCATAATTTCAAGTACAAATACCTGCTCACACAATTAAACACTGACAATAAAGTAATGCCACAGATTAGTGATGTCGCGAACATAAAATTTTCGGTTCGCGAACCGCGAACCGCGAACGCGAACCGCCGCAAATGTTCGCAAACCGGCGAACATCGGCGAACCGCCATAGACTTCAATGGGCAGACGAATTTTAAAACCCACAGGGACTCTTTCTGGCCACAATAGTGATGGGAAAGTTGTTTCAAGGGGTCTAACAACTGGACTGTGGCATGCCGGAGGGGGATCCATGGCAAAACTCCCACGGAAAATTACATAGTTGATACAGAGTCTGGTTTTAAGCCATAAATGGCATAAATTACCTAACATTCCTAAATTGTTTGGAATAACGTGCTTTAAAACATCAGGTAAGGGTTACACCCGCTTCACAGTGACAGACCAAACTCCCCGTTTAACGCACCGCAAACAACCGCAAACAGTCCATTTGCACAACCGCAAACTCCCCATTTGCACAAGGTTGGATACCAAGCTAGCCATGTCCCGTTCCATGTCCTCACTGATGTCATTGAAGGTCTCTTCCTCCACCCAGCCACGTACAACACCAAGGGTCCCCGAAAGGTGACAACAAGCCCCCTGGGACGCCTGCTGTGTTTGGTCTTCCACCTCCTCAAAGCCACCTTCCTCCTCTGACTCCTCTACTTCAGACTCCTCTCACTGCATTGCCTCTCTCTGCATTATTATAAGGTGTGTTAAGTAGTACTACTCTTATCAGTTTAAAACCTGTTACAGCACATATCAGGGGGCGTGTATAAGGCCTGGATTTTTAGAACCGGGAGATGGAAAAAGATGCTTTGTTGGTCGTATCACTTCAATTTTGGGGCACTTTGAGACATTAGCTTCTTACGCTCAAACATGTCCTTTACAGGCACCTGACTATGGGCAAATGAGCAGGAACTGCTCAAGGCGAGAGACGCAGTGTAGGATGGTTGAGAGGGGGCAAGGAGGACAGCAGTGGTTGATGTGGCTGATGATGCTGGACCAGGAGGAGGATGGCGGCTTTGAGTTTGTGTGCTGCTTGTACTCATGTGTTGGTCTGGAGACACCCAAACATTAGGTCTCAACCTGTAGAGGATAAGGGAACCAGGCTACTCTAAACCTCATTCATCATTACCGGTTTTGACAGATTGGTACTATGCGTCCAAGCTACTGTGACAACAGATATGAGTGGCACTGTGCACTTGCAGAAGTTGGCAGAGTAGACGCTGTAGGTCTGACACACACGCTTGCAGACAACTAACTGCTATGCAATCTATTACAGTAGAAAAAATGTTTTTTGTTTTAAATGTACACTACTGTTACACCAGATATGAGTGGTGTGTTAAGTAGTACTACTCCTATCAGTTTAATCCCTGTTATGTGCCTTTTTTTGGGGTTTGGTTGTTGAAGGCACAGTGCAGCGCCACAGGCCAGAAAAATTAGGCATGTATACATGCCTGAAAAATTAGGTATTGTTGATCTTGCAGCGAGCAGAGAAGAAGGTAGGCCTGATTCAACGCCCCAGCCCGCATACCCACACTCAGAGATTGAGGGGGGGACCTGAGAAGGCCACGGGTCGGAGATATAAAGGGGGGCCATCCCAAATAAGCACACAAGCGGGGACAAAGGTAGTGAAGGGGACATAGAGGCCCATGGACTGACGGTCGCCATCTTGGCAGGAAAAGGGCACAGCAATTAAGCCAAACTGACCCAGCACAGGCAGCTACTTGAGTCAAACGCTGTACAATTACACCTTAATAAAGCTGAAACATGCAGCAGCAGGGATTCTAAACGGCCACACGGGGACAAGGATGCTAACAGCCCCCACAGTCTCTGCACCACTCTTTTTAACAGATAACCCAATGGGCTAACCAGGGACCTTGCCCACATAAAAAAACAGAATTTTATTGGAGGAATTATTAGTGTCTTTACCCCCCAAGAGAGGACATAATATACGGTATCTTTAGACTACCTGATGGCCAAACCTCCTTTAGCCCCAATGCTATCCAAGAAACATTTCAAAACTTTATCTGACTGGGGGTCTATAGAGTAACATTAGTACTGACCTTTATATGACTGGGGGTCTATAGAGGGACATTAGTACTGACCTTTATATGACTGGGTGTCTATAGAGGGACATTAGTACTGACCTTTATCTGACTGGGTGTCTATAGAGGGACATTAGTAAGGACCTTTATCTGACTGGGTGTCTATAGAGGGACATTAGTACTGACCTTTATCTGACTGGGTGTCTATAGAGGGACATTAGTAATGACCTTTATCTGACTGGGTGTCTATAGAGGGACATTAGTACTGACCTTTATCTGACTGGGTGTCTATAGAGGGACATTAGTAATGACCTTTATCTGACTGGGTGTCTATAGAGGGACATTAGTACTGACCTTTATCTGACTGGGTGTCTATAGAGTGACATTAGTACTGACCTTTATCTGACTGGGTGTCTATAGAGGGACATTAGTAATGACCTTTATCTGACTGGGTGTCTATAGAGGGACATTAGTACTGACCTTTATCTGACTGGGTGTCTATAGAGGGACATTAGTAATGACCTTTATCTGACTGGGGGTCTATAGAAGGAAATTAGTACTGACTTTTATCTGACTGGGGGTCTATAGAGGGACATTAGTACTGACCTTTATCTGTCTGGGGGTCTATAGGTGACATTAGTCCTGACCTCCTGCTGCAGTATTATTACTCCCAGTACTCCCAGGCTTGCTACTATTAGATATAATAACCTCAGTTTCGTTTCCTTATCTGTTGGTAACATCAAAATATGATTATTAAATATTTCATATTTGTTTGTTTTTTTCTCCCAAAGTGAACCCCTTTGTGTGTGTCCCACAGATGTGGCGTTTCCGCTCTGCGTATGTTGGATTTGCACCGCTCAAAAAGTATGTAAAAAGATCCCCCCCCTTGAAGCCCATTAATGACATCATCAGTAAATTGTATGTAACAGATTCCAGTGTTTAGGGTTTATGACCCAATACTGCGATCATATCATTTATGACAAAAATCTGTATTTGTCGTATTATTCAGACACGCGTGCATCTTTGTGTTACATTTCCTGATACTTTTATTATCTTGATCTTTATATATTTACTAGCGACTTGCCCGTCAAAAAATGGCGGCAATAAGATTGTAAGGCAGGTAATGGTTTGGACGAGACATTAATTTTTTTATTTTTTTTTTGTATTTACTGCAGCGCTTTATTTCCTTTACACAATGAAGTGTTTCTGGGAGTTACATTTCTCAACTTCTGGATGACTTACAAATTTTGGTTTTCTACTGTCATGTGAGAACATTAAGGCAACATACAAAAAAGTTTTACATAAATTAAGTCAGATGCATAAATTTACAGGTTTAACTGTAACAAGTTTGTAACATTTCTTCAGACCCATGTTGAATGTTGGGAATACAAGTTGAGTTAAAAAAAAAAAAAAAAAAACTGTTCTAAGGCCTGGATGCCATGTTTTTCCAACCTTACTAGAAACTGTGGCAAGACAGAAGTGATAATTCCTTCATGAGCTCTAACCAGCCTCTGACATGAAACTCTGGAATATTAAGCGCTAAATTGCCCACTGGAAGCCTAACCTCATATACCCTGTACACATCTCTAGCCTCAACTCCCCCCCAGCAGAACTACAAAATGGGAGAAGCATCATTATTCACAATAGTCGCAGATCGGCAGCCTTTCACAGAAGTGCTTCTTTCTACGCAAAACTAAGCTTAAGTTTCACCCAGACTGATATGCCAACCAGGGTTTGGATCAGAGTTGTGTATAGGGTATGCTAGCACTGATACCACAGGAATGGTTTGAAGAGACAAATCAAAGTCTTGCATTACAGAATCCCAACAAAGTGTGACTAAGTGTCTCATTCCCAGGACAAGTTCATTTTGAAGTTGGCTCTATTTCAGTTTCATGAGGCTAGCATGAGGTGTACACATTTGCCGAGGCAAATTAATACTTTGAAGAACTCACGCAGCAAATGCAATGCATCTGCTAGTAGTCCATTTAGAAGCATTTGCGGTGGACAATGGATGGACCAGATTCATCATATTCCTGCTTGCTGATCCACATCTGTTGGAAGGTGGAAAGGGAGGCCAGGATAGAGCCACCAATCCAGACTGAGTACTTGCGCTCAGGTGGGGCAATGATCTTTATTTTCATTGTGCTTGGGGCCAGGGCAGTGATTTCCTTCTGCATTCTGTCAGCAATTCCAGGGTACATGGTGGTACCTCCAGACAAGACTGTGTTGGCATACAAGTCCTTACGGATATCAACATCACACTTCATGATTGAATTGAATGTGGTCTCATGGATTCCGCAAGATTCCATACCCAAGAAGGAAGGCTGGAACAGAGCCTCTGGACATCTGAACCTCTCATTTCCAATTGTGATGACCTGTCCATCAGGCAATTCATAGCTCTTCTCTAGGGAAGAGGAAGAAGCAGCAGTAGCCATCTCCTGCTCAAAATCTAGAGCAACATAGCAAAGCTTTTCCTTGATATCACGCACAATTTCTCTTTCAGCTGTGGTGGTGAAGCTGTAGCCTCTCTCTGTCAGGATCTTCATGAGGTAGTCAGTCAGGTCACGGCCAGCCAAGTCCAAACGCAGGATAGCATGTGGCAAGGCATAACCTTCGTAGATGGGCACAGTGTGGGTGACACCATCACCAGAGTCCATAACGATACCAGTGGTACGACCAGAGGCATACAGAGACAGCACAGCCTGAATGGCAACGTACATAGCTGGGGTGTTGAAAGTCTCAAACATGATCTGTGTCATCTTTTCTCTGTTGGCCTTGGGGTTCAGGGGGGCTTCTGTGAGCAGGACTGGGTGTTCTTCAGGTGCCACACGAAGCTCATTGTAGAATGTGTGATGCCAGATTTTCTCCATATCGTCCCAGTTTGTAACAATACCGTGTTCAATTGGGTACTTCAGAGTCAGGATACCTCTCTTGCTCTGGGCTTCATCACCTACATAACTGTCCTTCTGACCCATGCCAACCATGACACCCTGATGTCTTGGGCGTCCAACAATGGAGGGGAAGACAGCACGGGGAGCATCATCTCCAGCAAAGCCGGCTTTGCACATACCAGAGCCATTGTCAATGACGAGCGCTGCAATCTCTTCATCTGCCATTTTTCTGGTTTACTGTTGGAAGTTTTCCTTAGAGGAAGGTAAAGGCTGTAGGAGATGCTTTCAGGTCCGCTGCCGCCGGCTGAATGACCGAGACATTAATTTTGTTGGCGGTCGGATATCCTTCGGCGCTCATTGCGAGGCTGTTGGTTGTATTTTTTTTCTGATAGGCGCTTTTGCTGTTATTCTTTGGTCGGCGGTGATGATGTCTTTTGCGCTTATTGCAAGGCTTTGTGTGCTATGAGCAGCGTTGGCGCTCGTTGTGAGGCGCGCAGTGAATGGCTTTTATGTTTAATGTGATAATGTTTTTTTTGTGTATATGTATTTTTGTATGCTAATGAAATAATTACTAAATGAATATACTTTACCTATTTGTAAGTAATTTATGCAGGAAGCATTGTGCTGAAGAGCTGACAATCTGTTTTCATGTTCCTGCAGCATACAATGTAGGTTTTCAGTGCTGTGGAGCTGCTGTGTAAGCGTCAGCAATGTGTGCAGTGTGTAGTGTAAATAGGCTGCGTGCGCGAGTGGAAGCCGTTAGGGTAGCTGGGTACTTCCGCATTGTGTAAGTTAGTGTTGTAAAATGGCGGGGAATGTGTATGTGGTAAGAGGGTGTGGATGATTTAGCGTCCTTGTTAATAGTGTATCTTTACCTCGTACGGCTTTTTAGGAAAATCTTTTTTAGTTAGCTCTTCAGGTTATTGATCACTGGATATATTAATTACAAATAGGTAAAGTATTTTAGTAATTAATTAATTAATTATTATTAAAAAAAATATATATAAAAAAATATGCTTAATAGCATATTTTACACTGCGGTTACTTTACATACATTAACGCTTCGCACTTCCTAATACATTTGTTCATTCACAATAGTTATTATCGTGCATTAATTTAATAAATATTAATTAGTAATGGAAAATAAAAATGTAGACTTTACACTACACTAAAATGTTTTACTTTTTACTCTGCAGTTATATATCTGGATTACTGCTCATTGGCTGCCAGCGATAGCACTCTCAAAGCAGTTACAAATCTAAATCACTTTTTTATGCTCTGAGACCTGAATACATTTTTTAATTTACACTGCACAAAAAAAATTATATATTTAACACTGTACTTATATATCTGTCTTTGCGATGAGCGCCGAAGATTGATCGTTGCAAAGCACGAAACATGAAGGACTCGAGGGAAGAGGCTCACAATGAGCGCCGAAGGTCCTCAGAGTACAAAAAGCATCACATTGTGTGGCAAACAGCATTGCCATGGCTTCAAACTTTTTTATTTATTATTATTGCCCCGTCATTTGTGCCAGGCAAGTCGCTAGTGATATAATATAACATAATGCAATACAATATTATACAGTACACATGGGTGTTGGAACTTATCGTATGTATGTATGCGTATAGAAGCTAACAGGGGAGGGGAGAGGGGGAGGAAACACAGGGGAGAGGAAGACACAGGAGAGGGGAGAGGGGGAGGAAGACACAGTGGAGAGGGGGAGGAAGACACAGGGCAGAGGGGGGAAGAGAAACAGGGTAAGGGAGAGGTGAGGGGAAGAGACACATGGGAGGGGGGAGAGACACAAGAGAGAGTGGGGGATAGAGACACAGGGGAGAGGTGGGAAGAGACTAATGGGAGGGAGTGGTGAGGAGACACCGGGGAGAGGAAAGGGGGTAAAGACACAGAGGAGGGGGGAAGAAACACAGGGGAAGGGAGAGGGGGTTGAGACACAGGGGAGAGGAGGTAGAGACACAGGGGAGAAGGGGGAAGAGACACAGATGAGGGGGGTAGAGACACAGGGGAGGGGGGAGTGACACAGGGAAGGGGGAAAAGACACAGGAGAGGGGGGAAAGAAACACTGGGGAAGGGAGAGGGGGTAGAGACACAGGCAAGGGTGGGAGAGACACAGGAAGAGGGGGGGAGAGAGACACATGGGAGGGAGTGGGGGGGAGACACAGGGGAGAGGGGGGGAGAGAGACACATGGGAGGGAGTGGGGGGAGACACAGGGGAGGTCTTCTGCTTTATTATTATTATTATTATTATTTCTATATAATGTGTAGATGTACCGGCTGGGCATGCTCTTGTGCATTATTATTATTATTATTATTATTATTATTATTACTATATAATGTGTAGATGTACCGGCTGGGCATGCTCTTCTATATTATTATTCTTATTATTATTACTATATAATGTGTAGATGTACCGGCTGGGCATGCTCTTGTGCATTATTATTATTATTATTATTATTATTATTATTATTACTATATAATGTGTAGATGTACCGGCTGGGCATGCTCTTGTGCATTATTATTATTAGTAGTAGTAGTATTTTACTAATAATAATAATAATAATGCACAAGAGCATGCCCAGCTGGTACATCTACACATTATATAATAATAATAATAATAATAATAATAATAATAATAATGCATGCCCAGCTTGTACATCTACACATTATATAATAATAATAATAATATTAATAATAATAATAATAATAATGCATGCCCAGCTGGTACATCTACACATTATATAGTAGTAATAATAATAATAATAATGCACAAGAGTCCTTCAGCACTGCACTGGACACTGAATAAACTTGCCTAGCTATGGTTTTCCCTATTGATGCAGTATCACCTACACTCTACCTCCTCTCAGTAAGACTGCAAGTTAGTAATGATTCCAAAATGGCTGCTGTCCATGAGGTAGAAGGGTGTGGAAGGAAGTGTATGCTGCTGATTGGCTGGAATGTGTCTGCTGACTGTGACATGCAGGGTCAAAGTTTGCTCAATGATAAAGTATTGGGGGCGGGTCGAATCTCGCATATGTTCGCAGTTCGCCGCGAACGCGAACATGCTATGTTCGCCGGGAACAGTCCGCCGGCGAACTATTCGCGGCATCTCTACCACAGATGTTTAATAAAAAAAAACAGGAGTTAAGTCCTACCAATCTGCCATAAAAATACACATATTACCCTCTCAACATTAATTATGTCTGCGCATTCATTGTTTATCCCCTGACATATAATACCATGTTATAGGTGTGAAATTAATATATAACAGGATGTATATAAAATGCAATTTTCATGTACAATAATTAAAAATATCATACATGTGTTGTCAATTAGTGTGTGACCATTAACACCTAAACATATGACATAATGCCCAATACATTGGTGATAAAGTCAGTTCAATGAGTGCCAACAGTCCAGGTTTGCTTTAGTACTCTGCTGATGTATGTAGGTTCACTGAGGTGGTCCCCAGGTGCATGACTACAATGAAGACCATACAGTTATTCACCTAGGGCCTCATTCTATTATCGGCCGCAGCCGTTGCGGGGCCGCAAGGACCGGCCGCAAGCTATTCTGCTATTCTATTCCCTTACGGCCGGGGATTCCGGCAGGCTTGCGGCCGGTGCCTTGCTATCTCTTGCGGCCGCTCGCGCCAGAGGAAAGCCTTTGATCTAAAACGGCCGCAAGAGTTTTGCAATTCAATTGCTCCGGGAAACCTCTCTGCAAGGCTAAAAACGAGCCGCAGCTTACTTGCAGGAAAGAGGTCTCGCTAGCACCAATTAAGCACATAAAATAGCTCAAATAAAGCCATCCTGCACTTTGAGAAGACTATAAAGGGATTTTAGGTGTTAGAAAAAATAGCACATAATTATCCTGTACTCAAATCCGTAAAATATTTTATTTTTAATATCCGTAAAATATCCATGTAAAAAGTCCAGAGTGCTTGGAGCACCTCAGACACGCCCACGCCGCAGCCGGAAAATAAACAGTTAATTTGAACTCGGGTTTGGGCTGATGTGCAAGCTTGAGAGGGGGTTCCTTTTAATCCTCATGTCCCCCAATATGATCCCTAGCATTTACAGAGCTGTACAGTGCAGGCTTGAATTTATTTTTGCGTTTTTATATTTCACAGATTACGGCCGGTTCCAAGATATGCGGCCGGCCGTAAAAGGAGATCCTTGCGGGGCCGTATAATAGAATCGCGAGTTAACTGAACCCTCGCAAGGAATCGCAGCCTTACGGCCGATTTACGGCCGATAATAGAATGAGGCCCCTGGACTGTTGGTGGCAATCACAGAACAGACCTCACTACTATGTGTCAAGTGTATATGCACATAACATTCCCAAATTACAAAATAAAGAGGCAGACACAGTCAATCAGTGAGTCAATTATTATTGTAATGATTAATTTACAAGACATACTGTCACCAAAGTAACAAAACCATGTACAAATAAAATAATGGTCCAGGAGACTGATAAAAAATAACATAATAAACCTAATCTAACTCCTAACACTAGACAAATGTATCGCACTCACACAGCTGTCATATCTGGTCGATATAGCGGAATTAGTGTAAATTTAGAGAAGAGATTCTCCAAGAATTAATTTCTTAAAATGTAACTAACAATAATAGTACATAGCACCTACAAATTTTCTTCATCTGGTTAGTACACCAGATTAACTATCACCTAGGAGAATGGATCCCATTCACTTACACACAGCAAGTGTCGTTGAAACAATGAAAAATAGTATGACAAAGCTCTAGAATGCTCTATGTGAGGGCTAACCATGCTATCCCTAAATTTACCGCCACTCTCAATGCAAAAAAAAAAAAAACGTGTCACACATCAGTGGCTAGTGAATGGACGACCCAGGTGCCAACATTATACATACAGTATCTCACAAAAGTGAGTACATCTCTCACATTTTTGTAAATATTTTATTATATCTTTTCATGTGACAACACTGAAGACATGACACTCTGCTACAATGTAATGTAGTAAGTGTACAGCCTGTATAACAGTGTACAGCCTGCTGTCCCCTCAAATAACTCAACACACAGCCATTAATGTCTAAACCGTTGGCAACAAAAGTGAGTACACCCCTAAGTGAAACTGATCTGGTACCTTTCCTTCTTCCTTCCCTCCATTACTTCTTACCTCTCTCTCCCCCTTCTTTCTCTCCCTTTTCTTTCTCTCTCTCTCTCCCTCTCACTCACATCCCGCCTCTCTTTCTCTCTCTCTCGCTCCCTCTCTTTTTTGTTCCTTCTATCTCTCTCTCTCTTCCTCTCTCTTTTCCTCTCTCCCTCTCCCACTATATTTTTCTTTCTCTTCTCTCTCTTCCTCTCTCTTTTCCTCTATCTCTCACCTCTCTTTTTCCTCTCTCCCTCTCTGTCTCTCTCTCTCTTGTCTCCCTCACTCTCTCTCACCTCCCTCTCTTTCTCCTCTCTCCCTCTCTTTCTTCCCCTTCATCTCTTCTTATCTCTTCCTCTCCCTCTCTCTCCTCTCTCCCTCCCTCTTTTCCTTTCTCTCTCTCTCTATATTTTCTTTCTCTTCCCTCTCTCACTCCTCCTCCATCCCTCCCCTTTCTCCATCCTCTTCTCTCTCTTCCTCTCTGCCTTCCTCTCTCTCTCTTTTCTTTTCTCTACCTCTCTCTCTTCCTCTCTCTTGCTCTTCCTCTCTCTCCCTCCTCCTCTCCCTCTTTTCCTCTCTCCCCCTCTTTACATCTTTCCATTTCTCTCTTCCCCTATCCATCCCTCTCTCCTCTCTTTTTCTCTCTCTCCCCTCTCGCTCTCTCTTATCTCTCTTCCTCTCCCTCTCTCTTTTTTGGGGGGGAAGGGGCAGCAGTGCCACGGGTGGCAGTTGGGGGCACCAGTATCCACTCCTCATACTGGCCTGCAGCTGGTGCCACCCCCAAAGAATTGCTGCCTGTGGTGGACCCCCCCGCCACCACCCATGCCACTGATTAACTGTCAAACAACATGCACTGCATTCTGCTATTTTAGTGTTTAATACTGTGATCGCACAACGCATTAGGATTACACTGTAAATAAGAGCACTTGCTCTATACTAATCTCTGTCCTTAATGTGCATCGACTATAACACGGAATACAAATACATGGATATAAGGGATCAACACAGTTGAATTCAAAGAATAATGTGTCAAACAATTTGTAAATTATCCATGAACATTGGCACAATTCGTGTGCATTTATTTCATGATGTCCTGTCACGTGTCTTTGGGTGGAAATCATATGATTAATTGCTTAGAAGCACAACATGGCTATTCAATAAACACTTGCAGCCTTATTAAATTGTGATTCCACAAATTGAAATGGGCTCTATTTAAGCACACGGCATATTTTTTTACAGAAGTTTTTAGTTAGTGAATTTCTATCCAAAAGCAAGGTCTTCACTATCTAAAAATTCTGTAAAAAATAATATGCTCTGTGCTTATATAGAGCCCTTTTAAATTTGCCGAATCGCAATTTAATAAGGTTTTTGTTAAGCACAGGGTTTTTTTTTGTGTAGAAAAGCTTGTTTAGGGTATAATCTATGTGAGATGTGCTCAGAGACCATATGTAGTAATGTACATGTAAGTCGTTGGTGTGTATATGGTTCACTTACAGTATCAGGACTACTCGGAGATTAACACCCTGCAATGTTCTTTTTCAATGTGCACCTTAAAAAAATAACAGAAACCTAAACAAAAAAGAAACAACATCAGTGTTTCTTTATCCTAGTCCTCTGGGATCATATTTATTAACTACAGCTTTTCTCATTGCTAGTCCTCCCCACTTGTTCAAGCCCAGATAGTTTATCAGCATCGCCAACCCTCTGAGTAGCTCACCTTGTGCCCAACCAGGAAAATGCCTAAAATGTGACCTTGTGGACGACTCAAATGCAACCATGGTAGGGGAGGGTCCCAGTACTGGATTCAGAGCCCATAAGAATTATTCCCTCTCCTCAATTTCCTCCTCCTCTTGCTATGGTGGCTGGTCCTGTGGCACTGGCAATGCTCATTTTCATATGCATGATTTAATTCAGTGTTTGCATATATAGAGCAATTGTGTGTTGCATAGGCAAGAATTCATTATCAGGCAATTTTAATCCTATAGGTCTGGCGGATTTACATAATGTATGTTGTGATCTTGCAGATAAATATGTTATTTGGCATCAAAGTTATGTGAAAGCATGAATTTGTCACATTATAGAGATAAGGGCTTTTTATATTTTATTAGTATCAATGTAACATCACACATTAATGCATGTGTTTCAGAGCAATGTGATTAGACTATCATGGTCATTAGCTACATTGCATATATTATATTTATATTGCAGCTGAATTACTGGACCATTGCTGTGTGATGTAGGTCATATCAGTGAGTAGGAGTATATGTTTTGATGATTGACTATGGTGTTGTATGGTTGGTGGTACACTTACTCACCTTGCAAGGTATCTAACAATCCTAGTATTCCCACTACTGTGATCATGGACATCCTGCTCCTCATGATTTGCTCCCATGGCCCATGGATTTATTCCATGGCCTGCCTCATCTTCGTATTTCCTATGGCCTGGCAGTCAACATAGTGTTGCTTCAAACTCTTCATGGCCCATAGTGCTAACCTCTGTTATCACCTCTCTCCACATCCTTGACCTCTAAACTACTCTAATCTCTTGTCCCCAAGCAGGATATGGGACTGGTCATGGATAGAGCTCAGGAGGACAACAAATTCCTCCATGGAGTAATTGGGGGCCTTGTATTTCCTGTCAGAATCGTAACCCCCTGACTGTACCTGTGGATCAGGACCTCCCTGGGTGACCCTGAGACTCACCTTCTCCTCCTCCCACTAACCCAAGTGGCCTCTCCTGCTAACCATACTTTTGTTGTTTCTATTGTAGGGGCACCTCTAACCCCTCTCCTCCTCTCACCTAACCTCTCCCCTCACCTTTCCTGTCTTGTCTCCTCTTCTCCTCTCCCATCCTTCCTCCCTCCACCTTGTACATAAGAACAAATATTGCAGTCACACCACTCACTCACAGATACACGCACATGCATGTTCACAGATCAACACACTATCGCAGCCCGCTCACATGATTAAATGAAAAAAAGTATGTAAAGGGTTTTGAAAAAAATATAAATGTTATGTGTTTTTATGTGTCTTCTAAAAATGTAGGGTGCAAGGGTAAAAGGATGGGGTATGTAGCAAGAGAGTATGGGCATGGGCATTATAAGTGTTAGGGTAGGGTAGGTATGGGATGTACGTTAGATAAGATAAAGATGAGGTAAGATCTAGTAAAAATATATTTAATTTTATTAATAGGTGGGTATGTAGACTATGTGAGGGTTCCCAGGTGGTGCAGTGGTGAGGATGTAGGTGCTTTTACCACAGCATCCTGGATTCGAATCCAGCCAGGGAACCAAGAGGTCACACTGGTCAGTACTTGGATGGGAGACCACCTGGGAATACCAAGAGTGTATGCTGTGGCCCACTGGAAAACTGGCATCCAACTCCAGCATCTCTACCATGAAAAACAAGTGGATCAGCATGGTGTGTTGTCCATGAGGTGACGGAGAGTCGGACACGACTGAGCGACGGCATTTACAGACTGTGTGAATATTGTACTGGTGAATTTATGTATAATAAAATATGTACACAAAAAGCACAAACCTGCTCTGTGTCATAGCATTCTATGGGCCATATTAAATTAGAAGCCCATAGCAGCACCGGTACGCCCGCAAAGCCCAGGGTCTTGAAATTCGCAGAGTTACAGAGCTATTAGATTCAACAATGCCGCAACCAACAGGCCGCAGATGCAAATCCATAAGCCATTCTTGCGCACGTTAGATATGCAGCCGTGAACAATTAGTCAAACCTGTAGTTACGGGTTTAGAAGGAGCCAATGTTAAAAGAGATCGTCATCATTACCTCACTGAAAAATGGAGGTTAGATTTCAAAGCCTTATGGGTTTGAATTACGAGTTACGATCGGACCCGCAGTCCAGAAATAATGCAATATTCATAAATCAGTAAATATGATATTCTAGTCCATGCGAGTTCCATTATATATATTAACACATTGATTTCCAGGATCGATATAACACGGAAATTAAACATAATAAAATAATTTTATATTGCAGGTTTGCGAGCTTGAGAATGTTGTGCTATTCATTTTAATACCTAACATCACTTTCCCTTTAATTTTAAATACAGTAGCGTGTATATTTGCATGTACAATGCTACAGAAAGGACTTTAACCCCCTTGCGGGTCCTCTCTAGTACCCGTTGGCTTTTTGGATCCATTTGCGGGTTAAAAGTTTAAACGCCAGTGGATTTGTAGCAATTTTAGTAGTGATTTGCGAACTTAACATTTTCGAGCTTGACAGATCAAAGGCTTTGCGGCAACAGAGTTCAAATTTCGGCATACGTAGGGTTTTTCCGCCTGTAACCTGCAGATTGTTTGCGGGTAGCTGTACGAGGCCAATTTAATAGCCGTAAGTCTAGCAGGCTCTGTTACGGGCTATGGATTTACACGTTGGCGGAGTTTAATAGGGCTGTAAGTCTGTTAAGCCATTACGTATCTTTCATAACATTATGTATCTGTCATTCTTTCATGTCTGTCATCCAATGCCCATATGTCATATAATTCCATCTATCACAGCATTATATCTTTCACTGCATTCAGTCACATTATGCCATGTATATCATACCATCCTCTCTCTCTAACCATTCTGTCTGTCATAGCATTATATGTATATTTTCAGTTACATTCTGCTACTGACTGTCAGATTTGTAGAGGATTAGCCAGACTGTACAGTAGTGAGCTCATCAGCAGATAACCCTTTGTATGAGTCCCAAGGAGCTGCAGGAACAGGTTTAACCTCCGCTGACTGGCCCATTTTACGCTACACAAAATCCTCCTTAATGGCAGTTTAGCCTGTGAATCAGACAGTAATTATACCGCACTGTGCATGTCTGGGTGATCACAAACTGTCATTTTATTATCATTACTGTGGCTTTTCTTGTAGACTCCAGTTGAAAAATATTTTTAACCCTTGCTGTCCTACAAAGAAAAGCTTTGTTTTTTCCATCTGCTGTGATAACCATAGCTTCCACTGTTTAGTCTTGAGTCTGGAGACCCTCATCCTTTGTGTTTTGGACAATGTGTGGCTAACCGCTTGTTTTTCTGATTATATCCATGTTGAACATGCCTGGTGATGTTGGTATGTATATTGTATGTGTAGTTTTGTAATTCATATATTGTGATCCAATCATTATTTGCAAGGACAGGTCTGGGAGGCCCATTGTGAAATGAACACAATGGGGATGTTCAGCATTGAAGACTTCCTGCTGAGTGATAAGGGTCTTCCTATATTACTTACTTTACCTTTTTTTATTTTGCACCCAGACTTATTGAATTACTGGGACCTTTTTATTCTCCCATTACAAGTCCCTGTCTGTCTCAATAAAGTGCATGACCCCTTTTGAAAGTATACAAGCATCTTAGCTATATTTCTGAGGGATGGGATAGAGCTTTTTATTAACTTTGCTCCAGTCCAGCTATCCAGGAATCCTGCATCTACGTTCCACAACTCCATTCTTCCTCTCCTTACAGGGAAATCCCTAGCATCGACACATAGAAACCTGCAGAGGAGAGGACCTAACTGTTGGATCCATTCATTGGCGGGTCCTGCTAGTCTCTCCTTGTGACAACACATAAAAACAAACATAATTGCAGATGGTTGTAAAAATTATTTTATGGGGAAGTGCCTTGAAATTCATATACAAATGACAGTTATTTTATTTATAAATTAAATAAAAAACGAGCCAGCCTCTGAGCTAATGACTAATTAAAACTAGCAATTGAAGGTAAGAAAAAAGAAGACCATATCCGGTTGTAAAAATGCTAAATACCATTTTTAACCAAACAGCTAATCTTTATTAATTGCTGTTGATAAAGCCATTATCTGATATGGTGGGTCATTTTGTAAATTAATACATAAGAATGTTTAATTAACCAATAGATATTTTGTTTATTTTCATGTGTCCTTACCATTTCTTCAATAAATGGGACCTTTTCTGTAATACAAAGGTATGATAATGTGGAAATATTAAAGGTGTAAATAAATATTATACATACAAAGAAGCAAAAAATGTAGGGATCAAAAAACCACATAGTATTTGTCTAAATTTGTTTTTCCCATCCACTACTATCGTCATTTGCTGCAGCCCACTTGGAGTGATGAGCGTTATCGGTGCAGTAACTTAACTTAAATAATAAATCAGTTCTTTAAACACACCTGGACAAAGACATACAGTCCAAAGCACGTATCCTAGTCCACAAGTAGGTCCTGAACTTTATTGTCACAATACTGAGTTTTTGTAAAGAAACTTATCAAATCCAAGTTAATATATAACAGGTTGCTAAACAGAACAATTTATATCTCCTGTAGAGTTGCCATTGTATCTCTCTATTGTATCAGTATTATTTTTATATTATGCTGTTTTTTTACTGTTCTTGTAAAACAGTTTATCATTTGTAGATCAGATGTATTTATTCCTACTACACAATTTAAATCATATGTTTTCTTTATAAATAAAAAAAAATATTTACCATAAATCTTCTTTATTTTCATAATTTATTTGATAAAATATAAGCATACTTAGACATAGAGATACCATTTTTATTGGATTTACATTAAATTTAAAGTGACAGTCTTTTGAGAGGTACAAGTGTTTTTTTCCAGACAAAAACATTACAGAAAAAATGTTACAAATATGTTTGTCTTCAAGTAATATATTTGATTAATTACTTAATGGACTACTGCGGTCATTTTTGTATTCTATAAGGTATTTTAAATAACAGCGAGTTGAAAAAATGAGTTTATAAAGCAAAAAATAAATAAACACAACCTTTATTTGTATGTACAATTATTTTGTTCTGCAAGGTTTCATTTTTCTTTCACAGTGTGTTACTTTTATGGGAAGGTGCTTCCTTGTCAACGAATGAGGCTTCCAGTACTGCCAATGAGAACACAGACAGTTGTAGATGCCACATTCCAATTAGCAGATACAAGTATCATGTGAATTCAAAGTCTCTTCCCAAAGTCTCTAAATAAACTGATTAGCAGAAACCAAAATAGTAGAATTCACAGCAGCAGAATTATATAAAGAAAAGGTACAATAATAGAGGCTGTAATTATTTTTTTTTTATTCTAAAGACATTTAGATTATTTGTAAGTGTAGTTCTACAGAATAGTAGATTTTAAGTATGGTACTGCAGTGGTCCTTTAATTAACACATACATATATGGCTTTGAAAGGTAATGCTCTATAAGTACGCTCCTCCTTCTAAGGCAATACACATAAGACTTAGAGGGCCACTGTAGTCATACTATTTTAAAGAACTAACCGAGAAAATATGCTAACTATTTGTGGACATTTTGTTTTATTTGTAATTATGCTACTGTGGGATCTGCCATATTGGTTTCTGGGTATCAACTTCCTAAAGTAGGAGGAAACTGATTGTATAGGAATTTATATCTACTCAATGGGAATGTGGAATCTGTAAGTGCTTGACATTTCAGCAGCTGTAATGTAAAGTGTATTAGTGTCACTGGCCCATGGGACCGCAACACAATATGGTTACAATTTTCTCTAGAACTATCACAATCTGAAAATATATTTTTGTAAAAAGCTATGGACATGTTGATGCTTAATTTTACTTGTATTTTATCCACATTTTGTGTATTAGGAAGTTCATTAGGGTGTATGGGCTATGCGTTGCTGGTCCTTAAAGTCAGGAGACCCCCTATGCCCACCTGCCAATTCAGGGAAGCTGCTCCATTCATTCCCCCTGTCTACAGTTAAAAACAGCATTTGCATATTTTCCCACACCTATTTAGAGCCTCTCTGGCCCCCACCGGCGGCTGCTGTACTGCTGGCTGCCAGAAATACTTCATAACACGCTATACATGGGGGAAGATGGGCAGGCAAGGGTGAGGGCGATTGTTGCTGAATACTGACCATTGGGCCTCTTATAATAAAGGTGATTAGCCAGCCAAAGGTCTAACAAAGGCCAAAGCAGGGTCTCCTAACAAAAAATACAGGGGAAGGAGGAAAACACACTAATCCCCTGGGCCACCCAGACTGAGTGGGGTCAAGACCTAGTTACGTGACCTCTAGTTTTCATGAAGCCCTACTCAAAGTCATTCAGGCCAGACTACCTGGTGCCCATTATCGCTGCTTACTTCCCACAGAGAGATACCTCCCTAGGTTTGGGTCTAATTCAATTCCCCAGCTATCTTGATTCCATCAAATTGGCCAAGCAGGTATCTGCCTAACCAATGAAGGAGAGGCCAACAGTGACTCCCCAGTGATTGGTCAGAAGGGTTATGGGGGAAATTCAAACACTGCCCAGAGGCAGCTTCAGTATTGTTTAAATTATACTGAATGGTATTGTTTTGTGGTATAAAAAGGGATGAACTCAAATAAAGAATTTTGCCCTGTTTGGAACATATTTGACAAAGGATAAAATAAACAAGAAAAGAACAGTTATCCATTCCATAAGACAATATGGGCTCTGCAATGCCGTCATTCACGGATTCCTGTGCTATATACCTTCTAAATATCATACTTTCCATCACTTTTCCACTATATAATTGAACCCTGCAAATAATCTCTTCTGGGAGCTGTCTCAACATAGTTTCATTGGCTTGACTGACTGAATGAAGCAGCTCATTGGTTGTTTTGCCAAGCCTCCATCACCATGCAGCTTCTTGTGGGAGGGCTTCAATGACTATACCAACAACAACTGCATATGCTTATATCTCAATAGCTAATCAATATGTAGACAGCTTTTTAACATGATTTCCAATCCTTTATCTGTTGCTCAACTCTTTTGGTGTGTCCCATGTCCCTTTAAACATGTTCATGTAGAGTAAAATTCTTCATCCCTCCCCTCTCCCCAGTCATAGATAATTTTGTTAGTTTGTTACAATAGTTCAAAAATATGTGTTAATAAGTGGTCCTTGCCAATCTGCAGTGGCCCTTTAAATAATGCTGTTTACCATTTTCATTTCTGTGGCCACAAGAGGTTTAGTATTTCTTGATGTCTTTTTAAATTAATCCATAAACCCAAAGAACTAACATTTGGGAGGGGGCTTATTTCTACTTTTCTACCATATGACTGTTTATTCATCAACGGCTTGCATGGTGAATGCCCCTCCCAAACCTCTCTGATAAGCAGTGTTAGGCTAAGGGTAAAGTAAACACTGGTGCTCACTTATCTGATGTCATTTGTAATTTAGAAAATAGACAGGTATTTGGTTTTTATCGATGGTTAGTTTGTTAAAGGAAGGACTGCTTTACAGGACCACTATATGGTTAAAAAAAAAATATATATATATATATATATATATATATATATATATATATATTAGAATTATATATAGCTGACAAAGAGCATAATTATGCAGACAAATGTCAGAAAGCTAATATTTGTCATTATACTTCGGTGAAGGCCGTACTAGAGGGGTGCTTGCATTTCTGCAGAAGTATGGCTTGCAGTTATCCTTGGGGCTTGGTGTAGCTTTTACCTTCATGGCTTATACTGTTGTTAATGTTGTCTTGTCCTAAACTACAGTGGTCTTTTAAGTAATTCTAACCATGCCCTTTGACCCGCAAAAGGCCAACTATGTTAAATAAATGTGGCTTGTGGCTACCTAACTGGACTCTCAAGAGGCTAATTACCTACTCTGCTGTGCATGGGAGGTAATCCGCCTCATTAGTGGTAGACAGGATGAGGAGAGCTCACATCCCCTTTATTTATAATTATCTTTATAATAAATATTTATGAACTATTGAGGAGGGGTATGTACATATTTATACCACAAAAGAACATTATATGCGCTTAAGGTCACGGACTATGCAACTCATTGGTTGACTTTAGATTAATTTGTCTTATAATATATTTATAGAATGTTTGTTTAAAGCACTCCACACATTGATATACAGAGAAGCTTACATACATAGGCCCTCATTCAATTGCAATTTGGCCAATTGAATAGGGCTCTAAATAAGCACATAGCATATTTTTTTAAAGATGTTTTTAGTTAGTGAACATCTATCCAAAAGCAAGATTTTCACTAACTAAAAACTTCTTTAAAAAAATATGCTATGTGCTTATTGAGGGCCCTATTCAATTGGCCAAATCGCAATTGAATGAGGGCCATAGTGTATATTCAAATATGTGATCAGATTGTCTTATCTTGTATGTTCACCCCGCCTAATTTCATAGATAAAAGAGCCCACCCGTCCCTGGGGATTACATGATGATCCTTGGTGCCTAGTGGGGAGGTGAAGGGTGTCTCCATGTGCCTCAATGTGCCTCCTCCAAACCCTGCCAATGGAGAGGCAAATTGGAGAGGATCAATTTATAAATGGAATTAAATTGGTATTTTTAGTAAAAAAGTAATTCAAAAGACAAAACTGAAATTTATGCTTGCAGAGAAAAAAAATAAAAAAAACAAACACACACATAATCTTTTGTTCACATAGTAAGTAGGAGAGGGTCGAATTGGACCTTGACGGATAATTTTTTTATGTCTAGGGATATCCAATCACTTACAGCAAGAATCGATTTCCCAAACATACAGTCAGTGGGATCAGAATAATCCGTCTCATACAAAGCCCTCCTGCAGTTTATCCTGGCCCCATTATATCATTCGCAGCCATAATGAGAGTGGCCGGGACAATGAGCGAGCTCAATCAGCTATAAATCTGGGGAAATCAATAGTTCACTCCACAGTCCAGTATGAAAAATTCCAATGTGTATATCCCAGAGGAGATCGGAGGCTAACAGCAACACGCTGAGCTGGATCTATGAGTCAGACAATAAAACAAGGGCACAAACATTACAGACTCCTGATTCTGATGCGGCGATACCACTAAAAAGGACCACTTTATTTTAGGAACAACTTCATAATCTAATAACATTAACACCTGTGTAAGACAGAATAATAAAAACCTTTTTAAGAAAGAAAAAAATAATTTTGAATACTCTGTTTGCGGATAAGTTTACTGTAAATGTTAAGAGATTGTGTTTCTCACCTCCAAGGTATTCTATATTTAAGGAGAAGACAATGAAACTTTATAACAACACACCTCTACTTATATAAACATTGCTACTACCTTTACCTTTACTTTAATAACCTTTTATTTCCCAGGGATAGCAGGGCTGTAAGAAATACACATACAGCTGAGGCCCTCAATACACAGAATTCCTTATTACATCTGTTGAACAGCATTGTATTATTATAAAAGGATATTGCCTGCTGTTTCTTGGTGCTTATTGCACAATCCTCTATGGAATGGAGACCTAGAGCCAAAGGTTGGAGAGATGGTGAGAGAGCCCAGGGACAGCAGTCAGGACCGGATCACTATCTAGTAAGTACAGGGCGATACATAGCTAGGGACAGCAGTCAGGACCGGATCACTATCTAGTAAGTACAGTGCGATACATAGCTAGGGACAGCAGTCAGGACCGGATCACTATCTAGTAAGTACAGGGCGATACATAGCTATGGACAGCAGTCAGGACCGGGTCACTATCTAGTAAGTACAGGACGATACATAGCTAGGGACAGGAGTCAGGAACGGATCACGATCTAGTAAGTACAGGGCGATACATAGCTAGGGACAGCAGTCAGGACCGGGTCACTATCTAGTAAGTACAGAGCGATACATAGATAGGGACAGCAGTCAGGACCGCATCACTATCTAGTAAGTACAGGGCGATACATAGCTAGGGACAGCAGTCAGGACCGGGTCACTATCTAGTATGTACAGGGTGATACATAGCTAGAGACAGCAGTCAGGACCGGATCACTATCTAGTAAGTACAGGATGATACATAGCTAGGGACAGGAGTCAGGAACGGATCACGATCTAGTAAGTACAGGGCGATACATAGCTAGGGACAGCAGTCAGGACCGGATCACTATCTAATAAGTACAGGGCAATACATAGCTAGGGACAGCAGTCAGGACCGGGTCACTATCTAGTAAGTACAGGGCGATACATAGCTAGGGACAGCAGTCAGGACCGGGTCACTATCTAGTAAGTACAGGGTGATACATAACTAGGGACAGCAGTCAGAACCAGATCTCTATCTAGTAAGTACAGGACGATGCATAGCTAGGGACAGCAGTCAGGACCGGGTCACTATCTAGTAAGTACAGGACGATACATAGCTAGGGACAGCAGTCAGGACCGGATCACTATCTAATAAGTACAGGGCGATACATAGCTAGGGACAGCAGTCAGGACCGGGTCACTATCTAGTAAGTACAGGGCGATACATAGCTAGGGACAGCAGTCAGGACCGGGTCACTATCTAGTAAGTGCAGGGCGATACATAGCTAGGGACAGCAGTCAGGACCGGGTCACTATCTAGTAAGTGCAGGGCGATACATAGCTAGGGACAGCAGTCAGGGCCGGGTCACTATTTAGTAAGTACAGGGTGATACATAGCTAGGTACTAGGGACAGCAGGCAAGACTGGGTCACTATCTAGTAAGTACAGTGCGATACATAGCTAGGGACAGCAGTCAGGACCGGATCACTATCTAGTAAGTACAGGGCGATACATAGCTATGGACAGCAGTCAGGACCGGGTCACTATCTAATAAGTACAGGGCGATACATAGCTAGGGACAGCAGTCAGGAGCGGGGTCACTATCTAGTAAGTACAGGGCGATACATAACTAGGGACAGCAGTCAGGACCGGGTCACTATCTAGTAAATACAGAGCGATACATAGCTAGGGACAGCAGTCAGGACCGCATCACTATCTAGTAAGTACAGGGCGATACAAAGCTAGGGACTGCAGTCAGGACCGGGTCACTATCTTGTATGTACAGGGTGATACATAGCTAGTGACAGCAGTCAGGACCGGATCACTATCTAGTAAGTACAGGACGATACATAGCTAGGGACAGGAGTCAGGAACGGATCACTATCTAGTAAGTACAGGGCGATACATAGCTAGGGACAGCAGTCAGGACCGGATCACTATCTAATAAGTACAGGGCGATACATAGCTAGGGACAGCAGTCAGGACCGGGTCACTATCTAGTAAGTACAGAGCGATACATAGCTAGGGACAGCAGTCAGGACCGCATCACTATCTAGTAAGTACAAGGCGATACATAGCTAGGGACAGCAGTCAGGACCGGGTCACTATCTAGTATGTACAGGGTGATACATAGCTAGAGACAGCAGTCAGGACCGGATCACTATCTAGTAAGTACAGGACGATACATAGCTAGGGACAGGAGTCAGGACCGGATCACGATCTAGTAAGTACAGGGCGATACATAGCTAGGGACAGCAGTCAGGACCGCGCACTATCTAATAAGTACAGGGCGATACATAGCTAGGGACAGCAGTCAGGACCGTGTCACTATCTAGTAAGTACAGGGCGATACATAGCTAGGGACAGCAGTCAGGACCGGGTCACTATCTAGTAAGTACAGGGCGATACATAACTAGGGACAGCAGTCAGGACCAGATCTCTATCTAGTAAGTACAGGACGATACATAGCTAGGGACAGCAGTCAGGACCGGGTCACTATCTAGTAAGTACAGGACGATACATAGCTAGGGACAGCAGTCAGGACCGGATCACTATCTAATAAGTACAGGGCGATACATAGCTAGGGACAGCAGTCAGGACCGGGTCACTATCTAGTAAGTACAGGGCGATACATAGCTAGGGACAGCAGTCAGGACCGGGTCACTATCTAGTAAGTACAGGGCGATACATAGCTAGGGACAGCAGTCAGGACCGGGTCACTATCTAGTAAGTGCAGGGCGATACATAGCTAGGGACAGCAGTCAGGGCCGGGTCACTATTTAGTAAGTACAGGGTGATACATAGCTAGGTACTAGGGACAGCAGGCAAGACTGGGTCACTATCTAGTAAGTACAGGGTGATACATAGCTAGGGGCAGCAGTCAGGACTGGGTCACTATCTAGTAAGTACAGGGCGATACATAGCTAGGGACAGCAGTCAGGACCAGATCTCTATCTAGTAAGTACAGGACGATACATAGCTAGGGACAGCAGTCAGGACCGGATCACTATCTAGTAAGTACAGGGCGATACATAGCTAGGGACAGCAGTCAGGACCGGGTCACTATCTAGTAAGTGCAGGGCGATACATAGCTAGGGACAGCAGGCAGGACTGGGTCACTATCTAGTAAGTACAGGCGGATACATAGCTAGGGACAGCAGTCAGGACTGGGTCACTCTCTAGTAAGTACAGGGCGATACATAGCTAGGGACAGCAGTCAGGACCGGGTCACTATCTAGTAAGTGCAGGGCGATACATAGCTAGGGACAGCAGTCAGGACCGGGTCACTATCTATATGCAAGGAGGCAAGGAGGGCGCTTGGTTGCCGCAGGAGCTAAGATTGAGGGGAACTGTGTTTTTCAGTTATGTTTTCTGGCTAATGTAGTAAATAAAATTCCAGTTGCAAAACATGTATTTTTAATGCTACTTAATGCTTAACTAAAAAAGATTTAACTTGAAAAAGACTTACACTGGCTATCTAAATACAGATGAAGTTTTTTCCAAAGTACATTGATCTTTTGAAGCCATTCGTTTGTTGCAATTTCTTAGAAATTTTAGGTTGTTTGCTTTTCCAGAGGAAGACCTGAAAAGCTTTAATAAGCTGGTCACTGCCACGCCAACATTTCGCTGATTTACTTTCAATGCCTTTGTTTTGCTTCTTTCCATGACAGAAAGACGTCTAGAGAGTTTGGCAATCATTTGTGAAGTATGTAAAAAACAAACGTCTACAGTGTCAGCCATAAACATAAAGACAGTGTTAGAGACAAATAAAATGTATGAATAGACTATATATATATATATATATATATATATATATATATATATATATATATATACTGTATATATATAACCAGGTTGTTACCTGGAATTTGGGAGGCCTGCCTCTTCTGTGGGTGGGGCCCTCTTCAGGCCTTCTTAAGCACTTCCTGATACACCTCAGTGCATTTCTGAGTCTGTGTCTGGACGTTGTTTCTCAGCGCTCTCTTATCTTAGACTTCACCAAGCCTTCACTTTTTTTACTTATATGTCCATGAGGGCATTTATATCTCTGCAGAGCAATGGCCCATATCTACTAAGCAAGGCAATGTTTTTTAGCTTCAGCAAGCCCTTTTTTCTGCCCTTGTCCACTGTGCAGCAGCCTTGTCCATGTCCAAGGTAATGCTTTTCCAGCTAAAATCTACGTAGCAGTCCTAAATCAGCCTTCATAGGCTCTACCGACATCATGTCTGCAAACCAAGGACACGCCCCTTGTCACCATTAGATACATCTCTTTTCACCATCTATTCCGACCCTCATCCTCTGTGCAGTGTCCTTGTCAATGTCCAAGGTAAAACTTTTTGGCTTTCTCAACCCCGCCGTTGACTAAATCTACTAAAGAGCAGTCCAAAACAGCCTTCTCTAGGCTCTACATCCATCATTTCGGCTAGACGGTGTCCTTGTCCATGCCCAAGGACACACCCCTTGTCACTCGGTCTCATTTCAGCTACCCCTTGTCATAGCTCCTGCCAACTTTTCAGCTACCCCTCATCGTAAGACAGATGGATCTGGCCACAAATATATATATATAAATATATATGTACTGTCATGTTTAGGAGGGCCCACTGGATTCTTGTGGACTGTCTGACTATTGGGGATGGCCTGGATTAACATGGACTGGTATTTCCCTGTTGGCAGGAGGTGTTTAATATTTGCTACAAGATCATGGGAATTGTTTTGCTGTCAGCCATCCTGTGTGTGAGTCATGTTATACTTGTCACTCTGTGATGTATGGATGGTACCCAGCCATGTTTAATATCTAAATGCTCCATTCTCGCCAGAGAATATTAATAAAGTGTTATACCTGGATTCCCTAGGCAAGGGTCACAGGGATGTGCAATTGAGGGGGCCAAGCTACTTGGAGACAGAGTCGACAGGGAGGTCAGGGGTTAAATGTATATACAGCTGGGACCAGAATAGTCCCTTGGGGGAGGTCACCCGGCATTCCTTTGATCTATGAATGCTATGACAGGAAAAATGGGAAGTCACTCTGGGGCAAGGTGTTCCCACTTCGGGTCTGATCAAAGACCCTCTGGTAAGCCAGAAACCTAGGGGAAATTACCATCTGGCATCCTGTACAGACTCCAGGAAGGAAGGAAGGTTGTCATCTGCTTGTTGGATGGAAAGCTCTCACGGAGGGTCATGGTGGGGCTGGTGAAGATGGGTGGGACTGTGTGGTGGATAAATACACTGTACTTGATCAATAAAGTTGTTACAGTTTAAACATACATCAGTATTGTGTATGGTTAATTCTGGGGAGATAATAATTCTACGCAATGGAATTATTGCAACGGACCTGGTCTGATATTTTGCTCCTAAACACTGGAAGTGTTACTGCTGACCTGTGCTCCTGCGCTTCCTGGGTACTGGCAGAGAGGGTATGCTGTGCTGGGTTCATTGCTGCTGAAAAGGGATATTCCAACTACCCTGTATTCTACAGGAGCCGTGGGATCATAACAGCTGGTGGCAGTGGTGGAGATCTCAGCAGCAGTAAACAGCAGCAACCTGGACAGGGAACTCCTAGCCCATAGGAGGCAGGAGAGTCTTCAGGCATGTTGTTAAAAGAGCGCACTAACCAGAGGGAAAAGCAGAGGTCCAGAAAGATGGACGCCAAGCATTGCAGGAAAGTGGCCCTTCTTGCTCAATAGAAGGCATTCCTGGGATTGTGGCCAGGTCATGAGCTGATGGGCTGGCTGGAGGACCTGGTGTGGCAGCCAATTGACCTGGGGTTCCCTGGTGAGAAGCCCTGATTTCCCTTTCGTGAGGCGCTATGGCACCTTGTATATGGGGCTCCAGACTGAGGCTTGAGGACTGTACCGAAACAAATTAACTTGCGTGAAAAATGTGGTCTGTCACTAAGAAAAAGGCCTTGGTCCAATGAGGCTTTATTTCTGTGGCCTCTGATCCAGCAGGGGATACACCTAGATGCAGAGTATATGGATCTTCTTGATGCTGCTGACAGGGATGGGCTTTGGCCACCAGGTTGGGGAAAACCCTGTCAGTTCGGCAGGGGAGAAGATCATGTGCCAGAGACCAAGGGCGCCCACATAAGTTGTGCTAGGGCTGGGTCAGATGGGGACTATATGGACGTTGAAACCACTGAGAACTTGCCCTCAGAGAGCATCATAAAGTGTCAAGAGCGCTGGAGTTGGAAACACACGATGGATTATCAGGTCAAGGGGAAGGCATGGGGGGTGCCACCATGCTCCTGGGCTCCTGGACTGTGCTCTGTCAATGGACTGTGAACCTAGCATGGGACTCCAGCTGATAGCAAATGTCAGGGAGCCAGCCATAGTTCAAGGGACAAACTCAGCAAGCACCTCTGAGAACCTGCCAGACACAATGGCTGGGGCAACATTGCTGACAACAAGGCAGTGGGAAATACAGAGAAAGTCTGTCAAATTGATGGCCCAAGGAAAAGTCTGGATGGGAGCAGTCATTAGAAGAGGATGTAATGAACTCTGCTTCAGTACTGGAAATATCTATAGGCCAAGAGGTAGCAGATGGAGAGAGCAGTGAGGTCCTGCCAGTGGACACCACATGATCACATGGACTCAGAAGGAGGTGAGTTCAAGGCCCAGCCTATGTTACAATCCAGAACGACGGAGGCTACAGTCAAGGCCCAGATCTCTGATGCCAGCCAGCAGATCCAGCTGGCACGGTACCTAGTGCGATTATAATTTGTTTTTCTACAAAAAGGTATGTTTACCCTCCTACTCTTGTAGGCAGAAGTGAGCACTTGCCCTGGACTATGGTTTTTTTGCTGGGGTCACCACCAGAATTTTTCTTACTGATGAAATTGGTGCAAGAGTAGAATGGCAAAAATCTACCCTGCACACTCTGGATCAGCCCCGTGTATGGGGAGGCCTGGGGGAATTTTTACTGGGGATACTGCTGGGCTGGAACCACACCCATGTGTTCTAAGGGTGGTGAGTTCCCCTAAGAGGTGGTCTATTGGGCGCTCACATATTGAAAACAAAAATCCCGACCTAGAGGCAGAAAATTGGGGGCTTAACATCTATGTCCTCTTGTAAAAAAAATGCCACAATATGTGCAACTGTCAACTGTCATAAATAATAGCTGATGGGAATTTATCACAAGTGTATGTGAGCATTTACTTTTCAGCTAATACCTTAGATTTGGCTGCTTTATCGCTTCTGTTCTTACCCCTCCAAGTATCAAATATACAGTATGTGCTCAGTTCAGTCCGCTATGTGTTTGTTCCAGAGTATTAAGCAAGCTGTGTATAGGGTGTGTATAAAATAAAGGTACACCATATGAAAAAAAACTAAATCACAATTATAAGCCTGATCTCTGCAGTGGGAGAGCAAGAATATACAGTCCATTTTATCTCTCCACAATTAGCAATTAATTATCTCTTGCACATATTATCTATTCCTCTATTACCAACTACTCCACCTCTACTTTCGCTTTACCATTTTGCTGTGCATAAAATAAAATAAAATGATTAAATGCAATGAGCAATGACAATAAATAATATTGTCTGATGAATTATTTTTCACCCAGATCTCTAAGTTTGGAGAAAGGCATAGAATCCCTTCAACTCGAAACTGTTAAACATTTTGGCCATCTCCTGTGAGTCATTATGTCCAATGATTGCTCGCATGATTGTTTAATGGTCAAGAAAACCTTACTACTATATTATGTTTTATTTTGTATTTTTAGAGCACTAGCAAATGTTGTTGCTCTAGGAGTACAATAATCAATAGACATTTACATACATTAAAAGACAGCAAATCTTTATATGAGGAGATGATGGCCCTGTTCTTGGAAAGAGCCAGTTAGACCAATTCTAAGCCTAGATTGCAACTGGTTCCTTGTCCCTTCATCCAAAATAGCAATAGTCACCCAACAGCAGAAAGATTATACAGGCTTTTTCACAATAAGAGGAACACATGTTAACTGGAAGGTATTAAGGTCTCTTTTTAGAGTCTTTTAGGAGCTGTAATATAAGCTCAAGCCTTAACTGGGTGCTGGTAGTCCTGACACCCTCTGGGTGATTGCTATCTGTGGGGACAGATTGTGACATAATAGGGGGAAAAACATGAGTTTGGGGGACTGCTGAATGGATTAATAATGAGGGAGAGGTATGCAAACCAGATCGGAGAAACCTACTATAAAGTTGTGGATGATGGGTGGGTTTTCAGAGAACGTTTAAATATATGAAGGCTAGGGGAGAGTCTTACAGAGTGAGACAGAGGGGGGCAGCAGATGAGTGCCCGGTAGAGGTAGATAAGCTTGGTGGAAGCTTTTAGGATAAACTGGAATGGGGATAGCTGGTGTAGTAAAAAGGTGATTTAGGATAGAGTTTCAATACTCAAGATATTATAAGAGCTTATTATAAGAGCTTAGGCCAGTTTTTTAGTAGTGGTGGTGAGGATGGCAGGGTTTAAATAGCAATTGAATGTGGGGGATGTAGAAGAGGGCTGAGTCAAGTGTGACACCAAGATATCTTGAGACATGGATGGATTTTGCCTTGTGTACAGTAAGACATGGAAACGAAGGAGGTAGGTGGAATTAGTAATTGCTCCATTTTGGAGACGTAGATTTTTTGATGTCGGGAGGCCATTCAGGAGGATATATGTGAAAGACATGCTATCACATGGGTTGGTAGAGAGTGGAAGAGGTCTGGAGAGGGGATAGCTGATAATTGTACCAAGAGAGGAGATGTAGCGAGAGAAAAGCAATGGACCTAACTCTGAGCCTTGCGGAACCCCAAAAGAAAAGAGTTGTGGAAAGGAGGAGGTACCGTGGGAGCAGACTGTAAAGGAGTAGTTAGAGAGATAAACCATGAGAGGGTTACGCCACTGAGACCTGGGAAATGAAGTGTCTGCAGGAGGAGTGAATGGCAAACTGTATCAAAGTCAGCATAGAGGTCGAGGAGTATTAGTAGAGAGAAGTGTCCCCTGGACATGGCAGTCACTAGGGCATTTGTTACTTTTGCGAGTGCATGGGGATGGAAGCCAGATTAGAGAGGGTTGAGTAAGGAACAGTTTATTAAAAAGCGAATTAAGTGGGTGTAGACAAGTTGTTCCAGTAGTTTAAAGGCTAGAGGATGTAGAGAGATGGGGTAATAGTTACACAAAATATGAAGCATCAAGAGAAAGGTTCTTCAGGATTGCTGTGATGAGGGCCTGTTTAATTAAGGATGGAAATGTGCCAGTGGAGAGAGATTGAAAAGATGAATGAGTATAGGGGGGAAGTTGGTAGAAATGGAGGGGCAAAGATTTGAGGGAATGGAATTAAAGGAGTCAGATGAGAGGACGACAGACGCTTGGATACCTGTTCTTCTGTAACCAGTGTAAATAATTAGACGGTGTCTGTGGGAGGAGAGAGTGGTGGGTGGAATGTGTCTGAGGTTTGGGGTGTGGAGATGTTGTCTCTGATTGTGTCCGGTTGGCTAGGTCTTATGCTGGGAAGCTGGTCAACAGAGGTAAAAAGTGAGAGTCTGAGAAGGGAGTTGAAGTTTGAAAAGAGGCATTTAGAATTAGATGGCAGTGCTGCAATGAGGCATGGTTTGTTTAAATTATTGAAGGGCAGAGTTGTAAGAGAAAAGCATAGCCTTATAGTGCAAGAAGTCAGATTTAGTACCGCACTTCCTCCAGACGAGCTTAGCTGTACAGGAGAATTTTTGAAGAAATATTTTTGCTTTGAGTGCTATGGCTGAGGGTGAGTGTAAGAACCAAGACAAATGGTGGTGGGGTGTTAGTCTGCAGTTGTTGGTAGGGAGTGCATTCAGTGTCCAGCAGCAAGGTCTGGGCAGGGGAATGTGGTGAAGTTATGGACAAGGGATTCTAGTGAAAGGGCAAATTCCTGGGTGTCAATGCAGTAGATATTTTGGCGGATATTTAAGGTTGGAGAGGAGGAAAAAGGTGTAAAGGGTATGGTAAGTCTGCATGCTAAGAGATGATGGTTGGAGGGAGGGAATGGTATGTAAGAGGGCAGAGAGGGATCACAGACATGTGAGAAAACTAGGGCTACGGAGTGGCCCTCATAATGGGTTGCAGAGGTTGCCAACTGTGCAAGCCTAAATGAGTCTTGCTAGAGGCATTGGAATCTAGATCGTCAACAGGTATAATAAATTCACCCAGAATGAGGGTGGGAATGCTTGAAGAACGGAAATAGGGTGAAAGGATAGAAAAGGGTAGGGGACATGGTCTGAAAGGTACAATAGAGAGAGAGTACAATTCCTATACCATCGCCCGGTCTGTTCCTTCATGATTATGAGATTGATAATATCCCCATACACACTACTAAAGACCGACACCATCCATGGCCTTCCCAGCCTAAAAATGTTATGAGGCATTCTGGGGCACAGAGTACAAAGTAGATATCCACCTCCTTCATCCCTTTAAGAATGGCGACAGCATTCCAAGTAGCACTGAATTTAATTCTGAAATCAAAGGGTGGTCCTTCTCCTTTTTAAGTCCTTGATATTAATATATTATTAGGATTTAGTTCCATTATTTTGTCCACCACCTACATGTCAGCTCACAACAAATGGAGACCAGTAGCAGGATGAAATTACTATAGCAAAAGTACCAGAGTATCAGAAGCAGTAGGATAATGGTACAGCTCAGGAATGGGGGCAGGCAGAAGACAAAGAGTGGTCTAAGAATGAGTTGGTTCAGAAATCGGTAATATGCAAGCCAAAGCCAGGGGAAGCCAGAAGGTAAACAATTCAGAAACAGAGCCACTGCTTGAACCCTGAAATCACTAAGAACAATACTATAACTGGGATAATACTAAAAGGGGGCAGAACAACTGAGCACTAACTCTTAGTTGCTAACGTCCCCTGTGCCACCGCATGCTTGACTGTCAAGTGATACATAGCATAAAGAAGAAGACAAGCATGGAGTAAGACTGACATCCATTGGATCAGACTCATGCGTAGATTACTGTACATGATACTTGAAGATGACACATTAGGTACTTTAGGTAAGGCAAATCCAATCTGTGTTACTGGAAATTAACGGTAGGAGTATGTCAATTTAGAAGAGTTTGCGAAAGCATGCTTATTAGTATTTATTAATTAATACATAAATATTTATAATATCAATAAATACTTATTTCTAGAAATACACAAAATCATGATAAAAAGAAGAGTTCCCTCCAACTTGAATAGTCATATTGAAATTGTTATAATATAAAGGCATGTCTAATTTTAGACGCTTTTTGTATTAATAGAATATCATGAATTTTAATGTTGTGATTTTGTGAAGTTTCTCAAATAATTTGTATAGTATATGGAGAGCTTTAAGGACTGCTGTGGTAATATATTTAAATATACTATTTTGAAGTGCTGTGCTACATTTGAATATTAGCAAACTATTTTAGAATGTAACACCTTTATATGCAATTATACTTCTGTGGGTTATATCATTTTATATATTTTTTTAGATAAACTTACTGAGGTAGGAGGAGACGGATTGCACAGGAAAGTGGTGCACAACAGGAATGTAGCATCTGCACCTGCAAGAGGTTTCAGTAGCGGTAATGGAAAGATCATTCGTTTTTAGGGAGACTCCCTCCAGAGAAAATAAGTCTGAATCAACTAACAAAACAAAATGGATGCCTTAATTAACAACAAAAAAAAATTCACTTTTGAATAAACATGTTGCCCGATATATGTAGGCTAGTTATTCTAAAGGCCTTAAAGAAAGGTAATCTGCTCACCATAGGGATGATCTGACATCTACATATATTTGGCTGTTTTATTGAACGTTATGAAAAGAGATAGAGAAGTTTCAATGGGGGGCCCAAATTATTGTGCACCGGCCCTCCATTCACTAGCTCCACCACTGCACCCACTGATTCATCTCTAAAAATGTCCCAGGGGTTAAATTAAAAAAAGTTAGTCAGTTTAATTCAAAGTGTATTTTATATTTATCTAAAGATAACATAATCTCTTTCTAGGTAAACTAACGCCTTTTGTTAAAAATGTCACTAGATTCCATGTAAAGAATCTGGTTAAAGGTAAATTTAAGTCCCACAATTCTGAGAACAGCGTAGTAGTTTTATTTTGCTGCACTGTATTGAAGGAGAATTATATGTCCTATTATGTTATATGTGAATTGTTGTTTGTCAAGTATGCTTTTCCCATGAAAGCTTTGACCCATAATTTATATTATATATGCTGTAATACATATATGTCTATATGCAAAAATATATATCTTGGCGACTTGGCCGTCAAAAATGACAGCAAAAATGTATTAAGCCTCACAATGCTGTTGTTTTGCCACAAAATGCAAGGCTCCCCCCCCCCCCCCCTCTAACTTGCGGGCCTCGCGATGAGCGCCTTTGGCACACATTGCGAGCCTTCCCCCCCCTCTACTTTATGGGTCCCTCCTCTCCTTTACGGTCATGGTGATGAGCGCCATCTGCCATCGGCGCTCATCGCGGGCCCAGCAATGAGCGGCTTTGCCGCTCATTCCATGTCGCTGCATGCACTGTACGCATGTGCAAGCCCAAAACTTTGCGAGCATTACAGACAAATGTTCTCACCCCTGTGTCTCTTTCCCCCCTCTCCCTCCCCTGTGACTCTTTCCCTCTCTCTCCCTTACCTGTGTTTCTTTGCCCCCACTACCTCCCCACTGTGTTCCTTTCCCCCCTCTCTTCCTCCCCTGTGTCTCTTTCCCCTGCTCTCCCTCCCCTGTGTCTCTTCCCCCCCTCTTTCACCCGTGTCTCTATACCCCCACTCCCTCCCCTGTGTCTTTCTCCCCCTCTCCCTTCCCTGTGCTCCTTTTGCTATTTACGGGTGTAAAAACCTTTGCGGGCTTGGGGAAATTGATAAATTTTCCCTAGCCTGCAAAGTGCTTCCAAGTTACGTCCTTTTGTTTTCAAGCCCGTAACTCGGAAGCCGTTGGAAGGCAGGGAGCCCATAAGTGAGGTTGCAAGCTAATTTCCTATTCAATTGGAGTCTTTTGACGGCCCCCCAACTGCTGCCGACTTACAGGCTTAAAAAAAAATTGGCGGACCTCTCCCCCATCCCTACCTTGCTATGATACTCCCCTACTTCCTGTCCTGGGAGTAAAGTTGAATTCTCCCCCCCAGTTTTTGGGGGGCTCCTACGCTCATGGCTACAATACAGCACAGTAATAGGTTACAACACAGCATAGTGATCCATCATACATTACTGTCCACTGGCTCTGTAGAGTTTTGCCTGAAATGTCAATGAATACTCCCCAGCAGTATAAGCAGCTGTACGTCTGGGCAGAGTTTCCATAACAGTGTCAGACTCCCACTGGGACCAATTTTCAAAAGACCATTTGCCTCCGGAGCAGTGTTAGAAGCATTTGCAAAAATGATACTGACACTGAGGCTTGTAGCAAAAAAAGATGCAGCCTGGGATTTTGTTCCCTCAAAATATTGTAACTTACTGCAGCAAAAATGTACATTTAATTGTTTGTCTAAGTGAATTTTAAGTCGTTTTGTCTGGGATTGCTGTAGGAAACATGACATTAGCTCTCAATAGACAGAGATAGATAGATAGATAGATAGATAGATAGATAGATAGATAGATAGATAGATCATTTTAGTGTTACAACCCAGAGTTAAACATGATTTGATCGGAATTGAATAACACTGATCTTTACAAAATATTTCATAAACTAAAGAAAAAAAACTACATATTTTACTAAAAAAATGTAAATAAAAAATGGAAAGTCTTTTTAGCATAAGCATTCACCCACTTTGCAGTGAAATCCTAAAATGAGCTCTGGTTCAACCAATTGTCTTCAAGATTCACCTAATTAGTTGTATGGAGTCAACTTCTGTTCAATTAAATTGTGATATGATTTTAGAATAAATACAAATGTTCCTGCAAAGCCCAAGAGTATATTAGAGAGCCTCTCTAAACAAACTGCATCAGGATACCATGGAGCTGTCAAAACAAGTCAGGGATAACGATTTGGAGAAGCACCAGACAAGTTTAGGTGGTAAAAATATATCTTAAGCTTTGTACATACTCCAGAGTACCATATATCCATTACTTAAAATGGCAAGAATATGGTACAATCTGGCAAGAGATGGCTGTCCACCAAAACTCACTAGATAAGGAGGGCATTAGTCAGAAAAGCAATCAAAGGACCAATGGAGTTGGAGAGATTGAAAGTGGAGATGGAAGACAACTGTAACCCGACTGCTCCAGAAAGATGAGCTTTAAGAAAGATTGGTGAGATGAAAAGCATTGCTGAATGAAAATATATTAAATACCACTTGGTGTTTGGCATGTGCCATCCTTCAGCTGCTGGTTACAGCACAGACCAGTGCCAACCAGTTGTGACGATCCAGGGGTAGGGGCTATTAATGCCCAGGGCTGCCTTCTATAGACTACAGGTTAACTACCCACAAGGAGCATTGGGTTCTTTGAAATCTCGGCACCAGTCAGGGTCTTTGCATCAGGAATCTTCCAGGAGTCTCAGTAACCTTCTTGTAATAGTGACCAGGGCAAGTTACTTGCAGGGTGGAGATAGGATCAGTATCGACACGTCAGGGACAGTGAAATTGCTCATGATTGAGGACAATATGGATAGGGCCAAATACAGGGCAATTCTACAGAAAACCAATTTCAGTCTGCAAGAGACCTGTCAGGATTATTAAACGGACATATATTTTCTAAGTACTTAGAATAATAAATTTGAAGTTCAGAATCAGTTTATAACACATATTCCTCTCTATAAAATAATATAAACTGATAATACCAAATACCAACTAATCTAATATATTTATATCAATGTATCAGATGTATCAGATTAATTGCAAATAAAATAAAATCACATCTTGGAAATTTAAACAAAAAAAAAATGATTTTAGTTCAATTAAATTTCACTAAGCATAATTCTAGTGAATATAACAACAATTTACCTCTTAATATAATATATCAGATATAAAATCTCAAGCACGTGCTTCCATAACAATATGTTGTGGGTTTTGGCAATTTATATGGTGATAATATTAATATCAATAACCTTTATTAATATTAATTAATAATTTACATGTTTCACATATTTGACAATTTTGACTAATTTCTGAATTCTTATTATACAATATATTAAGAGCATTGGCCTCATGAAATAAACAGAACTGTATTATGTGAGAATATATTTATTATAAAGGAATCAAAATAATAATACAGTATATTTTAATAACAAGTTGGTATAACAATTGTAACAGATATATCAAGGTACATCAATTATAAATTGTTAGTTATTATACATTATCCACATAATCACATAATAAGACATGCCCAATATGTTTACTATAATTAATTATGTTAAAATATGACATCAAAGATGGTTTTAATTATTTTGATATGTTACACATATCTATTTATTAAGCAATCATACTCTTTTAGTAATTTATGATTTTATAGTTGAAGTTTAGTATTATCTCTAATTAAGATGTTGTCTCTAATTAAAAAGAGAACATGTTTTTCATTACAATTAATTATCTGATATATTAAATTGCTATAAAAGCTGATATTTTGTAATATTTATAAAATGAACTAGCAAATTATACGTCGACTTATAATTCACCAGTTATATGGTAAATATATATATATATATATATATATATATATCAGAGAATATTCATATAGCAATGTATTCTATAATTTATTATTCAAATATTTCAATGATTGTAATGAAAAAGAAATAACATATAAAGAAAATGTTATACTTTAGATCATACCTGGTTCTTTTGTTTGGTTTTGTCAAATTATTGGACTTCTGGATCTTTTGAGAAGTTCTTGGTATGTGAATGTGTAAATTATTTTCTTAGTGAATTGTCTAAATATCTTTGTAAAATGCATGTTTAAGATTTATATGAGTTTGGGAAAAATCACAATAGTTTTAAATTATTATTTTTAAGAGTTTACCAAAGTGTATCTATGTGTCTCTGTCCAGGAAACTATCTCTTGAGAGATGCATGGATGTGTCTCTTTCTCTCTAGCGTTCCCTCTCATTTGTTCTCCAGCTTTTTTTTCAGTTTCTCCACTCTAGATCTTGTTTCTACCCATAATTATACCCACAACTTAATTTGCTTATCAGGCATTCCAATCTCGCTATGTGTTTGTCAGCCAATCAAATGTTCTTATGATGTCATCACATATTTAAATCTTAATAGTGACTATATATTTTTATATAAACATTTTATTCCTTGAACCACAAGATGGGGCTCTTGGACCTTCAAATTATCATAAGAATGTTCATAAAATCACTAATGAACTTTGACATTGACAAGCTATAAACCAAATTATAACCCAGACATGGGGCCTCATTCTATTAGCGGCCGCAGCCGTTGCGGGGCCGCAAGGACCGGCCGCAAGCTATTCTGCTATTCTATTCCCCTCCGGCCGTGGATTCCGGCAGGCTTGCGGCCGGTGCCTTGCTATCTCTTGCGGCCGCTCGCGCAGGAGGAAATCCTTTGATCTTAAACGGCCGCAAGGAAATCGGCCGTAAGAAATTACTATTTGCAATTCAATTGCTCCTGGAACCCTCTCTGCAAGGCTAAAAGCGAGCCGCAGCTTACTTGCAGGAAAGAGGTCCCGCTAGCACCAATTAAGCACATAAAATAGCCCAAATAAAGCCATCCTGCACTTTGCAGAGTCTATAAAGTGATATTCGGTGTTAGCAAAAATAGCACATAATTACCCTATACTCAAATCCGTAAAATATTTGTTTTTTAATATCCGTAAAATATCCATGTAAAAAGTCCAGAGGGCTTGGAGCACCTCAGACCCGCCCACGCCGCAGCCGGAAAATAAACAGTTAATTTGAACTCGGGTTTGGGCTGATGTGCAAGAGTGGGTTACTTTTAATCCTCATGTCCCCCAATATGATCCCTAGCATTTACAGAGCTGTACAGTGCAGGCTTGAATTTATTTTTGAGTTTGTAGATTTCTGAGCTTACGGCCGGTTCCAAGATATGCGGCCGGCCGTAAGAGGAGATCCTTGCAGGGCCGTATAATAGAATCGCGAGTTAACAGAACCCCCGCAAGGAATCGCAGCCTTACGGCCGATTTACGGCCGCTAATAGAATGAGGCCCTTGGTCAATAAAGATAGTCATTTTATTTATACACAGGAGAAATGTATTGTCCTGAGAACTAATATTTGCAGACATAAAGTCTGTATATGTATGGGAATTTAAGGGAGTATTCTGTTGTTTCAAACCTTATCTTTTTAATTAGTTAAGGAATTTTCTTTTACAGGACAATGGGTCTTAGAATTTCTCTTCAATGAGAAACTGTGAAAAATATAACTTTTTACATATATATTCCAATAATGGAATTGCACAATAAATGTATATAGCACATAGGTAATATTAGTACATTTGTTATAAAAGAAAAGTTAATAATAGGGTTATATATATATATTAGATTATAATACCAATATAAAATTGGATTTTATTCATCAAAAGTTCTGACAGACCTGAGACTGGGGCAGAGGGTCACCTTCCAGCAAAACAATGATCATAAGCACACAGCCAAAGCCAAAGTGGAATGGTTTAAAATCAAAAACCTGAATGTCTTAGAATGGCCCTATGAACGTTAATACCGAAATTAATTTTAAATCTGTGGCAAGACTTGAAAAATTGCTGATCACCAATGGTCCCCATCCAACTTGATGCTTGATTAATTTTGCAAAGAAGAATGGGCAGCAAATTCATGATCCAGGTGTTCAAAGCTGGTAGAGACTAACCCAAAAATACTCACCAGCTTTAACTACAGCCAAAGGTGGTTCTACAAAATATTGACACGGGAGGTAAATACTCGCAACTAACACTTGTCTGTTTATTTTTGTGCCACAATAAAACATGTCTTGCACGTTCAGAGAGTTAAGTATGTTGTTTATATCAAATGATAAAAATCCCAATAACATCAACATTTGTAACACTGCAAAATCTGGAAAAGAAGACTTATTTATATGGGTAGGATTCCTGGCTTTTGTACAGTCCATCCTGAGCTTTGCTCAAAGCTGTGTAATACAGAAGGTATATGCTTAAAGGAAGCCATGTTTAAAATGGTAATGGATCACAAGAGCGAAGTCTTTGCAGCCACATTTGCATGTCCCTGCCCGGGTTCCCAAAATACAGTGTAATAACTGTATTTCTCGGAATTCTGAACAGGAAACAAGTTTTTTAACTTGTTTTAGACATTGAAATGTGAACACAAATGTTTTATTTATTATTTCACATATATTAAATAAATAAATATATATATATATATATATATATATATATATATATTATCTTTATTTGTGATGAGCCAACATATTCCGTAGCGCTATACAGGGGTTAAGTAAATAACAAAACGAAAAAAATTAACACCTTATAAAGAATGGAGAGCACCTGTTTTTGAGCTTAAAAACAAAGCACCAACACATGATTCAAAACTTGCAAACTTACAATCTAAAAAAAAAAATATATATATATATATATATATATATATATATAGAAAGAGAGAGAGACAGAGTTTCTTTATTGGATCAATGTATGTAAACTGAGTGTATTTGCTCAACATAGAGATCAACCAATGCATAGGGTGTGCCAGTGCCAGCCGAGTCTTCTTCCTGTCTATTCATTCTATATTACTGGATCTGAATTCCTAACCATAACACAATTAAACGTACCGGAACACTACTAAATACAAATTTGCAGACATACATAAATATTACATGAGTGTTTTGACGGGTGAGATATTGAATAATACAGAAGATATATCTTTCATATTTACATAATGTATTTATTAACTAGACAGAAGCTGGTATAGTTTTACTCTGAGTTCGCTGAGGTCTTCTGGGAAAGTGGCCAAGTTTCTGGTTATGAGGATTTTTTTCATGCCACTTGCTGAATACTCTGCTTATTTACCTCAGAGATAATCTCAGGATATTTACCTTAGATTTCAAATTAATCAAAATAGGGCCTAGCTCATAATTCAACTGAAATTAATCCATCCCAGTACAATCTTCAAAAATTCTGATTTCCTTCAAAATGTTTTTATGTTTAAGGATTGAAGGTCCATTATAGTTTATTAGTACATACTAATTCCTGAACGTGGCTATAAGGTTACTTACCTCCCAATCATGATCTACTGAGATTAAATATACAGTATCTCACAAAAGTGAGTACACCCCTCACATTTTTTTCACTATTTTATTATATCTTTTCATGTGACATCACTGAAGACATAACCCTCTGCTACAATGTAAAGTAGTAAGTGTACAGCCTGTATAACAGTGTATATTTGCTGTCACCTCAAATAAAAAAACACACAGCCATTAATGTCTAAACCATTGGCAACAAAAGTGATTACACCCCTAAGTGGAAATGTCCAAATTGGGCCCAAAGTGTCAATATTTTGTGTGGCTGACATTATTTTCCAGCACTGCCTTAACCCTCCTCGGTATGGAGTTCACGAGAGCCTCACAGGTTGCCATATGTACAAAAATGTGATGGGTGTACTCACTTTTGTGAGATACTGTATATATCACTGAGACTGGGTTCCCTGGTGGTTTGGGTTCGGTACTTTCACTGCTGTGATCTGTGTTTGATTCCAGTCAGTGTACCAAGAGGTCACACCGCCCTGTAGCCATGCAGGGTTGTGTCTGGTCAGTACTGGTCAGTATGCTGTGGCCTACTGGAGAAGGAACTAGCAACCAACTCCAGTATCTCTGCCATGAAAACGATGTGGATCAACATGACCATGGACATAAAGATATACCTGGTGTGTTACTGTCCATGAGTTCATGGTGAGTCGGGCATGAATGAACAACAACCACTAAGACTGGGTGTACATGAACATGAGGTTGTGCCTCCATAGCCTGAATGAAGATCTAAATTCACTTAACCAATAGGCAAAGACAGTATACTCACATCTCTAAACTGGTTTTAAAGGGACTCTTTAGGCTATTTTCCGTTTAAATAAATGTTTAACTAAATTAATTAGTTTTACATTCCTCAATGTAGTTATGATATCAAATTTACACTTCACTTACTTCTAAGAAACCTCCAGAGTAACACATTCTCAGCTTTTGGTGTAGCCCCATTCGTCCTTTTCTCCCTGGTGGGAGATGCCATCATGCACAGCTGTGGCCTAAATCCATTGCCTTATGCTGCTAAAAAGATGACAGTGACTTGCTGTGAGTCTGAACAACATGAGACACTGCAATGTACTGTTGGTGTGGCTTTACGTCACAGCTGTGCAAGATGGTGGCTCTCAGGATGAATAGGAAGGCCCTGCGGTTCTGAATCTTTTTCTCTGGAGGCTTCTTAGATGTGAGCTAAGGCTACATGCTATGTCATGGTTTCATTGAGGAGGATAAAAATAATCAAGTAACTGAGGTAAAAATGTTATCTAACGATAAATGTAATAAGTGGAAGACAAAAACATACAGACCAATTTCGGTCTCAACTTTAGTAATTCAAATAATATTAAAAACGGTATAGTCAAGTGAGGAAGTTACTTTGTAAATAAGATACTGTCTCTGCGAACAGTGGTTTAAATAACTGGTTTATTTGTTTGTCAACTACAAAAGTACACAAAGTAACAGCAATCTCAGTTTATTATGGACTGTCACTATCTTGGGCAGTGGTCCCAATATTGCTGCAATAATCTTATCATTTAACTTGGAAGGTTATGGTAGAGATTATTAACTACCTTTTTACTTTAGTCAATTTTTCCCGACATAATTATAACAAGGTCTTAGTGTTGTAAAAAAAACCCTACCCACACACCACTTTTTACTCCTAAACCCAGTCATGATACCCAAAACACAGAGGCCTCTGATTTTGTTTGGATGGGTCAGCAACAGAAGACCAGTTACAATTGTCTCCTACTACTGGCTCACTGGACACAAATAGCTTTTAGAATGTTTACATAAAGACAATGGGATAATCCATTCTCACCCATCTTGGAAAATGAGACATTCCCACCAACAACCAATGAAAGATTATTGATATTAGTAGATCCAATAAAATATAACACATGGGATCAGCACTTATCAAGCATGTCTTGGTACGTCACACTAGATGCGCAAAAAACGACTCTGCGCATAGGGCAAGGACTGGTCTTGTATAGCTGCTGAAATACATATTTCTATATAGCTGTTTACAGTCTCTTGAGAATAATTTATTATTAGAAATAGGGACTTGTTTACACTTATAAAATAAAAACAATTAATTTATAAGAATACATAGTTACATAGGCCCTCATTCAATTGTGATTTGGCCAATTGAATAGTGCTCTAAATAAGCACATAACATATTTTTTTAAAATAAGTTTTTAGTTAGTGAAAACCTTGCTTTTGGATAGATGTTTACTAACTAAAAACTTATAAAAAAATATATGTTATGTGCTTATTTAGACCCCTATTGAATTGGCCAAATTGCAATTGAATGAGGGCCATAGTAATTAAAAGACTTTCAGACCATCAAGTTCAACCTTTTGAGATCTCCTCTGATCTGAAATATTAGGATTAGTTATTAATTAATTAGTTGTTAATTGTTAATTATTTGTTAATCGACTATTTTCTTTTTTTTATTATTAATTAATCCAGAGGAAGGCAAACAGAAAAAAACCCTAGTGAAACTTAGCCAATCATCTCAAAGGGAGAAAAAAAAAATTCCTTCCTGACCCCAGATACTGGCGTTTGGATTTCTCCCTAGATCAATACACTCTCTCTAATTATCAAGGATAACCCTAAATTCCCTTCTTGATTAGAAAAAAACACAGTCCCCTTTTAAAGTTATCTATCGAATCCGCTGTCACCACCTCCTTTGGTAGAGAATTCCACAGATTAACCACACTTACTGTGAAGAACCCTTTCCTTTCTTTAACGTGGATTTGTTTTAATTCTAACCTCAAGGGGTGTCCTCTTGTCAGTTGAAAACCTCTTGGCACAAAACGCTCCCTTGACAATTCTTTATACTGACCCTGGTTGTATTTATATAATGTAATCATATCTCCTCTTAGACGCCTTTTTTCTAGAGAAAATAAGCTTAATTTCTTCATAACTTAGCCCCTCCATCCTCCTAATTAGTTTTGTTGTCCTTCTCTGTACCTTTTCCAGCTCTAAAATGTCCTTTTTATGAAGTGGTGCCGAAAATTGTACTCCATATTCCAAATGAGGGCATACTAGAGATTTGTATAGTGGCAGAATTATATTTGCTTCCCTTGCTTCTATACCCTTCCTAATACATGCTAATAATTTGATTGCCTTTGCAGCTGCTGCTTGGCTTTGAGCACTGTTAACTAGGTGGTTGTCCACAAGTACTCCCAATATCTGATCCCCCTATATTTGCTCCATTAAAATTATAAATTGCATGGCCATTTTTCCTTCCCAGATGCATAACTTTACATTTATTGGTATTAAATCTCATCTGCCATTTAGATGCCCATTCCTCAATTTTATGTAAATCCCTTTAAAGGGAAAACACATAATTATCTGATTTAATTACCTTGCACAACCTTGTGTCATCAGCAAAAATGGAGACACTACTTTCCAGTCCCACCTCTAAGTCATTAATAAATATGTTAAAAAGGAGAAGACCTAATACTGAACCCTGAGGAACCCCACTTACCACATTAGTCCAATCTGAGTATGTTCCATTTACAACAACCCTTTGCTTCCTGTCTTTTAGTCAGCTCTCAATCCATGAGCAGATATTTACTGCAATTCCTGTATCCCTTAGTTTGCACAATAGCCTCCCATGTGGCACTGTATCAAAAGCCTTTGCAAAATCCAAATAGACAACATCCACTGAGTTGCCTTGATCCAAGTTCCTACTAACCTCCTCATAGAAACTAATTAGAATTTTTTGACATGACCTATCCCTCATAAATCCATGTTGACTCCTACTTATAATCCTGTTCAAATAGACATATTATTGTATATTATCCCTTAGTAACCCTTCTAAAAGGTTTCCCACTACAGAAGTGAGGCTCACTGGTCTATAATTCCCTGGATTTGCTCTTCTTAAATATAGGTATCACATCTGCTTTTTTCCAGTCATCTGGTAGAGACCATGTGCTGAGTGAATCTTGAAAAATTAAATATAATGGTTTGGCTATTACAGAACCCAGTTCCCTTAGTACCCTTGGATGTATTCCATCAGGACCCAGGGCTTTATTAACATTTATTTTTTCCAACCTCTTTAGGATTTCTTCCTGCATTAACCAGCTATTTGGTGAAGGTAGTGTAGCCCCATTATGTTGCAGTGTCCCAACCACTGGTACCTCCCTTGTGTATACCAAAGGAAATAACCTATTTAGCTCATCTGCCTTTTCCTGGTCTCTAATTATCAGACGGCCTGTGTCACATTGTAATGTTCCTATAGCTTCCTTCCTCGCCTTCTTCCCATTATTATACTTTTCCAATTAAGCATATTTTCTATGTTAGCGCTTTTGCAAGCCTTGTTGATTTCCTTGTGCTCCCGTAAAGCAGTCTCTGTCCCCTCTTGTTTGTATAATTTAAATGCCTGTTTTTTACTCTGTATCTTGTATATGACTATGTGTATGTATATTTAGTAAGGATTTAAATGTCCATTTATGTTTAGTATTTTTACCTGTCAGTTCTCTTTCCCAGTCTATACTTTGTATTGCTGCCCTTAGACCGTTTAAATCTGCGCATTTAAAATTAAGAATTTTTGTTGGCCCCTTAAAATTTAGTTTTTTTTATTTCAATCTCAAACGAGACTGTGTTGTGATCACTGTTTCCCAAAGGTTGCCCTATTTCAACATTTGATACTATATCAATATTATTTGTGATTACTAAATCTAAGATAGCTTCATTTCTAGTAGGCTCTTGTATAACCTGGGCAAGATAATGATCCCTGAGTGTACTCAAGAACCTGCTCCCCTTCGCTGAACTGCTGGTCTCATTAACGCAGTTTATTTCAGGATAATTAAAATATCCCGTTATTAGAACTTGACCATGCTTAGCTGCATTTCCAATCTATAACAATAATTGTATTTCCTCACTATCAGCTATATTTGGGGTTTATAGCCTACTAATATTATTTTGGAATTTGCTGCTCCGCTATTTAACTCTACCCACAAACATTCAACATTGCCGCTAGTCCACCATAAATATCTTCTCTGACTATAGGCTTAAATTCAGGCTTAACATACAGACAAAGCCCTCCTCCTCTTTTACCATTGCCCCTATCTTTCCTAAATAGGTTATAACCATCCAGCTTAACAGTCCAGTCATGAGATTCATCCCACCACGTTTCGGTAATGCCTATTAAATCCCATTTTTCATTAATTGCTAATAATTCAAACTCTCAAAAATTTTCTGGCAAGCTTCTGGAATTAGCAAGCATACACCTTATGTTATGAGTTTGTAGTTTGGTGGTGCCTGCCACTATACTTGAGTTACTTAGTAACTTATACCTCCCTATTGACTATACTACCCCCCCCCCCATCTCCTCCCCTATGAGTTGATAATTCATCCCTTATACCCTCTACACTTTCTACCCCATTACTTATATATAGTCCCTCCCCTCCACCTACTAGTTTAAAAACTCCTCCAGTCTTTCTACCATCCTATCCCCTAGCACAAAAGCTCCCTTATCATTAAGGTGCAATCCATGCCTGCTGTAGATATTGTACCGAAGTGAGAAGTCAGCCCAGTGCTCTAAGAACCCAAACCCCTCCTTAGTGCACTGCATCTTTAACCACGCATTAACCTACCTAAGCTCCTTCTGCCTCCCTGGGCTAGCAGGTGGCACTGGTAGTATCTCAGAATATACTACCTTGGAGATCCTTGCCTTCAGCTTATTACCTAGATCTCTAAAATCTTTCTTTAGGACACTCCATCTTCCACTAACTTTGTGATTGGTACCAATGTGTACAAAGACCGCCGGTTCATTTCCAGCCCCTCCCAATAATTTATCTACCCGATCCGCAACATGCCGAACCCGAGCACACAGGAGACAGCAAACTGTTCGATTGCTGGGATCTGAGTGACAAATCACCCTGTCTTCCTTCCTAATAATAGAGTCCCCTACCACCAAAACCTGGCTGTTGCTCTGCCTATTCTGCCCTCCCTCTCCTCCAGTAGAACTGTTCACCCGGCTGTTAGAGGGGACAGCTCTATCTGGCATTGCCATTCCTGAATGGACATCACCAACAGTTTCACTGAATCTGGCAAATCTGTTGGTGTTTGCCAACTCAGAACTGCCTCCTGCTGTGCCCCCTAATTCCCCTTCTAACTGTAACCCAGCTACTTCCCTGGACATCTTCACTAGCCCCAGCTCCACCCTCCATGCGAGGCCCAGCTAAACTGTGCTCCGTGAGCACCAACTCCCTTTCCAGTGGAGCAATATCACTAAGTGCTGCAATTCTCCTCTCCAGATCTCCAATTTGAGCTTCCAGAGAGGCAACATGCTCACATCTCTCACAGAGGTATGGACCCTGGATCATCTGTTCCAGTATTGCATACATATGACAGGATGTACACTGAGTGAGGTTGCCACTGGACTGACTCATAATTATTATTATTATCTACAAAAATTCAGTGGGAAAAATAAACAAGAAGAAAAAAATATATATCTGTATAAAGTTTTATAAAAAAAAAAATATATATATATATATATATATTTTTTTTTTTTTTTTTCTTCTTTGAAGTCCCTCCTTTTATTTAAACTCCTACATTTTTACTACAATTGCACTTATACTAGCAAGCAAGTTTGCCCCTTCTCCTGTTTAGATTAATTTCTGCCTTCTCGCCTGGGCACAATTAGCAGTTTATCAGCCTTTACTTGTAAAAAAGTTAAATCCACTTGCCAATATAATTGCCAGCATAATGAACTATTTCCTGTCTTATAGCCTATAATGGAGAAATTACTGGTTCGCAGATTACATTTTAGCCAAATATCACACTTGCTGAAAAAAGTGATAAATGATATATATATATATATATATATATATATATATATATATACACTAAAACATATGACTATTTGTATATTAAGAGTATGTTATGTTTGTTACCTATTCATACATACTTATCATCAAAATCCCCTTCTGGATCACTGCTGTGTCATGGTGAAGGGCTTGTGTACCCCAATGAAGCTGTGAGCTATACCATGTAGGATCACCCAAGATGGGAAGGACATAACAGAGAGGTTAGACAAATTGCGGTCCACTGGAGAGAGAACTGGCAACCCACTACAGTATCTTTGGTATGAAAACCTTATGGATTAGCACTACCAGACTGTACAAGATGTACCTGGTGTGTTGCTGTCCCTAGGGTCACGGAGAGTCAGACATAACAGAACAACTAAACAAACAAAATCATCATTATACAGTGTAGCTGATACATTATCAATTTATAGCCGAAAAAGGATGAATGTAAATAGTTCCGGTTGGCTGTGTGGGTTTGAAGATAGAAAAAGAGGTGTTGAGGGAAGGGTGAGAATTAACTTATTAGAGTGAGTGTGGGTTCTTGGAAATCTCAGCACCAACACCCTTATGTCTGGCTTCTGTATCAGTCAGAGTCTCTCCATCAGGAATCATCACTTCCAGGAGTCTCAGTAACCTTCCTGTTGTAGTGACCAGGAAAAGTTACTTGCAGGGTGGAGATAGGATCAATATCGCAGCCACCAGGAGCAAATAAGAGACCATACCATTTCTATATGTCTCAGCAGTGAACTGATTTATTTTTGCAAGGTCAACAATATTTATAGGGGTGGGAGTATACAACACAACAATGACATGGAGTGGTAGACAAACACAGGAGATTGACTCCACATGGGGTCTAATAGTCTGGCATCCTGGCTGGCACCTGTGAACAATAGGCCATCCTCCAAATACACATAATGCTGTCTCCATGTCTAGTGGTCCAGACCTCAAACAGAGTACAGTAACTTTATCTGGTAAACAATGGGACAAAACAGAACACAATGGAAGTGTCTAGGCACATAGCCAGTGGCTGGAGCCAAGCAGGCTGTGCTTTATGGGGGCTCAATGGGATAAGATCCAGGAACTGGAAAAGGGGACTATGATATAGGACATATATTCATGAGAAACTGCTAAAGACTTAAAATGGTGAAACATCAAAATATTCTAAAATAAAAACCTAAATATAAATTAAAAGGTTGTAACAAACTTAAGGGACCTGTGTAATGACCTAATGACCAGAGGTGTTTTAATTAGAGGCATTAATAATATTTCTATTCAATGATTTAAAAAGCAATTTTCCTTAATAAACCTGTTTTCAAGACCAGACACAGATGCTGCTGGTATCTAAACACTATAAGGGTGGTTGCTTTGCTCAGGTTAATGCCAGTTTTGGAGGTTGCCCTGGGTGATGTACTGCTCAGGGCTAAGTGCAGGGTGCTGTGCTGTATGTAGTTGGTTGCTAATGCCAGTTGTGGGTGCATGGTGTGCTGCTAACTGCAGCTGAATGCCCTGTTCATTGTAGCTAGATGCAGTTATCTCTCTAGCTGGGTGCTGTGCTGTTTATTGCAGGGTGTATTTCTCTATGTGCTGTCGGTCACTGAGTGCAGTGCTTTCTATATCTAGTGGCTGCTTCTAATAGGGTGCTGTGCTTCTAATTTGGAGTTATCACTAGCTGTGATCTTTCTTTAGCTAAATGCTGTCTCTTCTGGGTGCTCTATCTCTTCTGGGTGTTATCTCTAGTTGGGTATACTCCCTTTGTCGAGTGCTGTCTCTAGATGGGTATTATCTCACTAGCTAGGTGCTGTCACTAGTTAGGTGCTGAGTGCTGTTTCACTAGCTGGGTGCTGTCACTAGCTGGGTGCACTCTCTCTAGCTGGGTGCTGTCTCTCTAGTTGGGTGCTGCCTCTCTAGCTGGGTGCTCTCTCACTAGCTGGGTGCTGTCTCTCTAGCTGGGTGCTGTTACTAGTTGGGTGCTCTGTCTTTCACTGGGTGCTGTCACTAGTTAGGTGATGTCTCTCTAGCTGGGTGCTGTCTCTCTAGTTGGGTGCTGTCTCTCTAGCTGGGTGCTGTCTCTCTAGCTGGGTGCTGCCTCTCTAGCTGGGTGCTGTATCTTTAGCTGGGTGCTGTCACTAGCTGGGTGCTGACACTAGCTGGGTGCTGTCTCTCTAGATGGGTGCTGTCACTAGATAGGTGCTGAGTGCTGTCTCTCTAGCTGGGTGCTGTCTCTCTAGCTGGGTGCTGTCACTAGGTAGGTGCTGAGTGCTGTCTCTCTAGCTTGGTGCTGTCTCTCTAGCTGGGTGCTGTCACTAGGTAGGTGCTGAGTGCTGTCTCTCTAGCTGTGTGCTGTCACTAGTTAGGTGCTGAGTGCTGTCTCTCTAGCTGGGTGCTGTCACTAGTTAGATGCTGAGTGCTGTCTCTCTAGCTGGGTGCTGTCTCTCTAGCTGGGTGCTGACACTAGTTAGGTGCTGAGTGCTGTCCCTAGCTGGGTGCTGTCTCTCTAGCTGGGTGCTGTCACTAGTTAGGTGCTGAGTGCTGTCTCTCTAGCTGGGTGCTGCCACTAGTTAGGTGCTGAGTGCTGTCTCTTTAGCTGGTGCTGTCTCTCTAGATGGGTGCTGTCACTAGTTAGGTGCTGAGTGCTGTCACTAGCTGGGCGCTGCCTCTCTAGCTGGGTGCCGTCACTAGTTAGGTGCTGAGTGCTGTCACTGGTTGGATGCTGTCTCTCTAGCTGGGTGCTGTCACTAGTTAGGTGCTGAGTGCTGTCTATTTAGCTGGGTGCTATCTCTCAAGCTGGGTGCTGTCACTAGGTAGGTGCTGTCTTTCTAGCTGGGTGCTGTCTCGCTAGCTGCTGCTGTCACTAGTTAGGTGCTAAGTGCTGTCACTAGTTGGGTGCTGTCACTAGTTAGGTGTTGAGTGCTATCACTAGCTGGGTGCTGTGTCTCTAGCTGGGTGCTGTCACTAGTTAGGTGCTGATTGCTGTCACTAACTGGGTGCTGTCACTAGTTAGGTGCTGAGTGCTGTCACTAGCTGAGTGCTGTCTCTCTAGTTGGGTGTTGGCACTAGTTAGGTGCTGAGTGCTGTCTCTCTAGCTGGGTACTGTCTCTCTAGCTGGGTGCTGTCACTAGTTAGGTGCTGAGTGTTGTCACTAGCTGAGTGCTGTCACTAGTTAGGTGCTGGGTGCTGTCTCTCTAGCTGGGTGCTGTCTCGCTAGCTGGGTGCTGTCACTAGTTAGGTGCTGAGTACTGTCACTAGCTGGGGGCTGTCTCTATAGCTGGGTGCTGTCACTAGTTAGGTGCTGAGTGCTGTCTCTAGCTGAGTGCTGTCTCTCTAGCTGGGTGTTGGCACTAGTTAGGTGCTGAGTGTTGTCTCTCTAGCTGGGTGCTGTCACTAGTTAGGTGCTGAGTGTTGTCACTAGCTGAGTGCTGTCACTAGTTAGGTGCTGGGTGCTGTCTCTCTAGCTGGGTGCTGTCACTAGTTAGGTGCTGAGTCTTGTCACTAGCTGGGGGCTGTCACTAGTTAGGTGCTGAGTGCTGTCACTAGCTGAGTGCTGTCTCTCTCTAGCTGGGTGCTGTCACTAGTTAGGTGCTGTCTCTCTCTAGCTGGGTGCTGTCACTAGTTAGGTGCTGTCTCTCTCTAGCTGGGTGCTGTCACTAGTTAGGTGCTGAGTGCTGTCACTAGCTGAGTGCTGTCTCTCTCTAGCTGGGTGCTGTCACTAGTTAGGTGCTGTCTCTCTCTAGCTGGGTGCTGTCACTAGTTAGGTGCTGTCTCTCTCTAGCTGGGTGCTGTCACTAGTTAGGTGCTGTCTCTCTCTAGCTGGGTGCTGTCACTAGTTAGGTGCTGTCTCTCTCTAGCTGGGTGCTGTCACTAGTTAGGTGCTGTCTCTCTCTAGCTGGGTGCTGTCACTAGTTAGGTGCTGAGTGCTGTCACTAGCTGAGTGCTGTCTCTCTCTAGCTGGGTGCTGTCACTAGCTGGGTGCTGTCTCTCTCTAGCTGGGTGCTGTCACTAGTTAGGTGCTGTCTCTCGCTAGCTGGGTGCTGTCTCTCTCTAGCTGGGTGCTGTCACTAGCTGGGTGCTGTCTCTCTCTAGCTGGGTGCTGTCTCTCTCTAGCTGGGTGCTGTCACTAGTTAGGTGCTGTCTCTCTCTAGCTGGGTGCTGTCACTAGTTAGGTGCTGGCGCTCTCCTCTCCATTAGGTGCTGCTCAGGGTTAATCTCCGGCTCCCGGCTCCGACACACAGAGAGCTCGCCCGGCTGTGAGGAGAGCAGAGCCCGAGCACTGAGACCGAGGACAAGCACAGCTCGGAGCCGGGAGACAGCACCGCAGGGAGAGGGACCGGGAGCAACCGGAGGAGAGCGGGATACAGCGCAGCACCGAGGGGACACCCAGCAATGACTGTCACCCAGCAGCACCCTGGGGTGCCCTCACAGCGCCAGCCACCAACACCCAGGGCACAGCACCCACAGTGTCACCCCCAGCACGAGAGGAAACAACTGCTGAGAGTCACCCACTAGCACTAAGGGCGCAGCACGGAGGGGCACCGGACAGCACCCACCAGCCCCCCGTATGAGACAGCACCAATAACTCGGCTCCCACTGGGTGGCACCTAACAGCACCCACTGGGTGGCACCCACCCCACTCTCCTGCGGTCCTCTGCACCTGTACCTGCCCCTCCCGGTCCTGCCCCCTTCCTATACTCCCCTCTGCCCCTGGTCCTGCCCCTCTCTCCTGCCTCCCCCGGACATCATGTGGATCCTCCGCCGGGACCGGCTGCTCCTGCTGTCCGTCCTCTCTGCGCTCCTGGCCGCGGATATTTACTTCCACCTGTGGCCGCAGCTCTGGATCAGACTGAGCAGGAGGTGTGAGTGCGGGGAGCGGACACCCGGCGAGGGTAACACGACCAGCACTAGGACCCGGGGGGAGACCAGGGGGGCAGGGGGCTCCAAGCTGCACCGGCTCTTCACTCACCCCCTGTATGCGCCCCCTGAGACCCCAATCCATCCAAGGACCCTGCTACTGAGCACCGCAGAGATATACAGGACCTACAGGAAGAAACTGGGGACCATCAACCGGTGAGTGGGGCTCAGAGAGAGGGGGGAGAGATAGAGAGAGGGGGAGAGAGGAGAGGGGGGGGGGAGGAGAGAGAGATAAGGGGGGAGAGATAGGGAGAGAGGAGAGAGGGGGGGGGGAAGGAGAGATAGAGAGAAGGGGGGAGAGAGAGAGGGAGAGATAGAGAGAAGGGGGAGAGAGAGGGGGAGAGATAGAGAGAGAGGGAGAGATAGAGAGGAGAGAGAGGACAGAGGAGGGGGGGAGGAGAGAGAGAAGAGGGGAGAGATAGAGAGAGAGAAGGGGGAGAGATAGAGGGAGAGATAGAGAGAAGGGGGAGAGAGAGGGGGAGAGATAGAGAGAGAGGGAGAGATAGAGAGAGGGGGAGAGAGGAGAGAGGGGGGGGAAGCAGAGAGAGAGAAGGGGGGAGAGAGAGGGAGAGATAGAGAGAAGGGGGAGAGAGAGGGAGAGATAGAGAGGAGAGAGAAGGGGGAGAGAGGGGGAGGAGAGAGAGAAGAGGGGAGAGATAGAGAGAGGAGAGAGAGAGAAGGGGGAGAGATAGAGAGAGAGGGAGAGATAGAGAGAAGGGGGAGAGAGAGAGAGGGAGAGATAGAGAGGAGAGAGAAGGGGGAGAGAGGGGAGAGGAGAGAGAGAAGAGGGGAGAGATAGAGAGAGGAGAGAGAGAGAAGGGGGAGAGATAGAGAGAGAGGGAGAGATAGAGAGAAGGGGGGGAGAGAGAGAGGGAGAGATAGAGAGGAGAGAGAAGGGGGAGAGAGGGGGGAGGAGAGAGAGAAGAGGGGAGAGATAGAGAGAGGAGAGAGAGAGAGAGAAGGGGGAGAGATAGAGAGAGAGGGGGGAGAGAGAGAGACATAAGAGAGATAGAGAGAGGGAGAGAGAGAGGGTGGACAAAGAGAGGGGGTAGAGATAGAGAGAGAGGGGAGAGAGAGAGCGAGACAGGAGAGAGAAAGAGATATATAGATAGATAGATAGATAGATAGATAAACAGATAGATATTCAAATATAATATATATTTCCATTCATAAGTACAAACACTATCACACAGGGATAGATAGGAGATTGCTTGGCCATAAACTTTACATATAATGTCTGCAACTAAGCACTTCATATATCATATATATCCATCACCTGCTTAGTTATATCTGAAAATACTCCAGTGTATACTAATCTCTATCTATCTATCTATCTATCTATCTATCTATCTATCTATCTATCTATCTATCTATCTGTGTAATTGTCTATCTATCTATCTATCTATCTATCTATCTATCTATCTATCTATCTATCTATCTATCTATCTATCTATCTATCTATCTGTCTGTGTAATTGTCTATCTATCTATCTATCTATCTATCTATCTATCTATCTATCTATCTATCTATCTATCTATCTATCTATCCATCTATCTACATATCTATCTATCTATCTATCTATCTATTTGTCTATTTATCGATCTATCTATAAATCCATCTATCTATCTTCCTATCTATGCATCTATCTATCTATCTATCTATCTATCTATCTATCTATCTATCTATCTATCTATCTATCTATCTTCCTATCTATCTATCTATCTATCTATCTATCTATCTATCTATTTATCTATCTATCTATCTATCTTCCTATCTATCTATCTATCTATCTATCTATCTATCTATCTATCTATCTATCTATCTATCTATCTATCTATCTATCTTCCTATCTATGCATCTATCTATCTATTTGTCTGTGTAATTGTCTATCTATCTATCTATCTATCTATCTATCTATCTATCTATCTATCTATCTATCTATCCATCTATCTATCTATCTATCTATCTATCTATCTATCTGTATATCTATCTATCTATCTATCTGTATATCTATCTATCTATCTATCTATCTATCTATCTATCATCTATCTATCTATCTATCTATCTATCTTCCTATCTATGCATCTATCTATCTATCTATCTATCTATCTATCTATCTATCTATCTATCTATCTATTTATCGATCTATCTATAAATCCATCTATAAATCCATCTCTCTATCTTCCTATCTATGCATCTATCTATCTATCTATCTATCTATCTATCTATCTATCTATCTATCTATCTATCTATCTATCTATCTTCCTATCTATGCATCTATCTATCTATCTATCTATCTATCTATCTATCTATCTATCTATCTATCTATCTATCTATCTATCTATCTATCTTCCTATCTATGCATCTATCTATCTATTTGTCTGTGTAATTGTCTATCTATCTATCTATCTATCTATCTATCTATCTATCTATCTATCTATCTATCTATCTATCCACCTATCTATCTATCTATCTATCTATCTATCTATCTATCTATCTATCTATCTATCTATCTATCTATCTATCTGTATATCTATCTATCTATCTATCTATCTATCTATCTATCTATCTATCTTCCTATCTATGCATCTATCTATCTATCTATCTATCTATCTATCTATCTATCTATCTATCTATTTATCGATCTATCTATAGATCCATCTATAAATCCATCTATCTATCTTCCTATCTATGCATCTATCTATCTATCTATCTATCTATCTATCTATCTATCTATCTATCTATCTATCTATCTATCTATCTATCTTCCTATCTATGCATCTATCTATCTATCTATCTATCTATCTATCTATCTATCTATCTATCTATCTATCTATCTATCCAACCATCTATCCATCTATCCATTTATCCATCTCTCCATCTATCATGCCATTTGTATATTTACTAAAGGATTTAATAAAGTTCGGATAAGAACTATGTCCTAGATAAAGAGGAATGTAAGAAGAGCTCACATTTTGAAATAGGGAAAACTGAAAATATAGAGGTAACTTGCCAAACTAATACTTTCCAGAAATGGTAGTATTTATTATTATTATTATTATGACTATTACTATTATTATTATCCTTTATTTGTAAGGCTCCATTATACATGGGTTACTTACAAATCAACCCATTACAAAAGAGTAATATGTAGAACGGATTTCCAGAGGAGGTGGTAGGAGCAAACACTTTAAAGTAATTTAGACGTGAATGGGGTAATAAAATGCTGTGTAAGTAGATACAATGGGCAGACTAGACTTCTTGGGTTCTTATCCGCTGTCAATATAGTAAGTATCTGGGGTAGTCTGCACAAGGGTTTTATTTCTCTCCAGTTACTAAATGGTTAATCATTGCCCAACATACCTAAAGACAAACTATTACCAGCCGTAGTGTCTGCTCCCTGGATACCCTCCTGATGTATGGAAGGTTGGGGGTAGGAATACATTGTATGCAATGCAGCGTGCACAGACACTGTACGTACACATTACAGCAGGAAAACAACCCACGTCCCTGCCACAGACACTCAGGACCATTCCACTGGGACTATGTACTACTTGTGTCAGCGCCAAGTGTTCAACACACACAACTTAACCCTTTGTTTGCCAGGGGTTAATAATGCAAGCAGAATAAGGAATTCCACTTTATAGACAGAGCACAGTATATTATATCCAACGGTGGATATTTTAGTTAATTCTTACATAAAACAAATAAAATGTATTTATTAACTGTAAGGCACTTGCAAATACAATGTCTAATTACAGCCAAAAACGTATGTTTTTTTTATTTTTATCTGAATGTTTCATTTATCAAATAAATTGGCCCTTCTCCACCAATGAAAGGGTTAATATATATAGGTAGCAACATATCCTCACCACACATTAGAAACGTACACGAGCCTGCTCTATTTGTATTGCGTATAGACTACCCTAAGAGCTTGTCACCAGTAGGACTCCATGTTTTGTGGCAAAAGAGCTTGCACTCTAATTTCTAGAAGTGTGTAAATGTCTCAGTAGCTGGCAATTGTTACTGGTCATAGGTAGCGCTCATAAAAAAAACAGTTGTATGTAACAATGTATGTGTGTAAATGGTGGGAGACCCAATCAGGGATCGTTCTTTAGTTTTAATCTTTAAATAATTTTCTTTAAAATAATTTAAAGTTTCAAATGAAAAAATAGTAAGTTCTTATGCAGAGCGTGTAAGACATGTAGTATGTGTACAGTATTGTCAGGAAGTCCGGGACTATCATTTATCTTAATAATTGTGGTAACTTAGGCGTGGGTTTCTGCCGAGGCCCAGGCCTAGGGCAGCACATTTTTAGGGGGCAGCAGGCTGGCTGCAGTACATTGATACATGTTTGTATGTGCACAGATGTCTATATGCAGTCATATCTCTGCGTGTAATTGTACTTAACAGTATCTGACATGCTATATATACATATCTATACACACACACACACGTATATATATACAGTATGTCACAAAAGTGAGTACACCCCTCATATTTTTGTAAATATTTTATTATATCTTTTCATGTGACAACACTGAAGAAATGACACTCTGCTACAATGTAAAGTAGTAAGTGTACAGCCTGTATCGACACACAGCCATTAATGTCTAAACCGTTGGCAACAAAAGTGAGCTCACCCCTAAGTGAAAATGGCCAAATTGGGCCCAAAGTGTCAATATTTTGTGTGGCCACCATTATTTTCCAGCATTGCCTTGACCCTCATGGGCATGGAGTTCACCAGAGCTTCACAGTCTTCCACTGGAGTCCTCTTCCACTCCTCCATGTTGACATCACAGAGCTGGTGGATGTTAGAGACCTTTCACTCCTGCACCTTCCGTCCCACAGATGCTCAATAGGGTTTAGGTCTGGAGACATGCTTGGCCAGTCCATCACCTTTACCTTCAGGTTCTTTAGCAAGGCAGTGGTTGTCTTGGCGGTGTGTTTGGAGTCGTTATCATGTTGCGGCCCAGTCTCCGAAGGGAGGGGATCATGCTCTGCTTCAGTATGTCACAGTTGGCATTCATGGTTCCCTCAATGAACTGTAGCTCCCCAGTGCCGGCAGCACACAAGTAGGACAAGACCAAGACACTCACAACACCATGCTTGACTGTACACACTTGTCTTTGTACTCCTCACCTGGTTGCCGCCACACAGGCTTGACACCATCCGAACCAAATAAGTTTATCTTGGTCTCATCGGACCACAGGGCATGGTTCCAGTAATCCATGTCCTTAGTCTGTTTGTCTTCAGCAAACTGTTGAAGAGGCTTCCTTCTGGGACTAAGTGTGTGGTGTATGGTCTGACCACTGACAGACTGACCCCCCACCCCTTCAACCTCTGCAGCATCTACATCTATGTCCCAGAGACAACCTATGGATATGATGCTGGGCACGTGCACTCAACTTCTTTGTTCGACCATGGCGAGTCCTGTTCTGAGTGGAACCTGTCCTGTGAAACCGCTGTATGGTGTTGCCCACCGTGCTGCAGCTCAGTTTCAGGGTCTTGGCAATCTTCTTATAGCCCAGGCCATCTTTATATAGAGCAACAATTCTTTTTTTTCAGATCCTCAGAGAGTTCTTTGCAATAGGGTGCCATGTTGAATTTCCAGTGACCAGTATGAGAGAGTGTGAGAGCAATAACATCAAAATTAACACACCTGCTCCCCATTTACACCTGGGACCTTGTAACACTAACAAGTCACATGACACTGGGGAGGGAAAATGGCTAATTGTGCCCAATTTGGACATTTCCACTTAGGGGTGAGCTCACTTTTGTTGACAACGGTTTAGACATTGATGGCTGTGTGTTGAGTTATTTTGAGGGAAGAGCACTGTTATACAGGTTGTACACTTACTACTTCACATTGTAGCAGAGTGTCATGTCTTCAGTGTTGTCACATGCAAAGATATAATAACATATTTACAAAAATGTGAGGGGTGTACTCACTTTTGTGAGATACTGTGTATGTATATATATATATAAATCTGAATGGCGTAGGGCAGCATAAAACCTAAATAGACCCATGTATTATTGGTACACCATTGTGCTGTTTAGTCACTCAGTCTATGCCCCACATCGCGCCAGTTACAGCTTGTGTCAGGTTGTGCTAATCCATAAGGCTTTCATGGCAAAGATACTGGAGTGGGTCACCAGTTTTTTCTCCAATGAACCCCGATTTGTCTGATCTCTCTGCTATGACAGCTAATCTTGGGTGACCCCACATGTGTGCACTGTGGATCTAGCCTACACTCTCACAGCATTATGTCTTACTGAGGGTCCCTCCTGTGTGCACTGTGGATCTAGCCTACACTCTCACAGCATTGTGCCTTCCTCAGGGTCCATCCTATGTGCACTGTGGATCTAGCCCGCAACCTCACAGCATTGTGCCTTACTCAGGGCCCCTCCTGTGTGCACTGTGGATCTAGCCCGCACTCTCACGGCATTGTGCCTTACTTATGGTCCATCCTATGTGCACTGTGGATCTAGCCCGCACTCTCACAGCATTGTGTCTTCCTCAGGGTCCATCCTGTGTGCACTGTGGATCTAGCCCGCACTCTCACAGCATTGTGCCTTACTCAGGGCCCCTCCTGTGTGCACTGTGGATCTAGCCAGTAATCTCACAGCATTGTGTCTTCCTCAGGGTCCATCCTGTGTGCACTGTGGATCTAGCCCGCACTCTCACAGCATTGTGCCTTCCTCAGGGTCCATCCTGGGGGCACTGTGGATCTAGCCCGCACTCTCACAGCATTGTGCCTTACTCAGGGTCCATCCTATGTGCACTGTGGATCTAGCCCGCACTCTCACAGCATTGTGCCTTCCTCAGGGTCCATCCTGTGTGCACTGTGGATCTAGCCCGCACTCTCACAGCATTGTGCCTTCCTCAGGGCCCATCCTGTGAGCACTGTGGATCTAGCCCGCACTCTCACAGCATTGTGCCTTCCTCAGGGTCCATCCTGGGGGCACTGTGGATCTAGCCCGCACTCTCACAGCATTGTGCCTTACTCAGGGTCCATCCTATGTGCACTGTGGATCTAGCCTGCACTCTCACAGCATTGTGCCTTCGGGTCCATCCTGTGTGCACTGTGGATCTAGCCCGCACTCTCACAGCATTGTGCCTTCCTTAGGGTCCATCCTGTGTGCACTGTGGATCTAGCCCACACTCTCACAGCATTGGTTCTTCCTCAGGGTCCATCCTGTGTGCACTGTGGATCTAGCCCGTACTCACACAGCATTGTGCCTTACTCATGGTCCATTCTGTGAGCACTGTGGATCTAGCCCGTACTCTCATAGCATTGTGCCTTACTCAGGGCCCCTCCTGTGTGCACTGTGGATCTAGCCCACACTCTCACAGCATTGTGCCTTACTCAGGATCCATCCTGTGTGCACTGTGGATCTAGCCCTCACTCTCACAGCTTTGTGCCTTACTCAGGATCCATCCTGTGAGCACTGTGGATCTAGCCCACACTCTCACAGCATTGTGCCTTCCTTAGGGTCCATCCTGTGAGCACTGTGGATCTAGCCCACACTCTCACAGCATTGTGCCTTCGGGTCCATCCTGTGTGCACTGTGGATCTAGCCCGCACTCTCACAGCATTGTGCCTTCGGGTCCATCCTGTGTGCACTGTGGATCTAGCCCACACTCTCACAGCATTGTTATGCAGACCTGGGTTTCCAATGTTCTGTCTCAGCTGTTAAAACTCAGGAAATAGAAGAGAGCTGTTTAGTCATTGTAAAAAAATGTGGTAAGAAAGGCAGCTTTTGAATATCCAGGCGTAGGTTCTGTCCATTGCTGTCTGGCCTCACACCCGTCTCGCGCACACGCCAACACCACATACTTTCACATTCTGGCTTATTCATTATTCTTGTTCAATTTACTCTTTGGCTGCTGGGGCTTTGGAGAAATGAGGTACTTTACATGGTTTGGAGGGGCTGCGGCTTTAATGATGATAGTGAAAGGGTTAATTGGCCTTTTAATCCCACCGCGGTTTAAAGAGATTGCAACATGTGTTACTCTGACATATTGTACCATCCAAACGCAATCCAGCAAATAAAGGCGCACGCAACACTATTCTTATTTCAGGCATTTCAACAAGTGCGTTTTTCCTACAATATTTAAACCGGTTTAAATGTAACTGAAACTAACAGGAAAAACACAGAGCATGTAAGTATATGTCATTGGAGACACACATATATGTATATGTACACATATATATAAATATTTATACACACATACAGTGTATATATATATGGACTCTAACACATTATCACAATTTCTTGTGTTTTTTTCTTATTTTACTATAACAGGCTTGTCACTCTTTGTGAGGTGTTTGTCCAACAGGAATGATATCACTCAGTTATCTGGCACCCATGGGGATTGGTAGATGCCGGATAAATGTAGTTTCTGGTTGCTTGAGAGTTACTATTAAAAGACGCCTAGATCATCTGCACATAGGATGCTCTGCTAAGCATGAGCCCGATTCAATTGAGCAATCGTAAGTTACTGGAGCCCGTAAGTGAAGCCGCAAGTTAATTTGCTATTCAGTTGGTGTTTTTTGCGGGTTACGAGTTACGGGCTTGAAAACTCTGCGATGGTTAAACCAGTAACTCACAGCCTCCAGAAGCTTTTGATCTGTCACTTTCGTAAGAGTTACAATGGATAAAATTGCTGTTCAATTGCTCCAATTCCACAAGCCCGCAAATGTTTTCACACCCGTAAATGCTTAAAGAATATGTTGCTTCAGACAAAGTGACTATCTTGCACATTAGGAGAACAGTCATCTGTATCTTTAGTTTCTTATTGGTACACTCCTGAATATAATTAATAACAGGACTGATTGAATACAGTCCTAAAAACAATTGAAAATCTGGAGTTTTGGACAAACCATATTAAATTAATAAAGTAGGATCAAAAACAGTATCAGATATCTCCTAATGTAAAGTCTAAAGTGAGATAAGAGGCTGGGTTATATCCCTGAACTGTGTTATTCAACAGTTGATGGGTCTTAAAATCCAAGTAGAAGAGGAATTCCTTTTATCTTTAATACAGCAACAAATACCTTCCTAATAGCACTTATACACCTCCTAATGCCGATCTGATAAGTGAGATAAAATACTGGGATTACCAATCCAAGTATAGGCAAATTATGCCACATAACACTTATTGAAATTGGAAATCCAGTCAAGAGATATATCATCTTTTGTCCTTAAACAGCACAGGATATCTCCTAAAGACATCTATAGGGGAAACCCTTACACTGCATAAGTATATAACAGAAAGAGAACTTTCTTGTCAAGTTATAACTTGATATTCCCTCTCAAAATTACAAAGGGCCATATTTTTTAATGGTTTTTAACTTTTTTTTTATCTTTTCATGCACCGTTGTTTATAGCGTAAATAAAACTTATTTTTTTTGTGTCCCAAATATGTTTCTGGTATAATCACAATTCAGTGTTATGCACTATTGGGAAAGATTAATTCCTATAAGTATTTATTTTATGGTTCACACCCGTAAATGGCAAAAGAACGAGAAAATCCCACAAGGGGGTTAAACACCTGTTCATAGCATTGTAAATGCAAATAATAAATCAATCCTGCACTGTAAATAACGGGGAAAGCGATGATAGACGTTAGAATTAATTGCACAACCGTCTCAAGCTCGCAAATTGTCAGTAAATAAAATGTATTATTATGTTTCATTTCGGGGTTAAATCGATCTCAGGAATCAATGAGTTAATACATATCAGGCCACCCACATGGACTAGAACAGTATTGGCATTCATTTTCATAATTCTGTATTTTGATGGTTTTTGAGTCGCATCGTATATCGGACCCCCAAACCTAATTGATTGACATGTAACTTCCATGTTTTACAGGCGTAATAATGACAGTCTCATTTTCTATTGGCTGTTTCGAAATGGGAGGTTACGGGCTTGCTTAATTGATCATGTTCCCGCCCTTACTGCTACAAACCAGTGCATGGTTTATGGAGTCGGCTTTGGGCCTGTAACTTGCTGGCTCCTTTAATGAAATAGCTCCGGAATCGGAGACGAACGGCAGCCCATAGCACACCCGCAGTCATACGGCCTACATCCCGCAAGATGCAGGCTTGCAATTGAATCAGGCTCTATATTTGTCAGTGTGGGCTGTTCTAGCAGCAGCAGCTTTCACTCCTCACTTACACACAGGTACGTTTGGCTGGAGGGTGCGGTGCTGAACCTGGGGAATGTAACCCCAACACTGCACTGGCTCAGTCACTCATACCTGGCTGCTTCCATGTAAAACTGAATTGCAGAGACGTACATTGGATGAAATCTAGGTGCCTGTAACCATTTTGAGGCATGACTACCTGGCTCCTGGCATTTGTTGAAACCTGTAAAAAAAATGTATTCAAAATGTTTTCTGGTTGCTTGAGAGTTTTGGTTAACTGAGAGTCTACTATATATATATATTGAATAGAGTACAGAATATTTATACAGAAAATACAATGGTAACTAAACATATTAACACAAAGTTATTAGACAGATCTCCCCTGTGCAGTCTATTCTGTTGTTTGTTCCAAGTATGGTGGGGGGATGTCGTGGGCCTATTCTCAGGCCTCCCACTTCCTATATTATTTCCTTGTTCTGTGTTTGTTTCACTTTCTGTTAGTGGTTGCGCCTCACTCTATTCTCTCTGGTTCCCTCCATGTAAGTGCGGCCCTTCCTTCCTGTCAGGCCTCGGTGTATCCTCTGTGTCTCTCGGTCATGGCGCTGCTCCCGGTCCTCCTGTGTGTGCTGTTTATTAGGGGCTGTAGAGCTCAGGTTGGAGAAAGAATGCAGATAAATGGAAAGGTTAGAGGATCGGTGACCATCACTGCCAGTCATGATGGTCAGGCCTCAGAGATCCTCTGGAAGATTGGTGGTGACAAATATGGAGAGGTGGATGCAAAAGGCCCATTCTTCTATCGCAATCCTGAACGATCCACAATGGACTTGATTTCTGGGACCCTGACCATTAACCACCTGACTAAATCAGACACTGCTGAATACACAGCAGAGCTGCTGATCAGTGGGACTGTTCATTATCGCTATTTCACCCTGCATGTCTTTGATGAAGTAACAAATCCCAGCGCAAATTGTACAAACAAAGATGGTAACTACACTCTGTACTGCACACATCCCTCCCCAGGTGTGACCCTCAGGTGGAAAGATATTGACAATTGCCAAACCGCTGTATGTACCATACCAGATTACAAGGATCAGGTCACCTGCATCGCCCGTAACCAAGTTTCTGAAAAGCACAATACCACAAGGTGTTCAAAAAGAGAAGTTCCAGTATGCTGTGTATTAGGACCGGGGAAAATAAGCGCCATTGTCATATGTTGTGTTTGTGGAGTTTCTGCTGCTGCTGCTGGATTTGTTTGGTGGAAGAAGAAACAAAATAGAGAGTGCCAGCACAATCAAGCCCCAAAAGAGCAGAAATCCGACAAAGGGCAAAACTCCACTATGCTGCCATGTAATGGCCCCAATACTGCGGGAAAGAACACGGAGACCCCATCCTCAATTGATATATTATAAAGAGATCCTAGCCCATTGGTTTGTACTTCATCTTCAATATTCAGGCCATAAAAACATTTGCCAGAAGTATTTAAATGAACATTTTCTTGGCAAAGACATTATACGTTCCCTATATACAGTATTACATGCTTCCTACAACAAATGGATTCCTCATTCAGATTCCTTCAGACATGGTTTATTGATCCACAGGCTTTACGTTGCTAGAAACACCAAGAACTGGACACTTCTGGACCAATGTTGCTTAATAATCCTCAATGAGAGAAGATTGTCTTGTTGGCTTCAACATTTACCTGCGTTGTTTTTCTCCAGATTATTATAAAATCATATTTGATAATAAAATTAGAAAGACATGTATTGCCAAGAGCAGGGCAGACTTACATTATCCACAATGAAGGGGAATTAGCTTTATTTGTCATGTTCTGTATGAGTGCAGATGACCACTTAATGGTCCCATTAATGGAGTTCTTTTAAGTTTCATAAGTGTGGATGAATACAGCTGATATTGTTGATATATTTAATGTGAGTATAACTAAATTATGCTTTTTACTGCTTAATGTGTAATTACTTTTACTGGAATTTGTTTATTTTTTTTATGTGATAAGAATTTAGGTAGTCCAACTCCCGCACAACTCATACAAAGGGATCCTAATAAAATTAATGTATTAAATAAAAACTTATATGGCATCTTCTGGTACCAGAATCCAGGCTTTCCATGTGCTTATCAGAGATGTATGTAGTCTGTCCATCCTCCCCTTCATGATATTGTTTTGTTTTTTCAAAGACGCACCCATCAATTCTAGTTGTTGACCCACATTAAATCTTTTTTCTACTATTCTAATTTGTTTTACTTGGTAACATAATTAAGATCACTAGATCTGAAGACCAAGATGACTTAAATAATTAGAGCTATTGTATAATATCTGACTCATTAGTAAGCTGGTTGTTTGCATGTCTCTGCATGAGGCCTTCAATGATAAACTGCCCCATTTGAAGCACAACGGATCTGTTATATCTGCCTTTGCAAACAATAATTTGATTACACCACCATAGACCAGGTCACACAATATACCTTGAATAACTACAAATCTATTTATAAAACAATATATACAAAATACCAGGCATGTTTACCATGAATATAATCGCTAAACCAAACTCTAGTCATTTTTCTTTGAAATTATTTTCTTTTTTAGCCAAAATCAGGTTTGGTTATACGTCCTCATTTGTCAGCCAGCTTCCATTTTATAAAAGCTCAGCTGAGATTAGCAAGTGTAGCAATTGTTGCTGAATGGTGGTGACACGCTCCTCCACTGTAGAGAACAGGCTAGGGCCACATGGGAAGTGTCTCAGTGAAGCATGTGGCCCCCACAGCCCTAGATACTAGATTAGATGCAGTCTGTATTCCTATATAGCACAGAACTTTATAATTGTTAAGAAACAGCTAAAACTTCCTGAGATGGTCCACCTAGACCTCAGCAGTATTAAAGTCATTCTTCTAGGCCCTGGCCTGCTTTTAAGTTTGGAATCCAGGCCTCTAAGGCAGTGGTGGGTAACAGACAGCCTGGGGGCCACATGCGGCCCTCACACACTTCCCACACAGCCCCGGTCTATTCTCTGGCGTGGGAGAGCATACCTCTCTTCAACAACACACAGTCCGTTATATTTCTCTGAAACTAGCAAACAATACCCAGTATTACTAAATACTTTTTGTTATTTCGAGAACTCCGTTACTAATTAATTCCTTTCCTACAGGAATTTTACTATTTTGCATCAAGTAAAATAAAATATTTAAAGCACTGGGAGGCCCTTTTAAGAACCCATTTATAAAAAAAATAATAGGTTCAAGGGAATTTCTTAGAAATGAAGTGTGTTCCAGAAATATCTTCCTTGGCCTCAGACTAAAGTCTTGTCCCACTTTAATCCTCAGGGATTTCAGGAAATACTTATGTGAGCATCAGTATAGAAATCAAAGTGATGGAATTACAGGTTCTACATAACATATTCGATAGATAGATAGATAGATAGATAGATAGATAGATAGATAGACAGAGAAACAGATAGATAGACAGACAGAGAAACAGATAGATAGATAGAGAAACAGATAGATAGACAGAGAAACAGATAGATAGACAGACAGAGAAACAGATAGATAGATAGAGAAACAGATAGATAGACAGAGAAACAGATAGATAGATAGATAGATAGATAGACAATTACACAGACAAATATATAGATTAGATAGATAGATAGATAGATAGATAGATAGATAGATAGATAGATAGATAGACAGACAATTACACAGACAAACAGATAAGATAGATAGCTAGATATACAGATAGATACATAGAGAGATAGATAGATAGATAGATAGATAGATAGATAGATAGATAGATAGATAGATAGATAGATAGATATTTCAAAGACCATTTGCCTCCGGAGCAGTGTTAGAAGCATTTGCAAAAACAATACTGACACTGAGGCTTGTGGCAAAAAAAGATGCAGCCTGGGATTTTGTTCCCTCAAAATATTGTAACTTACTGCAGCACAAATGTACATTTAATTGTTTGTCTAATGATAGATAGATGTATAGATAAATAGATACATACATACATAGATAGATACATACATACATACATAGATAGATAGATGGATGGATGTATAGATAGATAGATAGATAGATATATGTATAGATCGATAGATACATACAGATAGATAGATAGATAGATAGATAGATACATACATACATACATACATACATAGATACATAGATAGATAGATACATACATAGATACATAGATAGATAGATACATACATACATACATACATACATAGATACAGAGATAGATAGATAGATGGATAGATAGATAGTGACAGTTCAGTGGCCTCCTCTCTGCTCCCTATTATACTATAAGCCCGGACCCACAGCTGTGTATACAGTCCTTTTCCACTCATTTTGTTCCATAAAACAAAGTTACACAAACATTACATGATAGTTTCAGGAAAGTTTATTTTAATGGCTCCATTTCACAATCAGCTGTGTTGTCTTTATAACTTATTCGTCATTTTAATTGGATGGCAGCTTTTTATAATAAACTAGCGAATTGCCCGTAAAAAAATTAAGGCAATAGTATTGTAAGTCAAGGAATGCTGTTTGGCACACAAAGTATGTGTTTTGGTTGTGTGAGTACCTTCGGCGCTCATTGCGAGCCTCTGGGTTGGTGTTTTTTTGGTTCTCAGAGCCCGTTTGGCACTGATTGCAAGGTCCTTGCTGATGGCCTTTTGGCGCTCATTGCGAGTCTCTCTCCTGGTGTAGTTTTGCTCCTGTGGGCACCCTTGGTGCTCCTTGTGAGGCGTGCAGTCAACGCCTCACAGGTACTGGAGTGGGTTGCCAGTTCCTTCTCCGGTGGACCACAGTTTGTCTGACTTCTCTGCTATGACCTGCCCATCTTGGGTGACCCTACATGGTATAGCTCACAGCTTCACTGAGGTACACAAGCCTCTTCACTGCGACAAGGTAGGCATCCAAAAAGGGACACTTAGCTTTTTTGTGTGCCATTCAGTCGTTTCAGACTCTCCGTGACCTCATGGACCATAACACACCAGGCACATCTTTACATCCATAGTCATGCTGATCCACTTGGCAGAGATACTGGGTTGGTGGTCTCCCATCCAAGTACTGACCAGGCCCAACCCTGCATGGCTTCAGGATGGTGTGACCTCTTGGTTCCCTGACTGGAATTGAACCCAGGTCACAGTGGTGAAAGCAAACTTATCTTAGACATGCTTAAATTCCTTAAGTGTGTCCACTGAAATACTGTTCTACTTATCTAATACTTTTTCTGCAAAATGGTACTCTCTCACAATTTCAGATTCAAATCATGAGCTCTTGTTCTTGTAATCTTCTTTTCCTTTTGAACATTATTAAACCCTTTGATATATGTGAAGGTTTCCATCTCACCTCCCCCTCCCTCCTCTATTCTAAACATATTCAGCTCTAAGTCTGTCCTTATAAGTTTTGTCTTTTTGACCATGCACCATTTTAATTGCCTTTCTTAGATATTGTTTTTAAAAAAAGCTAATACATCAATATTCCACAGTTTGGACAATAAAATAAAATTGCTTTGCAAACTATTTATGCGTTAGAAAAATGATTGTATCACTTTAAGAGAATGTGTTGCCTGGTTAGTACACGTGTTCCTACCAAGGACCTTTGCAATGGCAGCTTGACCAAAGTAAATACAATCCATGTCACGCTTACGCAAATGTTTATTTTGTGATACTGCAGCGCCCACAGTCCTTCATATAACAATGTGCACACTCCAGGGGTGTATTCATGTTATTCTCTATTCTTACCACCTCTACTGGGCATCCAACCCTTGAACCCACCACTCTCTCTCTAACATAGTGCTTCCTCTGTTGCCCTAGCTAACAAACTACTAATATGTACATTATTATATTGCTTAAAAATGACCTTGTCACCCCAATAGGAGTTAGGTTTCATCTTAAAGAGCATCTATACATTGCGCTAGCCATTTTACTCTACAATAATTCATTCCTGAGATGTTCAGCATCGATTGTGAGGCTCATTTTTTTGTTAATTTGCAGCTCAGTATGCTAATCTGTGTCACAGAATGCTTGAAAATGGTGGTAGAGGGGATCTAGATGCATGATATCCTTAGGGGGCATTGTTATTAGCATATCAATTAAGCCAATTAGTATTTGGCAGACATCCATTTGCATAAGAATACAGCAGAAAAGGCTAATTATCTCAGGAATGATTCAGTTTGGATTCAAATGTATATCTACTTGTTCATAGTCTTTAAGAATAACTTTAAAAAAACTTGATGGGTGACGGACACCCAGTAGAACTCTGTTAACTGTATAAGTTAAAGATCAAGTTCAACCTTAAATTATTATTTTTTAAATATATATAATAAACCAGTGGTTCTTAACAGCCAGTTCTACACATATGCTAAAACCTCTATACATGTTCTATAAGAACAATTTGAGTTTAAGTTAAACTTTCCCTTTAAGGTGCTGCTCGATATGCAGATTTACTGCATACTGTGCTAATTTACATGGGAGTTGCCACTATTTTCATGAAGCTAAAAGGGCCACAGTAATGATCCAGTTTTCATGACTTTTAAAAGGATATGGAAGGTTTCCCCATTTTACTATGTATTATAATATAGTAGTTTATTTTATTTGTCTGTCTAAAATCATACAAACCGTCCCTGTATGGGTCTGCCCACTGCAGCATATGCAGACACACACTATGTAGGACTGGCAGTGTAGTTTCCTAGCCTATCACGGACCATGTCTCAGCAGCATGTTGCAGCTTGTTTTTGAGACATGGTCCCTAATAGGCTAGGGCACTACACTGCACATCTAGCCCTACAGTCTGTGTCTGCATATACTGCAGCAGGCACACCTATGCAGGGACTGTTTGTATCATTGTAGGCAGTAAACACAGAGCTTTCTAATTGCTTCTTAATAAAACAAAGTACGTACAAATAAATGTCCAAGTACCCATGAGTGTAGGAGCCAAAGAAAATCTGGTGGGGGGATACCGCATATAGTATAAAAATACAACACAACCAGTACTGGATCTACCTTTTTAGAGCCCCTAGGCAGTGAAGTGGAGGAGCCCCTGCGAGTGAATGCGCAAGGTATGCAGGGACCCATTTTTGCCTTTTTTGTATGTGTAAGTTCTCTTTCCCTGTTGTAACTCTCTTGTTCTAAGTGGTTACCCCCTAGTAGCCAGTCTATGAACTGCAGCATTTAATTTTTTTTTAAGCCAGCAACCATTTTTTTTTTAAAAGTGGCGCCACACACAGGGAAGTGCCCCTGGGCAGCTGCCTAGTTGGCCTAATAGGTAATCCAACTGCTTCTCTACACACAATAAAACTTCTGGGGCGGTGGCTGGGGGGGGGGGGGGGAGGGGATTCCCCCCCCCCCCCCCCATTTTCTACACCCATGTGGTACCACCTACAAAATGTTTACTGTTACATTGTAAAATATATATATTTTTAATGTCTGTTACGGTAATGAGAACGAATACCGGAAACTGATGTGTAACATGTTGGTGGAAACATATAACACGTCTTATTAATCATCAGACAACCTGAATTCCACACGTTGCCAATGGACTCCATAAATGAAAGGACGCAATGCATTAGCATAAATACCCAGTGCATGTGTATGTATTACCATCAGGTGAATGAATATGGGGGTTGGGGTACTATACAGTAGTCGTTTCCATTATACATTCCATATGTTTGCATTGGAAATGAATAATCTATAATGTAGAAAACTTACATTAAAAGTGACACATTTTCCAGTTATTGCAGTTAATGTACACATATAAATACATATAATTAGAAATTGTTGTTAAGGAAAAAAAATGCAATGGAAGACCTGGTCTCATGTAAATAATTAGCTCTCAAATTGTAGGGGGATAACAGTAAAGAGCATGCTCATAAGGTGTGTATTATAATAATGATAATACTTAAAGAGTGTCTGTGAATATTGTTATTGGTTCATATGTGCACGCTACTTGTCATTTTATTTATTAGCAATAAAATCAGTATTTAAATCAGTAAAATCAGTAAAACCGTTAAAACTTACATTTGAACAGAGCTGCTTCACTTTATTCCTTATTAAGTGCCTGCGGGGTGTCCTACAGGAGTATTTATCTGCTTACGTTCTTGCAGTAGATACTGTGTGTATTGTTTAGTCGTGTCCGACTCTCCATGACCTTATGGACCATAACACACCATGCTGATCCACTTGGTTTTCATGGCAGAGATACTGGAGTTGGTTGCCAGTTCCTTCTTTAGTAGGCCACAGCATATAACTCTTGGTTCTCTGACTGGATCTGAATCCAGGTTGTAGCGATGAAAGCACCGAATCCTAACCACTGGACCACCAGTAGAGCAGCACTATTAAAGAAAATACTACAATCACAACCTGCAAAGCTTGAGAAGAGGTTATATAGATTCTGATAAGAACTGGATAGCAGATTCAACCCTATGTGTTTTATTAATGATACAGCATATATCAGGTAGGCCTTCAGTGTGCTCAGTGTCAGTCTGCAGCAGGGAGATACAAGACCAAAAAAATGGAAAATAAATGGACATTTTTTAATTCTTAATTTAAAAAACACTGTTGTATGTGCTGTGTTTTACAGGAAGTTCAAGGCCGTCAACTCTGAAGGTCATCGCGTCCCCCCTCTGCCAGAACTAAAGTTTGACCCCAAAGCTCCCTGGCTCCAGTTCCAGTCTGAGATCAGCATAGATGCCCTGTATCCACGGGGCAGCTCCACTGTGGACAGGCTCCTAGCTCGCATGGGAAATATGACTATCGTCGCTGCTGGTAGGAATTAAATATCTGTCTCTTAATATGTATTTTGCTTAATGCATAGAAAGTTCCATCTTGTCTGACTTGAACATTTCCTGACAATTTAGAGCCCGAGGGATGTGCTTATCTTATATATGAGTGCAGAAAGAGGAAGCTTTATAATTTGAGAAATACCCCTTTCCCCCGTACACGTTCACAGACAGGCAGTAGCAATGATAATGGCAAGCCCTGCTCCTGCAGAAATGTAAACACCATTACCATATATGCAACATTCAACAAAGTTTCATGGCTGCCTCTAGACATCAACAGAGGCATCAAAAACTAGATTTATGACTTTTTTGTTAATTTTTATTGACTTTTTTTTACTCCTAATCAGATTTAAAGTTTTCAAATATATATATTTTCATTGTACAGTGGTCCTTTAGCTGAATGCCTAGTAGAAAAACAGGATAGCCTTCCAGCAGAAGTGCTAGGGAGCAATGCAATACAAAAAAACAGAATTAAGTATATTCTTGCATAAGAATATACAATGAGAATCAAGTGGAGAATCTGTAAAAAAGCTTTTCAATTGACTATTTTGTCATTGCTTTATAATTATTTTTTATTTAACTAGAGTCTAAACAGGAGTCAGCTTCACTGCAGGATTTATTAAGGCTAAATGGATATTTACTCAGGTCCTGGAAGGACTATAAATTACAAGCTCCTTCTAAATGCGTATATATTGTTTTCAAAGCAATAACAAATGTCACAATTTCTCTTTGAGAATAGAAAGTCTAAATACGCTTATTTATTGCAAAAACTGCCAAGTTAAAGAAGGCCAACACCATCAGTTGGAACAGTTTGGGCATTAAATGTGTGATTAAAAAATAATGAAAATATATAAAATATATATGTAAAATATTAATTTTAGAAATGAAAAATAACTGTTTAACTTGGTATCATACACCTTTAAAGTAGATAATCTGTCTTTCGGTGCCTTTAGCACATAATTAGCGTTTGAAGTGTTATCTGTCTGAGAACCGACTCGAAAAATATTAAGATGGCAGTCGATGCGTTGTTTTTCTCTGATAAAGGTGTAAACGGCAGCGCTCAGAGTGGAGATGCCACTTTACTGCTCTAATTATGTCAGTAGTAAACCATTCATATCAGTTTATCATTACAAGGTATTAATTCAGGATGTCATCTTTAACTAGGAAAGTAGCAGAACGTTAAAGGCACCCAATTAGTGTATGTCTTATGTTATGTGTCACCTGTCTGCACTGTCTGTCTAAATTTGTACTTCACAATATATTCTGATCTGTGACACCGAGCCAGGTACAGGTGAAACTAGGTAGCAATAAAGCCCAAGGGTGTCACAACAGAGATGGGGCCAGAGGTGAGAGAGTGGTCAGAATAGTCCAAGTGGTCAGGGGCAGGAAGACATAGGTCACAGTGACTAGCAAAGACCAGGAATCAAAGCCAAGGTCAATGGAGTTGTATGGGAGCAAGCCAAGAGTAAGCAGCCCAGATAGCATTGTAGCACCAAGTTGTAGCAAATAAGCCAAACAACTGAGCACTACAGATAAGTTGCTATGTATTTATATAGGCCCAGGGTTGTGCTTACCGAATTACTAGACCGGATCAGTGCAACGAACAGTGGAGGCAAAATCAGTGTCTTCACCATAGGCCAGGATGGGCCAAAAGGGGAAGGATCTTCACACTGACTCACTTTGTTAATAATTATTGACCATCAATGTACTCTGTATGTCTAACACAAAGAATAAGCTTATATTACTAGCAACTTGCCCCTCATAAATGACGGTATTATATGTTATGTTCAATTGTCTGTTCTGTCTCTCTAATCTCTCTCTATGAGCCCTCTGTCTCTCTCTGTGCAGTGTCTCTCTCAGTGCACCCTCTCTCTGTATCCTCTATCTCTCTCTCCCTCTCGCTCTCTCTCCTGAGCTCTCTCTCACTCCCTTTCTCTCTTGTCCTCTCCCTCTCTCCTGATCTCTCCCTCACTCCCTTTCTCTCTTGTCCTCGTTCTCTGCTTCCCTCCCTCTCCCTCCCTGTCCCTCTCTCTCCCCCTCTCTCCGCCTACCTCCCTCTTTCTTCCTCTCTGCCTCCTCTCCCTCCCTCTGCACCCTCTCTCTGCAATGTGGGGCAATCAGCTTGTGAGTAATGCCTGTGCAGATAACTATTATAGTGGATTAACTATATTTTCCAGTTTCACCTTCATCTAAAAAAAAAAAAATATATAAAAAAAGCATACTTAGCTGAATCTGACAATCTGGCAGGCTGTTAACTGCAAACTCCACCCACTAATTTATTGTTTTTGGAATTGTGATGTTTCGCTTTTGTTCGAGATCAAAGCTGTGAATTCACATGTGTATGCGTTTTCTTTATTTCATCTGCAAATCACCTGCCATAAAACAGAGACTTATTAGTGTAAAAATGTCTATTAATGATAATGGTAGGGTGAACAATAACCTTCTTGTATACGGGGGTCTTAATGTTCCAGCAATCTATATATATATATATATAATCACCAGACTTAGAAATCATGTATACCATGTGTAAATCATTTATCTATCCATCTATATGTTTATTTATATGTGTGTGTGTGTATCTGTCTATGTACGTATCTATCTATATGTGTCTATATATATATATGGGTATGTATGTATCTATCTATCTACTTATCTATCTACATGTCTATTAATATGGGTATGTATGTATCTGTCTATCTACTTATCTATCTATATGTGTCTATAATATTATTATTATTATTATTATTATCTTAATTTATATTGCGCCAACATATTCCGTAGCGCTGTACAGGGGTTGAGTACATGCCAAAAAACAAACTTAACACCTTGTAAAGAATGGAGGGCCCTGTTTTTCAGCATAAAATCAAATGCACATAGTGCTTGTTTCCAAGGCACGGACACAAGATTGAACACTCGCAAACTTATAATCTAAGGGTTTAGGTGTGATGCAAGAGGGTGACAAATGCAAGATGGCAACGTGAAAGCAATATGTTCAGTCAAGTGGAGGTGTCTGTGTGTTGTACTGTAGATTGTTAGTGTAAGTGTTATTAAGCTGTGGAGTGTGCAGTTGTACATGTTAAGGATAAAGATGATAAGATTTTGGTGATTTTTTAAAGGTTTTGAGGTAGGAAGATAATCTAATGGAGTGAGGCAAGGAGTCCAAAATAGTAGGGGCAGCACGAGAAAAGTCTTGAAGACGGGAGTGAGAGGAGTTGATAAGAGAGGAGGAAAGAAGAAGGTTGTTAGCAGAACGAAGGGGGCGGTTGTCTTTATATATGGGTATGTGTGTATCTGTCTATATACTTATATATCTATATGTGTCTATATATATATATATATATATATATATGTATATGTGTATCTATCTAGCCATCTATATGTGTCTCTATGTCTATTTATATGGGTATGTGTGTATTTGTCTATCTACTTACCTATCTATATGTGTCGATATGTCTATTTATATGGGTATGTGTTCATCTGTCTATCTACTTATCTATCTATATGTCTATTTACATGGGTATGTTACATAGTTACATAGTCACATAGTAATTAAGGTTGAAAAAAGACTTTCAGTCCATCAAGCTCAACCTTTTAAGATCTCTGATCTGCAATATGCGGATTAAATATTAATTAATTCGTTGTTAATTAATTATTAATCAATTATTTAATTTTATTATTTTATTTTTAATTATTAATTAATCCAGAGGAAGGCAAACAGAAAAAAAAACAAGTGAGACTTAGCCAGTCGTCTCAAAGGGAAAAAAATAAAATAATTCCTTCCTGACCCCAGATACTGGCGATCGGATTTCTCCCTGGATCAATACTGTCTCTCTAATGTGTGTATCTGTCTATCTACTTGCCTATCTATATGTGTCTATATGTCTATTTATATTGGTATGTGTGTGTCTATCTATCTACTTACCTATCTATATGTGTCTCTCTATATATATGGGTATGTGTGTATCTGTCTATGTATATGTGTCTATATATATGGGTATGTGTGTATCTATCTATCTACTTATCTATCTATATGTGTCTCTCTATATATATGGGTATGTGTGTATCTGTCAATCTACTAATCTATCTATATGTGTCTATATATATGGGTATGTGTGTATCTGTCTATCTACTAATCTATCTATATGTGTCTATATATATGGGTATGTGTGTATCTATCTATCTACTAATCTATCTATATGTGTCTATATATATGGGTATGTGTGTATCTGTCTATCTACTAATCTATCTATATGTGTCTATATATATATGAGTATGTGTGTATCTATCTATCCATCTGTCTGGCTGCCTGTCTGTCTTTCTATCTACCTGTCTCTATCTATCCATTATTCTGTCCGTATCTCTATATAAATAGCATGTTGTTAATCTGTCTCCCAATATGTTGCTAGATAAGAGCTTTTGAATGAGACATAAACACCACAACCGACTGCAGAAATCAGACGTGCAAATTATGTCTGTCAGCGCACAGTGTAATTAACAAGGCTCGTCTAATTACAGATGTGCTGCATAATCCGCATGTCAATTCTTAGTTTGCATAAAGGCAGAACTCATTAAATGTGTCCGTGCTTTGCAGAGAGCCCCTGAAAAAATAACGCTTTTCAAAGTCATAACAAGTACAGGCAGCAGCAGGTAAGGCGCATAAAGGAAATAGATATACTGAATAAAAAAATAGTAGACACATTAACTTTATCTCCTAAAGCATTTAAGGGACATGATCCACAACTGCTGAGGCCATTGGTCAAACTATATTGACTAATGACGCCTTTCTCATTATTTACTTTGATGCACTATTGAACATTTTGTTATGTTTTATATAAATGTTTTTTATTTATACCATACATATTACAAATAGCATTATAGTCTTTTAATACATTACAAAAATAAATGCTATTTATGTATATTATTGAGAAATAAGAGATGAAAGATGAGCAATGGTATGGTAAGGATAGGCTACCAATATTTCTGTTATATTCTGAATCTAAGCTCAATGTGGAAAAAACATGTTCCATGATGGATCATTGTTTCCAATGGTGAGCTATGGCTTTCCTCATAGCTAGGGTAACTTGAATGCCAAGGCATCTTCTCTCTCTCTGAGACAGATCGTGATAACAAAATAAACCAAGATAGGAGCTTTAATACAATTATTAAATTAGTTGACGGACTTGTTGTCAAAGAGGTGACATCTTAGGGCAGTTCCACCACAATTGGAGATACGTATCTCTGTACACATCCCCTCCAACATGAGGGACTGGTAATGGAGCCAATATTGTTTAGCTTGGATTGGCGAGGTATCACCTCATGAGGGTCTTATAGGATTGCTTTTTGAGGATTTATTTGAATGGAAGTCTTATGTTTCTGCAAGCATGTCATTATCTGCTAGCAGCATGAGACACTGGTAGTATGAAGTCACTCACATGTGGGCATGTCCTGTGGTCACAAATATGTAAGATGGTAACCCTCATGAGAGAGAACAGAAAGAAAGGCATTTCCAGACGCTTAGAATCTGTTACTCTGGGGGCTTCTTAGTAAGTGAAATGTCATGTTGTATATAACAATTATATTGAAGAAAATAAACTTATGAAAATGCGTAAGTAAATGCGTAAACGTAAAAAAAAAATGGCCTAAAAAGTCCCTTTAAAGGAAATTGCAGATATAAATTAAAGGGACACTGAAGTGGCCGACTCAGTCTTGACCATTTTAAAGTCCATTTAAATTAAAGCCCTATTAGCCAAGTCATATAACATTATGAATTATTACTGTTTTTTTGCTAAAAATTTGTATTTAACAGACCATATTTTAAACCTTATAAAAAATAAGAGGCCTAATGTGCAGAAAAAAATACAATGAAATGGAATTGTTTTCTCCTCCTTCATTTCAATGTAAATCTGATAATAAAACACAATTAGATGGCTTTGTATGAGTCCTTGTTTCTACTTCCTCTCAATTCACTGGTAAGATATGAGTTTAAGAAAATGACCAAAAAATGACTATAATCTATTAGTCATGTAATATAAAATACTGTGTATCACGTGCATGATAGAAAGTTTGGCAATGCAGTGATCCTTTAACATGGTTTCACTTGCTCTTTTAAATTTGTGATAGCAAATATTAGAGTGTGATTTATATTTAATATATAGTGTGCTCCGGCCCTTTGTGTCCTCTTAAAGATGGAAGTTCACACTGACAGCGAATTTTGCAATTTAAATGACCACCATAGTTTTGTAAAACTTCACAGTTTTGAAGAATGTCACAATCTAACAATTATTATTATTATTATTATCATCGTTTATTTATAACGCGCCAACATATTCCGTAGCGCTATACATAAGTTAAGTTACAGGCAATGACAAGTTAAAGATTCATACATTGCAATGAATGGAGGGCCCTGTCTTTGAGCTTGGAATCCGGTGTCCATAGCGCTTTCCCTAAAGCACTGCGCAGGAATGAAACTCGCAGACTTACAATCTAAAGGTTAAAGTGTGTATGTGGTACAGTAGGGAGAGAGTAGTGCTGAGCATGTTAGGGAGGAAGGTTATAGGCTTCTTTAAAGAGGTCAGTTTTTATTGATGTTTTGAAGGATTAAAGGCAGGAGGATAGTCTGCTGAAGCGAGGCAAGGAGTTCCAGAGAATAGGGGCAGCGCGAGAAAAGTCCTGGAGGCGGGAGTGAGAGGAGGTGACAAGAGTGGTAGAAAGAAGAAGGTCGTTAGCAGAACGAAGAGGGCGTGTGGGGGAGTATTTGGAGATGAGAGCAGAGATGTATGGGGGTGCGCTGTTGTTGAGGGCTTTATAAGTTAGGGTCAAGATTTTAAACTTTATTCTGGAGGCTAAGGGAAGCCAGTGGAGTGATTGACAAAGAGGAGCTGCCGACACTGAACGATGTGTATTGAAGATGAGTCTGGCGGAGGCATTTATTATGGATTGAAGTGGGGAGAGGCGAGTGATGGGCAGGCCAACAAGGAGCGAGTTGCAATAGTCAAGACGAGAAATTATGAGAGAGTGTATTAGAATCTTAGTAGTGTCTTGTGTAAGGTAATGGCGTATTTTGGATATGTTTTTAAGATGGAAAAGACAGGATTTGGTTAGAGAATGTATGTGTGGGATGAAAGAGGTCCAGTAGAACCCAGAGACACCGGGCTTGGGAGGTGGGAGTGATGGTGGCATTGTTGACAGAGAGAGAGATGTGAGGAATTGAAGCTGTAGTAGAGGGTGGGAAGATTAAGAGTTCAATCTTAGACATGTTGAGTTTCAGATGGTGGGCGGACATCCAAGAGGATATACTAGAGAGGCAGTCGGAGACGTGTGCTAGAAGAGAGGGGGATAGATCTGGTGCTGAGAGATAGATTTGGGTGTCATCTGCATAGAGATGGTACTGGAACCCAAAAGAGTTTATTAGGGTGCCGAGTGAGGATGTGTAGATGGAGAAGATAAGGGGGCCTAGGACTGATCCTTGGGGTACGTCAATAGACAGGGGGTGAGGAGAAGAAGATGTGCCGGAGAAGGAGAGGCTAAATGATTGTTCTTGGAGGTATGATGAGAACCACAAGAGAGCAGTGTCTTGAATGCCAAGGGAGGAGAGAATGTGGAGTAGAATTGAATGGTCAACTGTGTCAAAGGCGGCAGAGAGATCCAGGAGAAGCAAAATAGAAAAGTGGCCTTTCGACTTGGCGGTGAGCAGGTCATTGGTGACTTTTACGAGGGCTGTCTCAGTGGAGTGTTGGGGCCAAAAGCTGGATTGGAAAATGTCCAGAAGAGAGTTAGAGATGATGAAACTGGTAAGGCTCCAGCAGTTTGGAAGCCAGGGGAAGTAGAGAGATAGGGCGATAGTTAGATGCAACGTCAGAATCGGATGAGGGTTTCTTGAGAGTGGGTGTAATTATGGCATGTTTTAGAGATGATGGAAATGTGCCAGTGTTTAGGGAAAGGTTGAAGATGTGTGTGAGAGCTAGGATTAGTGTAGTAGAGAGGGGAAGGATGAGCTGCGATGGAATAGGATCTGAAGGACAGGTGGTGAGGTGAGAGGATGATATTAGGATGGAGACTTCATCTTCTGTTGCAGGGGTAAAGTAGTTCAGAGTGGCTGTGGGAATGGAGGGGGGGTATATTGGGTGTTGTTGGTTAGTTGAGTTAGTTGAGAGAGTGAAGTGTGTGAGCCGCGGTGAGAGTTCATTGTGGATAGATTGAATTTTATTTGTAAAATGGTTGGCAAAGTCTTCAGCCGTGAGACAGGAAGGGATGGGGGGAGGTGGTGGGCGGAGGAGAGTATTGAAAGTGGCAAAAAGACGTTTTGGGTTAGAGGACAGATGTCCAATATTAGCAGATGTGCAAACTGTGAGTATACAACATATTTTTTAGATAAAGAAGGTTCCATGTTGTCTAGCTTGAAACCTACTGATAGCTTGAAACTTAATGTGCTATGGTTATCTTCTCTATCGTGGTGGTGGAGTGATGAAGGAGAGAGAAGCGTTATTTGTTATACAATTGGAGCTTGAATTTTTTGATACCTACCCCCTTCCCAACACATGCTTAGAAGCTGCTGTAGCAAATGTAAATGTCCCTGTCACACATACAGCCTTCACCAAAGTATCATGGATACCTACACAGAGGTATGAAATAGTTTTTTCTATTTAAAAACCAGCGTAATTACTTTTTCCGTCCATAATAAAGCTATTTTTTTAAACATTTATAAGTTTTTATTGTAGATTTACATTTTATAGGAAAACAAAATTCACTCATTTTTATCATGGAATTACAAAGTTACATTTTTAATAGTGATATTGAGTCATGCCTAGAAATCCATCAAGTGTATTAAGGTGGCCAGCGGGAAATATGTATAATATAGGAAAGAGTTGCAGTGCCAAGATGTGCTGAGATCTTGGCAGAGGGTTTAATGGAGCTGCCACCGTGTGCAAGTGGTGGAACGGTATAAAAACATGGTGCCCATTCACCGATCTGGGAACCTTTACTTAATGACTGAGGCACAGCCAAGGCTTCAGAGTGTGATTGTAATTACAGCTGGTTATGTGAATGTACCAGTGTGTCCCGCCATTATGTGAGGAATCCAGGGCACAGGGAGAAGGTCACCTGGGGCCAAACTGTGGTTAGGAACCATGGACTTCTCTGAAGATGATTTACAGAGACACTGAACTCCCAAATTGTCTATTATGCAATTTAAAGATCAGGTTTATAGAGTACGTAAGGGTTAACTGGATGAAAAATACATTATGCTAAAGGACAAATATAGTGGTGATATAATAGGATTTGTGTTCAGTTGTGACCTATTCTCTGTGACCCTATGGACTACAGCATGCCAGGCACATCTATCATTATGTCTGTGATAGGGTTTATCATAAGGTTTTCTTTACAAAGATACTGGAGTGGGTTGCCAGTTACTTCTCCGTTGGACCTCGATTGGTCTGACCGCCCTGCTCTCTCTTGGATTACCCTACATGTATAGCTCACAGCTTCATTAAGGTGCACAACCCCTTCACCATGACAAGGTAGTGATCCAGAATGGGGTAATAGGTTTATTTTTATTTATTTAATAACCGATTAGCAATAATATCTGTATTTAAAGAAAAAAAAAATCTAGCGTTAAATCTTACAGTTGAACATTAGCATGGCAGGTTTGGACAGATCTGCTTTTCTCCACATACTTCCAGGGGGTTGGAGTAGATGTGCCAGGTATTTTCCCACAACTCTTTATTATTTAAAAAACAAATGAAGATAGAAAATGTGGGCCTACAGAAGTGCTTTTATAGAATACCCCCAAAATAAAATACATTTTAATTATATATTTTTTTGGTTAATTATTTTGTAGCTGATATTAAATGTAACATGCAATGCAGAAAAAATATTCAGTGTGAAAGCCCAGCTTCTATTATAATACAAATCATATCTAATCACTCTTATATGCGAGACACGTGAGTAATAAATGATTACACTTTAGTGAAAGAAGAGGGTTCTCCATAGTAAGGGGAGTCAGATTGTGGAACTCACAACCAAAGGAAGTTTAACAGATAACTTTAAAACAGGTTTGAGTATAATTTGTAATTAAGAAGGGCACATATGGTTATGCTGAATAACTAGGATTAATAGTATATAGATACAGAGAATTATCCCAGTTTTCGGGATCAGGTAGGAATACTAATGAGAAATTGGCATTTTTTTAAATAGGGTTTTTGTTTCAATTTCTTTGGATGAATTCACAGTTCACATAATACAAGAGTTGAACTTGATGGGCTACCTCAATCAGCCTAATATTATTATATACAGGTATAATGTGAAAAATGGACCACTGTACAATGAAAAATATATATGTTTAAAATTGGTGAGTCTGATTGAGAATACTATTAGGTAATAAAAATGTCATAAAGCTAGGTTTTAATAAAAATGAAATATAGAGATGCCCATGCTAGACCGTGGAAGCATCCTTGATATGTTTAATAAAGTTGTGTGTTTGAATGAATGGAGAGCATGGCTTGCATTTATGGATGCAAGCTGCCTGCTTCTGGGTATGTCCATGGCAAAGGGTAGGTATCCAATTCTAAAAGATCTAGCAATCTAATAAATCCACCTCTTCTTCATCTTTCCTCATCTTCAGCCAAACTCTGCACTGATGAAGAAAGGCACCCCTGAGACCCGAGCTATCAGGAAGTGCAGAAACAAGACAAGACATTAACAGAACAGTTTTCTTTAAATTGTTATTATTTTGTTACATAAGTGGTCATTTAACCCTTTTCACTGGCAGAGGAGCAAACAATGAATTGCTGGTCACCCTGGCAGTGAAAGGCTTCATTGTTGAAGTACAAATTTGCTAGAATACTTTTATGAGGCCGCCGAGTAACGCTCAATGCCACTTTACTGTTTAGTAACACAATTACAACAAATTCACACCTTAGTGAATCTTGGCCAGTTATGGTCTGGTGCTTCTCTTACTTGTATATTGGCTTTATTTCTCTCTTATTTTTTAAACCCATTATTTCCTACACGCTGATCACCCCCCTCTCTCTCCCCTCATCAGAGTTTGACGTGTGAATATTGTTTAGTTCTTCCCGATAGCTTCAGGGATAATGGAAATTTGGCGTATTCATAAATTATGAAACAATGTTTTCTCTTCTCATTACAGATTATACTCCGGATGAGAAGGCTTTGCACGGGGAATGTGACTGCTCCCAAAGTAAGTTACATCTAGGAACAACATCACAGCGTGTTGTGATAGTTCTCTCATATATACATATACATTTGCTAAAAAAAAAATCATTACAAGAATGGCAGGTTACACAAGTCAGGTGTTGAATACTAAAATGTGCTTTTATAAGAAATAATCTACACAATAAAATATAATAAGAAATAACGGATAGTTTCAGTCCTTGGTTTAAAACCTCAATACTAATGGAAAGTTTATGTTTGTACCTGCTGGTTTAATAAGTAAACACAAATTTAAATTCATTTAGATATCTTACGGACGGGCCACCATCCGCCAACAGATTTATGTCCAATTTAGGAACCAACAGGATTAGCAAGGAGCCACTAGTTATTTTGAGAGTCTCTTTCTTTCTTACTGGTGGCAACCAGACTTTCAGTAAAGTTTTGTATGAAGAGTAAGTGCTAAATATAGATAACGTATTAGGGTCTTATTCAACCACAATGATTACAAAATAGCAGCATCAAACTTTGAACAAAACTAGTAATATGGTTCACTCAATAGATAGGAGGGGTCTTTTTTACATGCCCTACATTTTAGGATGATACAACCACCATATATTGACCTTTGCTCCATCATGTCTTGTCTCCCCTACAGTTGTGAAGCCAAGTGGAACCCATCTAAAGTTAGTCATGAGGTTCGAAGACTTCGGGAAGGCCATGTTCAAACCCATGAAGTATGTTTCTTATCAAGAGCTTGTTTTCTGAAGCTGTAGTTGACAGCTATGAGTCAATATGTCACTTAGAGGACCACTGTAGTGCTCAGCCAATAGAGTTCCATTTGTTTATGTAGTTAATGAAAAATAATAAAATCAATACTTGAATAAAATAAATTAATTGCAGCTTTTCGAACTTAAAGGTGATGTTTAGTCTTTTAGACAAATGAGTTCTCCAGCCCCTGTTATGTGTCCAGGGTTTGGTGAGGTCTTCTGGGCAAATCCTTTTTCAGCTGACACCTAACAAGGGGTGGAGATAAGAACATTTGCTGAAAGCAACACCACGAATTTCAGTTTTAAAATCTACATTGTTTGTTTGTTTCAAATACAGATTTTATTGCTATTCCATATCTAATTAAATCCTATAGTAGACCACTACAGTAGGAGTTGTATGATATAATCTTCCTACAGGGGTGGAAGAGTTAATTTTAAGATTGGGTAGATAAAAAAAAAAGTTTTCATAGTTCTATACAATATATATTATAGTGCAAATGCAAATATAATGCAAGTAGCTAACAAATCAGACCAAACTTGTGGCATTTCCCCAGACCCTGTGCCTGACAAAGCAAACCCATTTTGTGAAACGCGTTGAAAGGCCTGTTAACTCATCCAGTGCATTATTATTATTATTATCCTTTATTTGTAACGCGCCAACATATTCCATAGCACTATACAGGGATTAACATTATGAACACATTGCAAAATAATGGAGGACCCTATCTTTGAGTTTAAAATGAAATGTACATAGTGTTTTTTTACCAAAGCACCTTACAAGACTGAAAACTCGCAAACTTATAGGGTGCATCACATTTACCCAGCTTATTGAGTTTGCCCACAAAAAATGCACTGATATAATGAAATCATTTTTTGCACAATAATAGAATGTTATAAATCATAACTATATTTCAATTTCCTGTGCGTAACTCTAAGGGGCCACCATGTTGGCCCTTCTCACCAATAGCAGAGCTAGTGCATGGAGGCCCCAGTGCAAAAAGGAAATTTGCCCCCTCATATATATATATACATTTACATATACATCTATATATACATCTCTATATATTTATATATATATATATATATATATATATATATATATATATATATATACACACACATCATAATTTGGATTGTCAGCTAGAGCCAATCATTCTACAGAGTACATAATCTTCTTAATTTTTTCCATACAACTCCATTACTCAACTGGTGCACTGCCCTAATTATAGTATGTCTTGTGGAAGTACTGACTTAAAATGCAGGCTGTAGTGGTAAAAAAATTCTTCCATGCAAAAAAATAACAACATGTGTTTTTAAATACACGCTGCCAAAATATTTGAGTTATTTTTCTCTTAATGATAGTACTTAGATATATATTCACTACTTTTGTACCTTATATCGGGGTCTGCAGCCGTTGCCAATAAAAGCCAAACTATTTCAGACTTCAAAGTAAGAGATCAAAGATCTCTGTATATGAGAATGAATATACAAAATAACCATACAACCTAACATTATTGATAATTAACATGTTGTCTAATAATAGCATGACCTACGCTTTGAAATTGGGGTTAAAAGACCACTGGACTTCAAGAAAAAAAAGACACTTGTTTGTCAAGTCTGTACCAAACTAACAATATCGGCAGCTGTGTAAGCCGTAGAAATAAAATATTAATTTGGATTTAAAAACAAAAAAAATCTAAGTGGTGGAGGAAGCGGTGAGAATGTAAGGAACAGAAAGTTTTTATTAAGATAATTGGATAAGATTGAAATTGGCACCACACCACTTCCTCTTCACTGGCCCAGAAGCAGGCTCCTTGTTTCAGAAAATGCAACCATAGCTTTACAGAAATTTTAACAACCCTCTTACACTCATATCATCCATCATTGATTCCTAATTCAAAACTATCAGTGTGACTTTTTAGGGCAGTCTTCGAGCAGATCTAGAACCAACTCTTAGGCCATCTGCTAGGGGTGGAGAGGGGCAGCTCTGCTAATCACTGAATTGCTAGAGTTCATAAGGACGTTTGAAAACCTGCATTGAATTTATTTTCTTCAAATATCGATTTTATTGCTAATACTTTACTAAATAAACAAACTAAGCCCTATTCTATGAGTGCATGTACTAACCAATGGCCGGCTGTATCTCAGCAACTGGATGCTGAATTTCTGCTGAGACACAGCCTGTGATTGGTTAGTACATCTATTACTACAGAGACAATGTATGCATGAGTTACAGGTGTGAAGACCTTAGAAGGGACTGTTTAGAAGCTTTTAAGCACTAATAAAATTATGTATAAATGTGCGGCTACACACCAGGCCAGTAGGTAGACCTGGGTCTGAATCAGGACCTCAGGCCCATTTGTTTTGGACTTCGACCTTTTTAATTGTTCTGTATACTGGCGCGATCCACAGAAGAGGGGCCATGTGCACCCCAAGACTGTCCTACCTTAGCTTACAGGAGTAATCTCCTGTTGTGACTTTATATTCATCTCAGCACCCAGCATACCAATTCAGATCAGAACATCATTCATAGAGAAGCAGGAAATCAGATACCTTTAATTAGGATTTCTCATCATGCAAGAAATACCCATGCAGCTTTTCTTAGTGCAGAGACAGACTGACCTTTATTATTTCTTTTCAGACAGATTTAAGAAAACAAACAATAAACCCACATCTCTCCATCCCCACTTTTTTTAGCCAAATCCCCTCTGGTTTTGCTCTGTTGTTAGGAGTCCTGGGGGTTACCTATTCGGTCAAGCTGAACAACTTTTATGACTATCTGAGGCCAGAAAGAGGGGATGCCTGACCTCTCTAAGGGGCCATATATCCATATAAATTCTTGCAAAAACTTAAGGTTAACACTTTGTTGTCACATTAACAAACAGGCAGAAAGTTTATCTCTGTTAGTTACCAGTAATATAACATTATTACAGCACATGTAACATCACACAGTAACCCCAACATTCATTATTGTGGCATTCAATTACATTACACATAAAAGCAACTTGTCATAGTCCTTAAAACAAGTCTTATGTCCTGTGACGAAGTGCCCTTCGCCACTTTGTCTTGGAGAAGACTGTTTGCCAGCCTCCTGCCCTGCGACTATGGCCCTGGGACATATTGCCCTGTAAACACAGTATTCGGCCATACCAGAGTGTATGTCACTCATTCTGGCCCTTTACATACAGGGGGGTCATTCGGTACTTGCCCTGTGTGAACCATGATACCACAGAAAGCTATGCCATGGAGCCCATTCATATAATGAAAGACTATGGGAAAGACTTTAGCTCCATGGCAATTGAACTGTGTGAAAAGGATCTGAGCGCTATTCGGTAGTTTTATGCGCTCAGACCCCAGCTGTAACGGAACTCATCACTGTTTTACCCTGTTTTATGATTATTTAATTCTTGGTTAAAATATGATCACATTGCTGTACTGTAGATATGTTGTTTTATGTTCTACAGAATATATTGTCTCAGAATATTAGCCAGACTTTTGCAGACCTAGGCTAATAGATAATCCTATTACAGAGATTCAAGAGATAAGAAAGTTGTAAAGGATCCTTGCATTTTCCAAAGTGTTTTCATTCTCTGATAAGAACAAAGAAGAATGATCTAATTAATGTCTGATTGTATCCAAGTTGCCAGGGAGGTGTGACTCACCTATTGTCCTAAATGTGTATTGTATGGGGGATATGTGCAATGTCTGTGTGTTATGTGTAAAAGATACTTTTACTAACTTTTGAACCCCTGGTCTGATTCATGCCATTTTTGTATATGTTGTTCCCCTGGGTGAGAGCTATTGAATGGTGCAAGACTTAAAGGTGTACCCCCTGTATTTGGGGTACATCCAGAATGTGGTTAAAATTGTGTCTGTTTTAATTGTGTTACCTGTTATCTGAGGGGAGGAGACGTGGGGGTTGAACCATGTAGATAATTGGCTGTTGTGATAATTATGTGGGTGTAGCCCTTCAGAGGGCACCATTGCATAAAAGGAGATTCCCTGTCATTAAAATATAGTTCTACTTGACCCTTCAAAACGTAGTCTCATCTCGTTATTTGAGGGGATTGCTATATCACACTGGGGATTGCTATGCTTTTGCATACTCCCTTGAGCTGTAACTACTGAACGCTTGTTCCTGATGTGCTCTCCTCGGAGGAGAGGTCTTCCCCACACGATCCTGGATGCTGGAGATTCATACAGGGTGGAAGGAATGTGGTGGTTGTGGAGTCCGGTGCGGTGCTTGTAGGCCTCGACGCAAACTAGGACGCGTCTATCAACGGAGGTACCCGGTCGGGGTGCCAGTAGATCCGTTACATGTCCAGTTTAATAGCCTGTGATATTAGCAATCAAATGTGTTAAGAGTCCCAAATAACATGGTTGCTTGTGGGGTTCAGGCGAGTTCCAATCTAGCCCAAAAGTCAGTCATGACATATACCCATTGTAAACCTTCCATATCCATATAAGCTTATCAACTTTTATGACTATCTGAGGCCAGAAAGAGAGGATGCCTGGCATCTCTGAGGGGCCATGGAAATTCTTGCAGAAACTTTAGGTTGACCCTTTGTTGTCACACTAACCAGCATGGCACATACAGAGATACTAATCATACAGTTGTATGCCGCTCTGTGTATCATTCACTATGTGATCTTCTTTCCTGTGCCCTTTCAATATCATCATGTTATAATATATCTGTGTGTGGTAACAGGCAGTGTTTTAGGTCCTTAACTTTAAATATATACTATCTCCAACTACCCATATACTGTCACAGCTTAATTTTTTCTATTCTATATACAGTCTGTTGCTGTGATGTTGTAACATGTGAGATTACACAAATGACTCTAATCCTCTCACACAGGAGCTCAGTGTCTAGAATAATCCTAACGAGGATACATGTTCACTCTGTAATTTGAGATTTATCTGTTTAGGATCACTATCCTCTTGTACCACATACTATGATGCAATGTTGTTTAGTAAAATGTATAAGATTATATTAGGTAAGATTTAGTCACATAAACCAAAAACAGTTTCTATGTCTGGTTTAAAAGGGTTTTAAAAGAGAACTGTATGAAAAACAGGAAATATTTAATATTGCTTCAAAAAAACAATAACATTTACAAAAAGAGGGGGCACCTCATCATCAAATATAAACTACACACAGCCCTATGATCCTCAAATGGATACCTCCTATCTGGAAGGCTGCACTTTCATGTCAATCCAAATCTTACTGTCACTACAGCTTATCAAAAGATAACGGAGGATGAGCACTAGCTGCCTAATATTGACATTGAAGTTTATATTAAAAAGATAAAATAATGGTTCCGCTTGCCTCCATATCGGCTAACCTGTCACCAAAATAAAGCCTGACTATTGTTTTGCCATTAGAATGGCTTTTTCAAAGGCTTAGATCAAAAATGTAACCAAACTACTGGCGAAGGCCAGGTTTAAATACCCACCAGAAGGTTTGTCAGCATGTACCAGAGTAACAACATCAGAGGACTTTGTTTATAAGTATAGGCATCCATCTTGATCATGAGGGTGTGTTGGTAATAATCAGTGGGGGGATTGATGATAGAGGAGGGAATAGGCAGAAGAGACTTTGTTAGATCATGGGATAAAATTGAAATTGACACCACACCTCTACCATCTCAAGAGTACAGAAACACCTTGCATCATTCAATGAAAACACAGAGCTCACACAACTTCCATTAAGCGTCATGGAATCCTCCAATTGTTTTCCAAATTAAAAACTAGGGGCCTCATTCTATTATCGGCCGTAAATCGGCCGTAAGGCTGCGATTCCTTGCGGGGGTTCAGTTAACTCGCGATTCTATTATACGGCCCCGCAAGGATCTCCTCTTACGGCCGGCCGCATATCTTGGAACCGGCCGTAATCTCAGAAATATAAAAACTCAAAAATAAATTCAAGCTCTGTAAATGCTAGGGATCATATTGGGGGACATGAGGATTAAAAGAAACCCACTCTCAAGCTTGCACATCTGCCCAAACCCGAATTCAAATTAACTGTTTATTTTCCGGCTGCGGCATGGGTGTGTCTGAGGTGCTCCAAGCACTCTGGACTTTTTACATGGATATTTTACGGATATTAAAAATAAAATATTTTACGGATTTGAGTACAGGATAATTATGTGCTATTTTTTCTAACACCTAAAATCCCTTTATAGTCTTCGCAAAGTGCAGGATGGCTTTATTTGAGCTATTTTATGTGCTTAATTGGTGCTAGCGAGACCTCTTTCCTGCAAGTAAGCTGCGGCTCGTTTTTAGCCTTGCAGAGAGGTTTCCCGGAGCAATTGAATTGCAAATCTCTTGCGGCCGTTTTAGATCAAAGGCTTTCCTCCGTCGCGAGCGGCCGCAAGAGATAGCAAGGCACCGGCCGCAAGCCTGCCGGAATCCCCGGCCGTAAGGGAATAGAATAGCAGAATAGCTTGCGGCCGGTCCTTGCGGCCCCGCAACGGCTGCGGCCGCTAATAGAATGAGGCCCATGGTCTGTGACATTTTTCTTGCATAATTATGGTCTTAGTCAGGCTCAAAGTTTTCAAACATTATATAGAGAGCTCTCATCTTGATAGGTGCTTTAGGAAAAGCACTATATATGTTTGATTTTAAGCCAAAAGACAGGCCCTCCAATCTTTGTAATGTGTTAAGCTTATTCTTGACTGTAATTACCCTGTATAGCGCAACAGAATATGTTGGCGCCTTACGAATAAAGGTTAATTTTATATATATATATATATATATATATATATACATATATATATATATATATATATATATATATACAGTGCCTTGCAAAAGTATTTACCCCCCTTGGCATTTTTCGTGTTTTTATGCCTCGCAACCTGGAATTAACATGGATTGTTTGAGGATTTGCATCGCTTCATTTATAGAACATGCCCACAACTTTGCAGATGTTTTTTTTTTATTATTGTGAAGCAAACAACAAATAGGACAAAATAACAGATAAAGTCAATTTGCATAACTATTCACCCCCTAAAGTCAATACTTTGTAGAGCCACCTTTTGTGGCAATCACAGCTCCAAGTCGCTTTGGATAAGTCTCTATGACCTTGCCACATCTTAGCACTGGGATTTTTGCCCATTCCTCCTTGCAAAACTGCTCCAGCTCCTACAAGTTGGATGGTTTGCGCTTGTGAACAGCAATCTTTAAGTCTGACCACAGATTTTCTATTGGATTGAGGTCTGGGCTTTGACTAGGCCATTCCAACACATTTACATGTTTCCCCTTAAAGCACTCAAGTGTTGCTTTAGCAGTGTGTTTGGGGTCATTGTCCTGCTGGAAGGTGAACCTCCGTCCTAGCCTCAAATCACTCACAGAGTGGTACAGGTTTTGCTCAAGAATATCTCTGTATTTAGCACATCCATCTTTCCCTCAACTCTGACCAGTCTCCCAGTCCTGGCTGCTGAAAAACATCCCCACAGCATGATGCTGCCACCACCATGTTTCACTGTGGGGATGGTGTTCTTTGGGTGATGTGATTAGACCAGAGCACCTTCCTCCATACATTTTGGTAGTCTCCCACATGCCTTTTTGCAAACTCAAAACGTGCCATTTTGTTTTTTGCTGAAAGTAATGGCTATCTTCTGGCCACTCTGCCATAAAACCCAACTCTATGGAGCGTACGGCTTATTGTCGTCCTATGTACAGAACTCCAGTCTCTGCTGTGGAACTCTGCAGCTCCTCCAGGGTAACCTTAGGTCTCTGTGCTGCCTCAGGGATTAATGCCCTCCTTGTCCGATCCGTGAGTTTTGGTGTGCGGCCATCTCTTGGCAGGTTTGCTGTTGTGCCATGTTCTTTCCATTTGGTTTAATAGATTTGATGGTGATCCTGGGGATCATCAAAGATTTGGATATTTTTTTATAACCTAACCCTGACTTGTACTTCTTAACAACATTGTCCCTTACTTGTTTGGAGAGTCCCTTGGTCTTCATGGCAGTGTTTGGTTAGTGGTACCTCTCGCTTGCTTAGGTGGTGCAGCCTATGGGGCCTTTCAAAAAAGGTGTGTATATGTAATGACAGATCATGTGACACTTAGATTGCACACAGGTGGACATCATTTCACTAATTATGTGACTTCTGAAGGTAATTGGTTGCACCAGAGCTTTTTATGGGCTTCATTACAAAGGGGCTGAATACATATGCACATGCCAATTTTCTGTTTTCTATTTCTAAAAAGTTGTTTTATGTATATATTTTTCTAATTTTACTTCAGAAACTTAGACTATTGTGTTCTGATCCATCACATAAAATTCAGTTTAGCAAAACATTGAACTTAAGACTGTAATGTAACAAAATAGGTAAAAAGTCAAGGGGGTGAATACTTTTGCATGGCGCTGTAAATATATCCATATGAGAACAATGTTTCTACATCATTCACAAAGAGTGAAAAACAACAATATAGGTAATATAGACTGTGGGCCATACCTCACAAAGCCTATAAAGCTGGCTCTAGTTAATACTGTCTGTTACAACCATAGGTACAAATACTTTTAACTCATTTTCCACTTTTGTTTTCTACCCTCTATCTGTTTGTGCAGAGCACGTGTTGACTTCAGTGACCCTTTAAATCCATTTTAATAACATGAGCCTAGTTAATCTAATTATAATTACTAATCTAATTTGTATGGGTGTACTTACAGCAGTTTAAAATATAAGCCATGCACAAATATTGTTCAAGATTAATCTTGGTTCGGCACTCTATCTATCTCTTTATCTCTCTATCTATCTACCTAATATCAGTGGACAAAAAGCCAGCATGAGGATGTTCCAAAACTATGAATTTAAATGGACTCTAATGGAATCAACAAAACAATCTAAATAAATAGTAGAAGCAGTGCACTAAAGAAAAGATTCGCTGTACCACGAGGAAACCAGACTCTGATACTTGTCTCATTCCTTTCCAGTTCTCCTTTATAGTGAATATCTCATGTTGGCATTCATAAGGTTCCTGAAACCTATACATTCATCCTTTAACTCATTGGGGCCCACACATGCTTGTTCCTGCCAATTCCATGTAGCATTAGACTGAAAATAATGTAGTCAGACCCCAAGGGGTTTTATATGCCATTACTGGCATATAAAAGAGATAACGCTATGCTTTCTGGGGGGATAAGAACTCTTGACTGACAGGTAAAAATTGCAAATTTCAATTTAAGTTTATTGTAAGAACATTGATTTGAGTGGGTTTTAAATGACAGGAGCTCTCTAACCTCCGCTGTGTCACTTTAAATAACTGTGGATCATTTAAAACGACCAGGTGATAATTTACATACTCATAGAGGTCAAAATTTGCATAATTACACATAGGAAACATCTGTTTAGCATTTATCTAATTAGCATATATTACACAGCTAATCTCCATATCCCACTTCTAGATTATTCAAATAAAAAAATATAAAAAGCCAATATACAATGTAAAAATTAACTCTTAAATATGTAAAATAAACACAAGCAGAGTTTTAAATAATACTTTGTAGATTGGAATAGCTAATCAATACCTGCACACGTGTATGTCAGCTAAACTGACAAGATAATTGTACATCTGACAAAATAATGAGTTATATTTATAGTTACATGTATCCTATTTATTTTAATAGAACAGGTCCCCCAACACCTTCTGTACCAGTGTCATATTTATTGTATGTATACACTGTATTCCGCGTACTTAGCGCTAAGGGATATGTTGGTGCTTTAAATATAAATAATAATAAAAAAGTGTCATCTAGCTTCACAGTTAAACCTTTACAAACTTACATGGAAGAAAGGTCCAAATGTTTCCTCCACCCCTTTGGTCTTCTTCATAGCTATAGAGACCTCTCAGCTAATTGCAAAGGATTATGGATAAAAAAAACATCCCAGGAAATGACGTATGATTGGATGGAAGCCGACATAGGATTCTTATTCTAAACAAGAGATGTCAGGGGGTACACCTCGAGGGGGATGATTGAAGTATAGGCCAAGGCAGGCAAATTTAGGTGGGTAGCATGATTCTGGACATGTTGTTAAAAAGTTGGGCAAATACTGACCATGAGAAGTCATGGAGACAGAGCTATATTATGTGTATATATAAATGAGCCTTGGGCGCACTTAGCGTAAATATATTACTAGATTCATATTTTTGGTGGATATGGTGATTTGTACATGTTGGACAATTATCCACCCACATCTAACTCCACTACCTCCTTTAAGACAGAAACGAGAAGACCAGACACCTGAAGACTTCTTCTATTTTGTGGATTATCAGAGACATAACGCGGAAATCGCAGCTTTCCACCTGGACAGGTAAATCCTTAAAATTCATACATATGACACAATCTGCATATAAAATGTTATATATAATGGTGGCTATTATAACATGGATCAGAGTAAACAATGGATATTAACAAGGTGAATGGAAACCTGAATTTCTAAGAAACTTTGATCAAGTGGTATAATAGATTATTCTGAACCAAAGAGCGCACAATCTAATTGTGTAATTGGCTAACAAACCCAGGAATGTTGCTACCAGATTCTTACAACTGGAGGATATATTAAGAACATTCATCCCAAGTAACTGAAAATCTAGTAGTAAAGTGAGTGACTCACTACAAGGAGCTTACAGTTTAATGAGATATTTCCCCAAGGAGCTTAAAATCTAATGATATAATGCAATAACTTGTCCCAAGGAGCTTACAAATTATTGATGAGGACACTCTTCTCCAAGGAGCTTAAAATATCTTGATAAATGGTATAACCTGAACCTCGCAGAACCTGCCCTAATGTAGAGTCATTAGAAAAAAGATTACAATCTAATAATGGGAGACCCTATAAAAGAACCATACAGTCTAATTGTTTAATGTGAAACCCTGCAAAAGAAGTGTGTGGTGGAATGGTATAATGGGAGACCTTATTCCAGCATCGAGTAACATGTTCTTCAAATGAAGGTGCCGACCCATTGAACTTACAATCTAGTGATAACATGTTAGAGGCTGTCCCAAATAGCTTGCAATCTAGTGTTTCCTTGAAAAATCTTCTTCCAAAGTGTCTCATTGTGCTTACAATCCAATGGTATACTGGGGAAACCTGCCGCAAAGAGTGGTCAAATGGGAGAATAGACCAAGGAACTTACAAAGGTATAGATATAATGTAATATCCAACAGTTTATTATCTTGTTTTTTATGCCTGGCCAAAAAAGGATATAATCAAATGTATAAAGATAGGCTTTAAGAGCTTACAGTCTAATGATATCATGAGAGAATAATAATACAGGTTGTGTAAATGGAAGTAGCAGAACTACTATGTACAGATTATTCTAAAGAGCAGAGTTTAAAAAAAAAAATCCCATATACACTATGAATACAATATATCTTACAAGTGGTCAGATGGGATCCAATTCAAGATATTCAATTAAAGGCGTTTGCAATCATTTGGTATATTAGAAACCCCAGCCCTAACTAGCATACACTATAGTGATATAGTGTCATAGTCCGGCCCAATAAGATTACATATCTGCAAATCTTGAGCAAAAATATCATACAACGTAGTGGTATAATGGCATGCAATGTAAAATCATTAGACACAGAAAAGGCTCTATTTATTGAATAACTGAAAAGTATACATAACAATAAACATAATTGTAACTGGTTGGAATTAAAAAATCTAAGTGGGAGTGTGTTAAAATGTATATTGAAATTCAAAATATTTTATGTATAAATTAACAGAAAAGTCAACCCTCTGGGCTAATGGCATTATTAACAGCTACTAATTAAGGGCCTTATTCAATTGCAACAGTTACAGAGCGATTCAATTGAACAAGCCTGCAGCTACCTGGCAAAAGCCTAAGCCGTAAACCATGCACCCGTAAGTAGCATTTCAGAGTGTGATCATCAGCCAATAGTAAATGAGACTGTCATCATGACATCAGTAAAACATGGAGATTAAATGTGAATCAATTAGCCTTTAGAAGTCCAGTATGCGATCAGACTCGCAATCCGGCAATGTACAAAATAATAAAAATGAATTAAGGAAATGTTCTAGTCCATGTGGGTGGCCTGATATGTATTGACTCCTTGATTACTATGAATAAAAAACGTGAAAAAAAATATTTTTCATTACAGATTTACGAGCTTGAGGCATTTGCAATTAATTCTAATGTGTTTCATCGATTTCTCCGTCTTTTAAAGTGCAGTCTTGATTATTTAGTTGCATTTACAGTGCTACGATCAGGTGTTTAACCCCCTTGCGAGTCCTATCTGGTACTCGTAGGATTCTCTTCTACATTTACGGGTGTGAAAACATTTGCGGGCTTGAGGAGTTGTCGCAATTGAATAGCGATTTGCGATTGTAATATTTACGGGCTTAAAAGATCAAAGGCTGGGTTGGACTTACGTTTTTGACAACCGCAGGGATTTTCAGCCTGTAAGCCGTAGATCGTTTGCGGGTAGCTAATTGACGCCAATTGAATAGCAAATTAGTTTATGGACTACATTACGGGCTAGAGTAACTAATAATTGCTCAATTGAAAAGGGGCCTAAGATTAGCAGTGAAGAAGACAAGCATGTCCATGTGCATGTTTCCGTATTACACTTTAAAATGGTACAGTATAAAAAGCCTATCTGATGTCCGCTGTTTGACTTTTCCTATATAAAAAGTTGTTTCCTGTGGGATAATTTCCACTTGATATTTAAAAAAAGAAACTCACTGTACCTCTGTGCTAAAATGAACTTTCCAGCGGTTACAGTGAACTTTAAAATATGTTAGTGTTTTAGTTACTAAAAAGCAAAGTAACTCCCCTAGACACCTTGCACTACCATGGTGCACATGTTAAAACTGTAATTTAAAAAGAAAAGTTTTTTTTTTTCTAATACCTGTACATGTAAAACTACAAAAGAGCTTATAATCAAAAGGGAAACCTTGCCAGACAGCTTGCAGTTATGTATATCATGGCAGAATTTTCTCTAAATAAGTTTAAATAGCTTACAGTCTTGATATATAGAGAAATAATCTAGCAGGGGAGCTTACAATCTAATTAAATATGAAGATTTTGTATGTCAATGAGGTTAAAGTCTAGTTATATAGTGAGAAACTCTGTCTCAAGGAACGTTACAATCAAATATAATGAGAAACACTTCTCCAAGGAGCTTACATGTTAGTTACATTGTGAGAAACACTATCCCAGGGAGCTTACAATCTACTTTTATAGTGAGAACCCTTTCTACTGAGGAGCTTACAACATACCAGTGAAATTCTCAGTCATCAATGAGTTTAGAGTAAAATATAGAGAGACCCTATCCCAAGCAGCTTACCATCTAGTTATACAATGAGAGACCCTATCACAACTGGCTACCCATCTAGTTACATAGTGAGAGACCCTATCCCAAGGACATTACAATCTAGTTACCTAGTGAAAGACCATGTCCCAAGGACATTAACATTTAGTTACAGAGAGATTCTATCCCAAGGACCTTACCATCTAGTTACCTAGTGAAAGACCATATCCCAAGGACCTTAACAGATTGATAGACCATATCCTAAGGACCTTAACATTTAGTTACAGAGAGATCCTATCCCAAGGACCTTACCATCTAGTTACATAGTGAGAGACCCTATCCCAAGGACCTTACCATCTAGTTACATAGTGAGAGACCCCATCCGAAGGACCTTACCATCTAATTGCCTAGTGAAAGCCCATATCCCAAGGACCTTACCATTTAGTTACCTAGTGAAAGACCATATCCCAAGGACCTTAGCAGATTGAGAGACCATATCCTAAGGACCTTAACATTTACATAAAAGAGTGAGAGACCCTATCCCAAGGACCTTACCATCTAGTTACCTAGTGAAAGACCATATCCCAAGGACCTTAACAGATTGAGAAACCATATCCTAAGGACCTTAACATTTAGTTTCAGAGTGAGAGACCCTATCCCAAGGGCCTTGCATTTAGTTACAGAATGAGAGACCATATACCAAGGTCCCTACTATTTAGTTACAGAGTGAAAGACCCTATCCCAATGACCTTACCATCTAGTTACCTAGTGAAAGACCATATCCCAAGGACCTTAACAGATTGAGAAACCATATCCTAAGGACCTTAACATTTAGTTACAGAATGAGAGACCACATACCAAGGTCCCTACTATTTAGTTACAGAGTGAAAGACCCTATCCCAAGGAGCTTACCATCTACTTAAATAGTGAGATGTGCCAAGATGCTTACAGTTTAGTTATATCGTGGCAGAGACCAAACAAAAGATGCTTACAATTTAGTCACCTTGTGAAAGACCAAAGCAGCTTCCTAGTTACATAGGGAGAGCCCCTATCCAAAGGGACCTACAGTCTGGTTTTATAATGAGATAACCTGCTATTGAAGGTGCTTAAAATAAAATACAGTGGGATTACTGTCAACAAGAAGCTTTCAATCTAATGTAATGAGGGACTCTGCCCCAAAGAGCTTACAACACTTAAATAGTAAGAGACCCTATCCTAAGTAGCTTACAGTCTATATAATTTGAAACTCTGTCACAAGAACCTTATCGTTTTGTGGTATAATGGGAAATGGGAGAACTTGTATCAAGGAGCTTACAATCTGTGGATATAATGGGAGAATGTAGACAATGTCCCAAGAAGCCTATAATATAATGTAATAATGGGAGAACTGTGTCAACCTATCAATATGAGAATCCGTCTCATACCCTTTAGTGCTGCGGTATACTGAATAACACTAATTCATGGTCTCTTTTAAACTTTACTCATTAAGCTTACCTGTATTGTGCAGGATCTTGGATTTCCGCCGTGTGCCTCCAGTGGCCGGTCGGCTAGTGAATCTGACCGGAGAGATCCTGGAAGTGACCCCAAATGATGTGCTGCAGGGGGTATTCTTTGTGTCACCAGGTACAATGTCCATCATGAGCTATATAGGGCACATTTATTAAAGAAAAAAAAGAAAAAAACTTACATAGAAGAAGTCTTCATGTAAATGTTTTCTGTATGTCAAATATTTCAGTATTTTAGAAAAAAATCCACATTTTTGGGAGGTGGGAGGGATGATGGCATTGTCAACAGTGAGAGATATACGAGGAGTGGAAGTTTTAGTAGAGGGTGGGAAGATTAGAAGGTCAGTCTTTAACATGTTGGCGGGCGGACATCCAGTAGGATATGCTTGAGAGGCAATTGTCAACTTGTGCTCTTAATCAAACTCATATTTGTTTATATTTGGCCATTGCTAGCCAACCAATCAGGGAAGGATTTTTGCGAAAATTAGATTTTTGCATAACATGCTTGTGGTTTCCACATTGAACCTCTAAAACACTTCAACTTGAGCAGGGTGGAGCTGGCATTTTTGGTTTCAATTAAGCTTATGGGGAGGGAAGGGATTTATGGCTTCATTGCAGAGTGACTTCAACTTTCAGCATTTAATGGCACTACTAAATGGACATCTTCTTTCTCTACACTGTGCCCGTCCTCTCATGCACTGAACAGAAAGAATAATAAACATGTCAGCCTCTATATACTAGCAAAAACTGCTAAAATGAAGCTCTCCTGTACGAATGCACTTATATACATGGCTTACATAGCTTATAATGTTGTTGAACATTGTTTCAATACTGTGTCAAATCATAAACATCAAAACAGTTTAATTGCACTTGAATCACTGCTGGTTACCATTATAATTGTGATCTTTTTGCTTATTTTTAGCGAACAACGTTTGCTTTTTTGCAAAGTGCCTGTACATGTGTAAGACGGAGTATGGGGTGTGTGGGAACCCCGACATGGTGGAGGGCTCCCTCGCTGCTTTCCTCCCGGCCATCAATCTCGCCCCCCGTCTCTCCATCCCAAACCCCTGGATAAGATCCTACACTTTCACTGGAAAAGAGGAGTAAGTCCAAATATTCTTAATTGCTGAAATAAAGTGTACACAGATAAATATATATAACTGCAATTGCTTGTTATTAAATAATTTGAGTGGAAGTGTTACACAGTTGACTTTGAATGTTTGGTATTTTAAGCATCAAAAATATCTCTATAGGATCGCTAACTCTCCGTATATAGGGCCATTGAATATTTTTCACTGTGGGAACTAATAAGGAAGAGATGCATGCCTAATTGGTATAAATAAGTATAATGGAATGTCTCTGTGACTATATTTTTATCCAACTGGGCATGCTCTTCATAATCAACCCCATGGTGAGAGTTAATTAATGTTCCTAGATAAGGAGAGTTAGAGAAAGTGAGGCCATGTATAAATATTTGATGTATATAAGTAATAGGGAAATTATTGTTTTTTGCAAGATAGATGGATAGATAGATAGATAGATAGATAGATAGATAGATAGATAGATAGATAGATGAATTATCAGAGTATTGCCTTATATATTGATACCTTTTTTATTGGACACACATTTGATAGATAGGTAGCTAGCTAGATAGATATATTATTTTTGTTCTGTTTAATATAGTTTACTGTAGGTCAGACATATAGTTTGCTTCTCTATTTGTAGTATTAATGCCCCTTTAAGGCAAGCTGACAGATCATGCCGGAGCATTTGGATCCCCCTTTTTTGGGCATCCAGAGCAGCGCTACAGATGAACTCCCTGACTCGCTCCTCTCTGGTTTTCGCCAGATGTACTTAGACACCACACTTTCCGTGTTGACTCACTGCGCCCTACAGAGCTTCCTCTCTCCAGATGTTGTGGCTAAAACTATACAGATGTGCATCTCTAGGACAGGATTTTAACCCATTGCTGAACTACAATGGCTGGCAAATGGTTAACTAATCAATTTTACAATGATTTTGTTTTAAAAAATGTATTTAATTTTCCCTCTATAAAAGAGGTTATCCAAAAATGTTTAACAGCATGCTTTCTCTTTTTATGAGGGTCCCAACACTGAATAAACTGCTTTTAGTGTATCATTCCTCGTATATCCCTTTCAGTGGGCAGTCCTAGAACTTTATTATTCATTAGATCCAGCCAATTAGATATTGTCCCATTATGTTACAAAATGCTTTAATGCATTATTGAAAATATAGGTTGTACATAAATTATATATTTAGATAGAAATACATTTTAACTAACCACTATTTTGAAGAACAAGACTTAAAAATATACAATAGGTGTTTAGAATGCAAAAATATACATATATTGCAAGTCTGGACAAGCTATTGAAAAGCAACAATATTAAACTATCAGCAAAGGTCCGCATGACCCCTGCAGGATCCATTGGCACTCAGCACAGTATAACCTTAACAGGGTAACCCACTAAAATAACAAGGCAGACAATGATATGGGGAAAACCACGGGCCACAGCTTTATTGGCTAACACATTTACATATTACACAAGGGAGGGAGGAGCCCGGCCAGCGGAGGTAACCCCCTGCCCATGGACCCGCGTCCATGAGGCCCACTTATTCGTCACTGTACCACGCCCCTGAGATAGGGGGCACAACCCCTTTTGTTACCTACTGAGCCGGGCAAATCCCCCATCCGCCGCTGTGCCAACAACAAACACATGTTAATAAACTTTATTACCAAATACACACACAAATAAGGTTACCAACGCACAGGGCGAATACAGAACAATAATTTACTATAACGATCCCAGCCCTAGAACATTACCATAACCATCTATTATTTCCTCACTTTCTTCTTTTTTTTATTTACCCCTTCTTTCATTTATTTATTTTCTACGTTTTTTTTTATTCCTTTTTTTTTATTTTTTAGAACAAACGACAATAAAACCATAAACTTCCCAAACCTTAACATCCTGGGAGGGTGGGTGGGGATCACCACGCTGGAGGGCCGGCGAGTGAGGCAAAATGGCGAGCACAAGATGCGCCCGCCTCCCACATTACTGTGCCGGCCTCCCAGAGCACAGGAGGAAGCGTGCCCAGGCTCCGCCGAGTCATATGAAACTTCCAGCTACCCAGGGAGCCTGGGCCGTCCTCCTTGTCCAACATAGTTAGAACTATGGTATTCCCGGATGTGAAGTCTGAGCGCCGTAGAATTGATGACTTTGAATTGTTGTTGGATAAAACTATTTAGAGTCCCTTGGACTGCAAGAAGATCAAATAGATCAGTACTACAGGAAATCAAGATGAACTGTTCACTGGAAGGTTTGATCATGAGGCTGATATTTTGGACATATCATGAGAAGACATGAATCCCTAGAGAAGACTCTGATGCTGAAAAATAAGGAAGGCATTCAGAGAAGGGGCGACGGTGGAGATAGATAGATGAGGTAATTAAAGCAATGAACATTGGCTTGATGGAGCTCAGAGAGGCAGTGGTTAACAGATGTGCGCATGCTGCTTTCCATAATGTCGCAGAGAGTTGGACACGACCGAACAATAACAAAATGTAATTATGCTGCTGTGGCTTCAACAAATCAACTTCCTGAGACTTTGTATACACAGGAAGTCTGTCTGTACAATGAGACCGTGGCAGTTACATCTGCCACTTGTTCATTAGTTTACGAAGACACACCCATCTGAGAAATTAACAGCAACTGAATATAAAAGTGGTATTAACTTATTTTTTTTACTTTCTATTTTAGTTTACAATGATGAGCTATGATGGCTGTTAAATGGTTAATAATTCAACTTTACTATGTTACTGGAATTAAAAATATTTAGCAAGAACAACTGGTGATCTATAGTACAAAAGGTTTAGAGGAGTAATATATTTCCAAATGTTCTAATATGCATTTAGAATTTTTTTCATTTTTTTTACATTAAAACAAAGTATAATAGAGAAATAATATGAACAGTGTAAAAGGAAACATATACAACGGACGAATAAAACAAATATCTATCACATATAATAGTTGTCAAACTACGAATCGTCGTCAAGCTTTGCGAGCTCGCAAAGCGAGGGGCCGCATTTACGGAAGGTGGAGGCCCCAACGTCGGCTGCAATGAGCCAAAAGTGGAGGTGGAGGCGCTACGGCACCTCACAAACAGCCACACACGCGGCACTTTACCAAAATAGATCTAACTTGCAATCACTATTTTCGGACTTATACAAAAAAAGACAAACCGCGGGACTTAGAACGGAAAATGTACAGATTTAGCATAAAAAAATACGAGACGCGGGACTTACAAAAAAAAAACATTATGACCTTGCGAAAATACTACATTAACGGCCGAACCGCTCGCACCTGAAAACATTAAAAACTCAATAAATACACACAAAAAACATATAAAAAGCTTACCCACAGCAAGGTGGTGGAGGTGGTGGTGGGGGGGGGGGCGTCACCCAGGACCTCTGCAAGTGAAGTTACACCTCAATTTAAGTACAAAGTCTCAAGTTTCGACACATGGCCGCCGAGCAACAAAATGGCTGCCGAAAAAACAAAAACGAGGCTACAGGACCCTAAAGACGCAAAACACCACCAAGCACATCCAAAAAGCCGTACGAGGTACAAGATACACTCTTACCAAGGACGCTTCATCATACAAACCCGCCTACCACACACATTCGCCGCCATTTTACATACACTAACTTACACAATGCGGAAGTACCCAGCTACACTAACGGCTTCCCCTCGCGCATGCAGCCTATTTACACTACACACTACACACATTGCTGACACCTCAGCCCCACAACAGTGCAAACCTACATTGTATGCTGCAGGAACATCAAAACAGATTGTCAGCTCTTCAGCACAATGCTTCCTGCATATATTACTTACAAATAGGTAAAGTATATTAATTTATTAATTATTTAATTAGCATACAAAAAAACATATACACAAAAAAATACACTCTCACAATAAACACAAAAGCCATTCACCACGAGACTCACAATCACAGGAAAGACTTCTTATAACGAGAGATCGCATTTAATGCTCACCCCATAGTGAGATACACACAGGTAAGATACCAATGTAGATTAGCAAAAACTTCACATGTTTGTGAAGTATGCAACCAACAACCAAACCGCATTAGCAGCTATGTATGTCATGGGCATAAGAGCATTTCCAGATAAAGTCTTCATTTTAGCAGATTCTTGTTATGCATGGAAGCTGATTAAATCTTATCTGAATCCACCAATAAATCAACAATTCTCCCACCCCTTCCTTCCTTTTGAATAAATAATAAAAAATGAAGGAAACCCTCCCACTCGCTCAGAGGAAGTGTGGAAGCCGCAAACATAACATCCTTCAGGAACATGCAATGTCTACTAAAAGAAAGCTCAAACTGTTTTTATGCCCATGGATTACACAGCTGTTCATGTTAATTTATTGTGTGAATTTATGACATTTTCCCCAATCCACATCAGTCTTTATTTACAGTCCTCATTTATCAGTCCTAAATTACAAAACAGCCCCTGAAAATTGATATTGGATGGCATCTTGAAAAACTAGCTTTTAAAAAAAAGTGATACAAAAAATGTATTATGTGAGATGAAAGCTGGATGATGGGACGGGGGGGGGGGGGACGGGGGGGGGGGGGTTGTTTGTAGTTATCAGTGAAGAGAGGAGGGAACAGGCAGACACCTTTTTTTTTATAATATAATAATATTGAAATTGACATAACCTCTTGATGCAGGACGTTGCATAAAAAGATGCAACCACAGCTGTCCAGAAATGTACATTCCCCTCTCACATACTCAGCTTTCAGCAATTTGTCATGGATGCCCCCAGAATTCTGCACAGCAGGGCCATAGGAACCGGAGGGAGATGGGGAGGACAAATCCAGACAGATTTCCCAGCAGTGCCCAGTACCTCCCCGATCTCACCTTCTGTCCCTTATACTCTAAAAGCCGGGTCTCACGTGATCACACAAAGGTATTAGAAGGTGAGGGGTAGGTACTGGGCCCTGCTGGGGAGGGGGTGTAAGAGATCCGTACTAGATACCAGGGATAAGTACTAAGCTCCCCTAAGTGCCATTATTATATATACATATATACAGGGGGGGGGGGAGTATTTGATCCCCTGCTGATTTTGAATGTTTCTCCACTGACAAAGAAATGTCCAGTCTATAATTTTATTAGTAGGTGTATTTTAACAGTGAGAGACAGAATAACAAACAAACAAAAAAACAAGAAAAACGCATGTCAAAAAAGTTATAAATTAATTTTCAGGTCAGTGGGGGAAATAAGTATTTGATCCCCTATCAATCAGCAAGATTTCTGGCTCCCAGGTGTCTTTTATACAGGTAACAAACTGAGATTAGGAGCACTCTCTTAAAGTGAGTGCTCCTAATCTAAGCTTGTTGCCTGTATAAAAGACACCTGTCCACAAAAGCAATTAATCAGATTCCAAACTCTCCACCATGGCCAAGACCAAAGAGCTGTCCAAGGATATCAGGGACAAGAATGTAGACCTACACAAGGCTGGAATGGGCTACAAGACCATCGCCAAGCAGCTTGGTGAGAAGGTGACAACAGTTGGTGCGATTATTTGCATTTGGAAGAAACACAAAATAACTGTCTGTTGCCCTCGGTCTGGTGCTCCATGCAAGATCTCACCTCGTGGAGTTTCAATAATCATGAGAATGGTGAGGAATCAGCCCAGAACTACATGGGAGGATCTTGTTAATGATCTCAAGGGGACCATAGTCACCAAAAAAACAATTGAAGGACTAAAATCCTCCAGAGCCTGCAAGGTCCCCCTGCTCAAGAAAGCACATGTACAGACCCGTCTGAGGTGTGCCTATGAACATCTGAATGATTCAGAGGAGAACTGGGTGAAAGTGTTGTGGTCAGATGAGACCAAAATCAAGCTCTTTGGCATCAACTCAACTCGTGTTTGGAGGAGGAGGAATGCTGCCTATGACCCCAAGAACACCATTCCTACCTACAAACATGGAGGTGGAAACATTATGCTTTTGGGGTGTTTTTCTGCTAAGGGGACAGGACAACTGCACATCATCAAAGGGACGATGGACGGGGCCATGAACCTCCTTCCCTCAGCCAAGGTATTGAAAATGTGTTGTGGATGGGTATTCCAGCATGACAATGAAAAACACACAGCCAAGGCAACAAAGGAGTGGCTCAAGAAGAAGCACATTAATGTCCGGGAGTTGCCTAGCCAGTCTCCGGACCTTAATCCCATAGAAAATCTGTGGAGGGAGCTGAAGGTTCGAGTTGCCAAACATCAGCCTCAAAACCTTAATGACTTGGAGAGGATCTGCAAAGAGGAGTGGGACAAAATCCCTCCTGAGATGTGTGCAAACCTGGTGGCCAACTACAAGAAACGTCTGACCTCTGTGATTTCCAACAAGGGTTTTGCCACCAAGTACTAAGTTGAAGGGGTCAAACACTTATTTCCCTCATTGACCTGCAAATCAATTTATAACTTTTTGACATGCGTTTTTCTTTTTTGTTATTCTGTCTCTCGCTGTTAAAAAACACCTACCAATAAAATAATAGACTGATCATTTCTTTGTCAGTGGACAAACGTTCAAAATCAGCAGGGGATCAAATACTCCCCCCCCACTGTACATGTATTGATGTGTATATATATATATGTGTGTGTCTATGTATGTGTATATATATATATATATATATATATATATATATATATATATATATATATATATATATATATATATTTGTACATATATATACACTTTCAGTAAGTTTTTTAAAAGATAACTAATTATGTTTATTTGTGCCCTTTTCATTTCTGCAGTAACGGGAACCTTGGCTGTGTCCTTTTTAAGCTTTTTGTGTCCAGTATGATAATAACAATGTCTGTTGCACACGCAGCTCGCAGACCCTGTATCCTTTAGCAGGGGTGTGGTTACAGAAACTGTTTCCATGAAGCAGGAAAAATATATTCTCTGTGGCTATTTTCCAGCTGAATTTACTAAAACATCTGGATTGCAATACATAGAGCGGAGGGAGTGCAAGTCCTTGTGCGACTGAGCCAAGACCACAGCGCTGGATACCAGCACTTATCGCAATTTGTGGCTTCTTGTTTATGACAAATAAAAGTGATAACCTCCTCTAACAAACACCGCTGCAATTATACACAACACGCTGGTGCAGGGCAATTAAAAGTAAAATGGAAGTGTAAAAATAACATTAAAAATAAATGCAAAAAATAAAATAAACACAACTTTTATGTTTAGCAACTTTAATTTATTATTTAAGTTATGGCTATGTTATGTTTTCTTGCATTTTGTTGCCTTTTGCTTTAAAGGGCAGCTCACACCCTCCTGAGAGCACTGGCAGATGTAACTGCCACATTCCCATTGCGCAGGCACTTCCTGTGTATTCAAAGTCTCCTCCCACTTCAGGAAGTTGATTTGCCAAAGCTAAAATGGCAGCTCCACAGCAATGTAATTGTATATAAATAATAATGGCAACACTTATTTTTATGTGCAGTTCTTCAACTATATTAAAATAAAAATATATATAAAATAAAAATATGACAACAGTGATCATTTAATCATCCAATATATTTGTTGTCAATGCTAGTAGTATAAGGGAGTTCATCTTAAAACATGTATATAATATTAGGCCTATCTAAGCTACTAAGATATGACTGTATTAAAGGTGCGCCACCGATAATCCGGCATCGGTTTATCCGGTACCTCTTTTAATCCAGGCACAATTTATACACAAGATTTGGTTAGTCACATCGTTCGTGGAGCCTGTTCTGAGCAAGTAGTAAAATCGGAGCACTTTTATGTAAATTCTGAGCCTATTTGACCTCAGAAGGTTAAATAGGCTCAGAAGGTCCTCAAAATAGGCTTAGAATGCCATGTTTTTAGGGTCAAGATGACAAATTGGCCCAAAAGGTAAAATAGCCTCAGAATGTCCTCCAAACAGGCTCCAAATTAGAGCCTATTTGACTTCTTGACCCCAAATGGAGGACATTCTAGGCCTGTTTGAACTTACTGCAATATATAAGACTGCGACGGCAAAATCGATTTTTCGGCAAACCCTCGGAATGGCCGGAATATCAGTGGCGGGCCCGTTTTTGAAAACATTTGTCTTATGATGGCCAACCCGCTAAAATATATCAGCGCCATTAGTAAATGTTTGTCTTAGAGCGAGTCTCTGCTAAACATTACTAAACATCTCTCTAGGAGGGACTAAGGAAACAAAAAGAGATACAGACATAATTTAATAGTGTGTTCTGTGGGATAATGTCCACTCATGGGAGTCTCCTTTTGCTCATTTGTGCCATTACAGAGCAGAAATCTACTGATACAGTCTGGACCCACTCCTGAGGGTAGACCAGAACTAAAATGCCAGGCAAGCTTACATTGCATGGGAGAAGCAGTAACCCCCAGATTACATGTCAGCAATGAATGGCTTTCTTCAGTGGGAAGCCAGTGATCAACCTAGACAACAAGGGGCCCATGCCCGGGTGGGAATATTCTCACAGGACAGACTATTAAGTAATTCCCATCCTCATGTGAGTGCCTCTGTTTTCCAGGAAGGACCAACTATTAAGACATGTCTATGTTATTGTCTAAGTTGGGACTAACCACTAAAATATGACTATACTATTAGTACATGTTCTCCTAGGCGGGACTAAACCCTTTAATAAGGAGGACTTAAAGGGCCACTGCAGTGCATTTACAAGTAATGCTCACATGTGAGTTTGTTGGGCACAGACTATTATAAACAGTTACAGTTTAAAATAAATAGAAGTTAATATTTTTTTCATATGTTTTAAGTTGTCTATGCCCAATAAATATGAGTATCACTTGTGGTCATTCAGTGGTCATTTAACATCCTCCTTATTAAAGGGTTTAGTCCCTCCTAGGAGAACATGTACTGATAGTATAGTCACATAACAAGGATGACCAGTACATTTTCCTTTCCGCTGAACATCTTCTGATCCTAGGTCATTTTTTTCCCAAGATCCTACATGTCACAGGCAGGTGGGGGTATAAAATGCTCCATAATCCGCTGTGTACTGACCTGTCTCTGTATCCCTAGGTGGGAAGTGAATCCGTCCTACTGCAACTCGGTGAAGCATCTCCATCCTTACAGCTATGAAAAGAGGCTCCTCAACATGATGGATCTGGCTGTATTCGACTACCTGATAGGTAACAGTGTCAATAACTCTCATTACAATTCAATGTGATCTTAACCAATCAGAACACTGTTTATAATTATTAACGGTGTAGATCTACAATATGGCCGCCTTAATGCACCACCCTAACTCTTCAGTAAAGTACTAAACTAAATAGCTTCTACATTCACTGTAAAAAAAAAAGATCCTAAAATAAAATTACTCGACTAATTTAAGGTAACTATTTAATTAATATCAGAGACTGGACAATCACACGGCTTTTGATCAAATGTTCATTCAACCTAGGGACTTGTTTTACATATTTTTTATTAGAGAGGGGTCAGCAAATACAATGCAGACATGAAGTAGACATATCCATGTGTACGTACAGACATAGAAGTCTAATATAAGCACATTAGTTATCAACACTTATATGGGAAAAAGGAAAGTAAAATAAATGGTGGACATTTTCACCAGGATTGGTAAATATCTATATCTGTTACTTAGTGTTGTATATATATCATTTTATTATTATAAATTATGGAGTGGCATATTTTAAGGAAAGGAAAAGGATTAGGGGTAGGGTGGGGTCAGCATAGCCCGTAGGCTTGGTAGGTGGGGAGATGGTGGTAAAAACAGTTAGTAGAAATCAGCTTTGTTAGCTAAGGGCCATATTTCAGCAGTTGGTGCTGTATGTGCTTCCCCAATTTTAAATGTACATTCATCTTGACAACTTCTCTTGGTAATGGAGTGCTGTCTGCTTCTTTAGGCATGTTCACAAATAAATATAACTAATAGAAAGGATGTTAAGGTCTCAGAATAACTGATACAATTATGTGGCAAATATGTAGTCATAGGAAATGTATAATATCCACTGGTATTTATGGTGGATATATGGCAGTAAAACCCACCATAATGGGGAGCATTCCAATAGAGAGATGGCTGGAATATTCAGAAATCCCTATAGGAGTCATAACTACAATGTTCGTTCTGAAACTGTGTCATCAGTTGTTTGGATAACCAGTTCCTTGGAAGTATTAGCAATGGGCGACAAGGGCATCTTAAGGATATGTAGGAGGAAGGCAGACAGCTCTAAAACTGTACAAAAAATGTAAATATAGGAGCCTTCTGTTCAGCAAAAATTAACAGAAAGTAGCAAGACACAGAATTATATCCAGTGACCAACAGCAGGATGAATACCTATCTCTGTTAAGGAGGTTTAATTATTCTGTGATTGACTTAGAAGCCAACATTGGCTTCTCGCTGTAATGGAGATTTGTTGGTGGAGGAGTCACCTTTGGTCCTGTTGAGCATCTTTAAGATCAGTTTACAATGTCTTAAAAGCACATGTATGTATTTGGATTAATATGCTGCTTCCACAATTTTTAGATTATTTTGCTAATTCCATAGAGAGAGAGAAAAAGCATTACAAAGCATATTTAAATTATATATTGGAATAGGTAGAACTTGTAAAAAAAAAAAGCAGCTTCCGTATTTCAATATATACGGTATATATATTATAATCATGTAACATGGTCCACCCCTTCAGGATCGCTACCTTGTTGTGGTGAAGGGGCCTGTGTACTTTGATGAAGCTGTGACCTATACACTGTAGGTTCAACCAAGATGGGTATGTCATGGCAGAGAGATCAGACAAATTGCAGTCCACTGGAGAAGGAACTGGCAACCCACTCCAGTATCTTTGCTAAGAAATCTTTATGGACAGGCACAAGCAGAGACGTAACAATATGGCACCGGATGTAAAGAGATTGAAGAAGATAATCGATTGGGTAAATTAAGAGACCTCTTCAAGAAAATTGGGTACCTAAAAGGCAACTTTCATGCCAAAGTGGGCGTGATAAAAGACAAAAATGGTAGGGACTTAACAGAAGAAGATTAGATAAAGAAAAGTTGCAGCAATACACTGAAGATCTATACAGGAAGCATCTTAACAGCAGTGATGACCTCAATAATTTGTCCAATGAGCTGGAGCCAGACATCTTGGAGAGCGAAGTGAGAGGGCCCTAGGATGTCTTGCTGATAATAAGGCTGCAGGAGGTGATGGAATCCCAATTGAACTACTTTAAATTCTACAGGATGATGCTGTGAAAGGGTTACTTGCCTTATGCCAACATATTTGGAAAACTCAAATGGCCAATAGACTGGAAAAGGTCAGTCTACATCCAATCCCCAAAAAAGGCAGTGCCAAAGAGTGCTCAAATTATCGAACAGTTGCACTGATTTCACATGCCAGCAAGGTAATGCTCAAGATTCTACAAGTTCGACTCCAACACTATATGGACCGGGAACTACCAGATGTGCAAACCGGGTTCCACAGAGGAAGAGGCATCGGAGATCAAATTGACAATATCTGTGGGATAATAGAGAAAGCAAGAGAAAAAAAAATACTTCTTCTTCATAGGTTAATCTAAAGCCTTTGTCTGTGTGGATCACAACAAAATGTGGCATGTCCTTAAAGAGATGAGAGTACCAGATCATCTCATCCTCTTAAAGAATCTGTATGTCGACCAAGAAGCCACGGTCAGAACCGAACATGGGACAACAGAATGGTTCAAAATCGGAAAAGGAATGTGATAAGGTTGTATATTGTCACCTTATTTATTCAACTTATACAGTGTGGGGGGGGGGGGGATTTGATCCTTTCCTGATTTTGAACTTTTGTCCACTGACAAAGACATGATCAGTCTATAGTTTTAATGGTAGGTGTATTTTAACAGTGAGAGACAGAATAACAAAAAAACAAACAAACAAGAAAAACGCATGTCAAAAAAGTTATAAATTGATTTGCAGGTCAATGAGGGAAATAAGTATTTGACCCCTTTGACTTATTACTTGGTGGCAAAACCCTTGTTGGCAATCACAGAGGTCAGACATTTCTTGTAGTTGGCCACCATCCTTGCACACATCTCAGGAGGGATCCTCTCCAAGTCATTAAGGTTTTGAGGCTGATGTTTGGCAACTCGAACCTTCAGCTCATGCCACAGATTTTCTATGGGATTAAGGTCTGGAGACTGGCGAGGCCACTCCAGGACCTTAATGTTCTTCTTCTTGAACCACTCTTTTGTTGCCTTGGCTGGGTGTTTTGGGTCATTGTCATGCTGGAATACCCATCCACGACCCATTTTCATTGCCCTGGCTGAGGGAAGGAGGTTCTCCCCAAGATGGTACATGACCCCGTCCATCATCCATTTGATGCTGTGCAGTTGTCCTGTTCCCTTAGCAGAAAAATACCCCCAAAGCATAATGTTTCCACCTCCATGTTTGACTGTGGGGATGGTGTTCTTGGGGTTATAGGCAGCATTCCTCCTCCTCCAAACACAGCGAGTTGAGTTGATGCCAAAGAGCTTGATTTTGGTCTCATCTGACCACAAAACTTTCACCCAGTTCTCCTCTGAATCATTCAGATGTTTATTGGCAAACTTCAGATGGGCCTGTACATATGCTTTCTTGAGCAGGGGGACCTTGCTGGCGCTGCAGGATTTCAGTCTTTCACGGCCTAGTGTGTTACCAATTGTTTTTTTGGTGACTATGGTCCCAGCTGCCTTGAGATCATTAACAAGATCCTCCCGTGTAGTTCTGGGCTGATTCCTCACCTTCTCATGACCATTGAAACTCCACAAGTTGAGATCTTGCATGAGCATCAGACCGAGGGAGACTGACAGTTATTTTGTGTTTCTTCCATTTGCGGATAATTGAACCAACTGTTGCCACCTTCTCACCAAGCTGCCTGGCGATGGTCTTCTAGCCCATTCCAGCCTTGTGTAGGTCTACAATCTTGGCCCTGACATCCATGGACAGCTCTTTGGTCTTGGCCATGGAGGAGAGTTTGGAATCTGATTGATTTATTGCTTTTGTGGACAGGTGTCTTTTATACAGGTAACAAGCTGGGATTAGGAGCTCTCCCTTTCAGAGAGTACTCTTAATCTCAGCTTGTTACATGTATAAAAGACACCTGGGAGCCAGAAATCTTGCTGATTGATAGGAGATCAAATACTTATTTCCCTCACTGACCTGCAAATCAATTTATAACTTTTTTGACATGCGTTTTTCTTGTTCTTTTTTTGTTGTTATTCTGTTTCTCACTGTTAAAATACACCTACCAATAAAATTATAGACTGGACATTTCTCTGTCAGTGGACAAGCGTTCAAAATCAGCAGGGGATCAAATACTTTTTCCCCCTATGTACACAAGAACATCATGAGTAAGGCTGGACCGGATGAATCCAAAGCCTGAATCAATATTGCTGGAGGGAATATCAACAACCTCAGATATGACGATGATACTATTCTGAAGGCTGGAAGTGAGGAGGAACTAAAGGAGTTATTGATGATGGTAAAAAAAGAGAGTGCAAAAGTTGGCCTGCTGCTCAACGTTAAAAAGACGAAGATCATGGCAAACAGCAATCTTACTTCCTGGCAAATAGACGGGGAAGAAGTGGAGGCAGTGACAGATTTTATTTTCCTTGAATCCAAGATCTCTGCAGATGGTGACTGTAGTCATGAAAGTAAAAGACGTTTGCTTCTGTGGAGGAAAGCTATGGCAAGCTAGTAAAAAGTAAAGATGGTATTCCCAGTAGTAACATACGGATGTGAGAGCTGGATGATAAAGAAGGCTGAGCGGCGTAGAGTTAACACCTTTGAATTGTGGTGTTGGAGAAGACTGCTTAGAGTCCATTGGACTGCAAGAAGATCCAATAGATCAATACTTTGGGAAATCAAGACAAACTGTTCACTAGAAGGTACGATCATGAGGCTGAAGCTCAAATATTTTGGCGATATCATGAGACCCCTGGATTCCCTAGAAAAGACTCTGATGCTGGGAAAGATTGAAGGCACAAGAAGAAGGGGACGACAGAGGCGGAGATGGATAGATGAGGTCACTGAAGCAATCAATATGAACATAATGGAGCTCAGAAGGGCAGTGACTGAGAGATGCATCTGGCGTGCTGTGGTCCACAGAGTCATGGACAGTCGGATGCGACTGAACGACTAAACAACAACAAAATTTGGTCCAATACTGCCATCTCACCAAAGGCCCAGGGATTTGTAAATATCTCCTGATATCGTCAATAGAGCAATACTGGACAGTATTAAATAGTTAATTATTATGTATGTTTTTGTTGTTATTTAGTCAGTCAGTCGCGTCCGACTCTATGGGCGGTAGCACGCCTGGTACATCTCTCAGTCACTGCCCCTCTGAGCTCCATCAAGTTCAGGTCCATTGCTTCAGTGACTTCACCTATCCATCTCCGCCTCTGCCGTCCCCTTCTTCTTGTGCCTTCAATCTTTCCCAGCATCAGTCTTCTCTAGGGAATCCCATCTTCTCATGATATGGCCAAAATATTTTTTTTCAGTCTCATGTTCAAAGCTTCCAGTTTGTCTTGAATTCCTGAAGTACTGATATATTAGATCTTCTTGCAGTCCAAGGGACTCTAAGTAGTTTTCGCCAACACCACAATCTTCTTAGTCCACATACAGATTCTTCAGGAGGAGGATGAGATGATCTGGTACTCCCATCTCTTTAAGAACCTGTCACATTTTGTTGTGATCCACACAGTCAAATTCTTTAGCATAGTCCATGAAGCAGAAGTAAATGCTTTTCTGGAACTCTCTTGCTTGCCCTATTTTCCAGCGTACAGTGGCAATTTGATCTCTTGTGCCTCTTCCTCTGAGGAACCCGGCTTGCACATCTGGTAGTTCCCAGTCCATATATTGCTGGAGTCGAGCTTGTCGAATCTTAAGCATTACCTTGCTGGCATGTGAACTGAGTGCAATTGTTCGATAATTGGAGCACTCTTTGGCACTGCCTTTTTTTTGATTGGGATGTAGACTGACCTTTTTCAGTGTATTGGCCATTGAGTTTTCCAAATGTGTTGGCATAAAGCAAGCAACACTTTCACAGCATCAACTTGTAGACTTTCTGAATAGTTCAGCTGGGATTTCATCACCTCCTGCAGCTTTATTATTAGCAAGACATCCTAGGGCCCATCTCACTTCGCTCTTCACGATGTCTGACTCCAGTTCATTGGACAAACTATTCAGGTCATCACTGCTGATAAGATCCTTCCTGTATAGATCTTCAGTGTATTCCTGCCACCTTTTCTTTATCTAATCGTCTTCTTTTAAGTCCCTACAATTGTTGTTTTTTATCACCCCCACTTTGGCATGAAATGTGCCTTTGAGGTCCCCAATTTTCTTGAAGAGATCTCTTGATTTACCCATTCAGTTATCTTCCTCAATCGCTTTACATCGCTCATTGTAGAATGTCCCCTTGTCTCTTCTTGCTATCCTCTGTAATTCTGTATTCAGTTGGACAAATATTTTCTTATCTCCACTACCTTTCACTTTCCTTCTTTCCGGGGCTACTTTCAAAGCCTCATCAGATAGCCAGTTTGTCTTCTTCAGGCATTCTATCTTCCATGTCTAGTCCCTTAAATCTATTCTTCCACTGCATATTCACAATGGATATTATTTATTTTGTACCTGCTTGGTCTGATGACTTTCCCTTTTTTCTTCAGTTTAATCTTGAACTTTGCAATAAGAAGTTCATGGTCTGAGCCGCAGTCGGCTCCAGGTCTTGTTTTTGCTGATTCTATAGAGCTCCTCCATCTTTGGCTGCAAAGTATATCTGATTTCTATGTTGTCTATCTGGTGTTGTCCATGTGTAGAGTCGTCTCGGAGACTGTTGGAAGAAGGTGTTTGCTACAACCAGAGAATTATCTTGATAGTATTCTACTAATCTCTGACCTGCTTCATTTTGTACTCCAAGGCCAAACTTTTTATTCCAGGTGTCTTTTGGTTCCCTACTTTAGCATTCCAATCTATGAGGTGTTAAATGTGTTCATAGAATTGTACAACTTCAGCCTCTTCAGCATCCATGGTTGGAGCATAGACTTGGATCACTGTGATATTAAATGGCTTGCCTTGAATTCAAATTGAAATCATTCTGAGATTTATTGGGTTGTAACCAAGCACTGCTTTGGGGACTCTTTGATTGACTAGGATGGTTCTTCCTTTTCTTCTGCAGGATTCTTGACTACAGCAGAAGATCTGGTGGTTGCCTGATGTAAAATGTCCCATAAGTTCTTTAATTCCTAGGATATAGTTCATGTTTTACATTACATTATTTATTAGTTTGTTTTAGTTTGCTCTTTGTTTTGGGAAGCTCTATATATAGCAATGAACTCATCTCCAAAAACTCTAAGAAATATTTTCAGGATATAATCCATGGTTGTGCAATACAGGTTTTCAAACCATGCAATTAAAAGTACATGCATATATTGTCTTTATACAGTAAACTCCCAGTTATCCGGCACCTATGGGAATTTCCTATTGCCGGATAAGTGTAGTTTCCGGATAATAGAGAGTCTTGAAAACAACAGCCTAAACAACCCTTAAACCACTTGAAACACCTCGAAAATCTATTAAATAGCTACAAACAACTAAACTAGTTGTTTTTTTAATGTGCTGGATAATCGAGAGGGGAATAGAGGCAGGTGCTTGTTGCTTGAGAGTCCCGGGTGGTTGAATGCCGGATAATCAAGAGTTTACTGTATTTATATTCATGTGTGTGTAATTATATATATATATATATATATATATATATATATATATATATATATATATATATATACACACCAAGTAAGTTTTCAACAAAGGAATTGTGAGAGGATGAAAGCAGATTTCCAAAATAAACTTTTTTTTTTTTTTTAGGTCCAAACTATCATTATCTAGAATAAAATATCAGCTCACTTCCTGATTCAGGCTATATCCACTTACACCCACCTTTACAGATCTATCTTTGATGGTCAGAAGTGACCTCTTCTTAACATGACACTTTACTGAAACACTTCATTATTTTAGAGGATTCTAAATATACCTCCCAGTGAACCTGTGGATCACCCTCACATTGTGTAATATATATATATATATATATATATATATATATATATATATATATATTGTCAGACAGCGTCGCTCTCCTCACCCTCTATAATTAAATACCTTCTGAGAAATAGAACAACCCTCCCTCCTCCTGCCCACTCAGCTCAGTAATCTTGGCACTGGCAGACAATGAGGAGCGGTAACCTATATTTGGAGGGTGTCACAGGTACGAAATAAAGGGACACTTAAATGTTTACCGTAATGATAATACAAAACAGAATAGCAATCAAAAGCTATAAAAGTTTTTTAAGAGAAAAAAAATCAGCCTACCCGCTAGTGTTTAAAACCTACCTTACATTTAGTACTGAAGACCTTAACTAATTTTTCTCTATACCCACTTTCAGATGTGAGAGAGAATATGCCCAGGAGGGTGTCCTGGCAGAGAAATACTTTATATCAGGATACGGTTCTGAACCACTATGGGAGAACTAAATTCAGGACAGCCTCCTGGGCAGATTCTCTCCAATAGCCTTGTTGGTACATAATAATGGGTTAACTTTTAGTAGCAGACAGATTCAGCTGAGAAAAGAAAATGATTGTTTCAGCAAGGATTTAGTGCCCGATTTTGTTCATTATCCAGTTTAATTATTCAAAAGAACCTACAGTAAACAAACGAGCGCAGTGGTGCTTTAACAACAAAATGATATAGAAGTGCAATTCCCAGTAGAATTACATCAGGCTCCAGATAGGAAACAGGGCTCAAGAAATACAATATGATACCGCTATACCCAATCAGCCCCTTCTGGATCGCTACCTTGTCGTGGTGAAGAGACTTGTGTACCGCAATGAAACTGTGAGCTATACCGTGTAGGGTCATCCAAGATGGGCAGATCATAGCAGAGAGGTCAGAAGGAGAAGGAACTGGCAACCCACTCCAGTATCTTTGCATTGAAAACTTTATGGATTAGCACAACCAGACACAAGATGTGTGCGCTGGTGTGCTGCGGTCCATAGGGTCACAGAGAGTCGGACACGACTGAGCAACAACAAAATCCAAGCCAAGCCTATTAATATTTTTCTGAAAATGCTTTTATGTTCATTTCTTATATATACATTTCTTATCTATAAATATAAAATACTCTTGGTTTCTTACATACCTCACAAATAGGCAATGTTTTTCCCAAACTACAATAATGCTTTAATTCATGCAGTTATCTCAGTACTGCATAATATGGGGCGTGTATAGCTGGACAAACAATAAAAACAAACACTATAAGGTATGTGCAGACACAATTTATACATTTGGCAATTCAGAAAAGCCAGCAACTGAGAAAGTAGGTTATTTAAAGAGAGCTGTAGCGCCACCAGCTGGATGCAAACTGAACTGCAGCAGAATTGGTCATTTTCCTATGGACTCATTTTAATCACATCACATATATAGTTGTCAGCAATGCGGGTCGTTGCTAACGCGATGTGAGGGCCGCAGTTGCCTGCAAGGAGCATCAAAGGCGCATCCTGCGCTGGTGGAGATGAGCTCATCCCTACGACCCCCTACGACTTTCGTACCGCAAATGCGGATCCTCGCGAAGACACAGGAGGGAGAGGGGGAAAGAGACACAGGGGAGGGAGGGGGAAAAGAGACACAAGGGAGGGAGAGGGGGAAAAGAGACACAAGGGAGGGAGAGGGGGGAAAGAGACACAGGTGAGGGAGAGGGGGGCAAAAAGACAAAGGGGAGATAGAGTGGGGGAAAGAGACACAGGAGGGAGAGGGGAAAAGAAACACAGGAGAGGGGGGAAGAGACACAGGGGAGTAAGAGAGAGGAAAGAGACACAGGGGAGGGAGAGGGGGAAAAGAGACACAGTGGTGAGAAATGGGGGAGAAGGAGGAAAGAGACACAGGGGTGAAAAATGGGGGAGAGGGGGAAAAAGAGACACAGGAGGGAGAGTGGGGCAAAGAGACACAGGGGAAGGAGAGGGGGAAAAGAGACACAAGGAAGGGAGAGGGGGAAAGAGACAAAGGTGAAGGAGAGGGGGGCAAAAAGACAAAGGGGAGATAGAGTGGGGGAAAGAGACACGGGAGGGAGAGGGGAAAAGAGACACAGGAGAGGGGGGAAGAGACACAGGGGAGTAAGAGAGAGGAAAGAGACACCGTGGTGGGAGAAGGGGGAAAGAGACACAGGGGTGAAAAATGGGGGAGAGGGGGAAAAAGAGACACAGGAGGGAGAGTGGGGCAAAGAGACACAGGGGAAGGAGAGGGGGCAAAGAGACACAGGGGAGAGAGAGAGGGGAAAGAGACAAACAACAGATAGTTTATAAACAGACAGAAAATACAATGTATAACACGATATCATGTCGTCATTTTTGATGGGCAAGTATATTTAATATGTTAATTAGAATTATTAAATTTAATTTATCACCCACCTACATATTCTGCAACAGTGCACATTAGGAGATCCCAGAAGAGAAGCTTTACCATACCTCAAGTTTTATTCTGAAAAATACAAACGACAAAGCCTCTAAATATTGAGTTGTAATAAACATTACACTAAAATCAGTGGTGGAGCAGATGTCAAATACCAGGGCCACAAGACGGTAGGGGCCACAGTCTGGAGTAAAGGGGGACTATTCATTTATTAGGGAGAGAACTTATTTTTATTATGATCTGATTACCCACATATAGTGGTGGCTTTTTAATTGACCCATACAGACACTTACCTTATATAAAGAAGTTGCAGCCGCCCCCCCCAAAATATTTTGCACTATTCACTGGCTCCGCCACAGACTGAAATAGTTAACGATTCTTTGCATGAATAGTGACATATGAGATAAAATGATTTTAAAGGTAATTATGGTCTAACTATGACACTGAAATGTTTAGTAACTTCTGTTCTGATTTTAATTTCCCCTTTAGGAAATATGGACCGGCATCATTATGAAATATTCACCAAGTTTGGGGACGAGGGATTCCTGCTCCACCTTGACAACGCAAGAGGGTAAAGTACCAGGAGTGATCTCTTAGAGAGAAGGGCATAAACATGCACATGTCTGTGACCTAAATGTGAAATATCTTCCTTCCAAGAGTTACACTTGAAAATAGGCAGCATGTTTTTGAAATGTCAAATAATAATACAGCCTCTAATTTATTACTTTTATATGTAGTTATGTTACTGTGGAATTGACCATTTTAGTTTCCATTGCTTGATTTCTTGAGGTGGGAGGAGACTTTGAATAAAAAGGAAGTTTCTATATGTACAATGATAATGTCCATCTACAAATGCCAGTGCTTTCAACAGGTCTAATGGAATATGTATTAGAATATAAGGTCTAATGGAATATGTATTAGTTTACAAGGATACAACCTGTTGAAACAGAAGCTGCAGTAAAGTAAATTGTGAAAAATGTAAAAGGCAGTTTTTTTTTTTACTTTCTTAAGACATTTTTCCTATTGTGAAATATTGTTATTCGCAAATATATAGAATTATGGTAGTTCGATTACAGGAAATTAGGTATAAATACCTCAGAGATGACAAGGTAATTTCCTATAGACAGATCCTTGGAGAAAGCCGTTGGTGCTTGTGGCGGAAGGACGTTAAGAGTATTAAATGATCTATAGCATTCCCTTGACTCGTTTAGGACCAAGCCAGTAATTAAGACCTCATTGAATTGAGGTATCAAGAGATCCGGGCTTCCGTAATGGAGGCTGTAAGTTATTTTGGTATTCAATTGGTGTCTTTTTGTGGGCTCCGATTGGGTTACAGGCTCCGGCCTATGGCCTCCGATTCCTTGCCATGGTTAACATTGCAAGTTAATACCCCTCCAAGCTTTGATCTTTCATGTCCGGAAGAGTGCCCATCGCTAAAATCGCAAATTGCTAATCAATTGCCCTGATTCCCCCTCGCTAACCACCCCGCCAAGGCCGCAAAAGGCAAACGTCGCTACACAAGTTACAGGTTCCAAGGAGGATGCAAAGGGCTTAAAGACATGTCCGGAGCACTTTAAAAGCAGAAAACAAAATCAATACTGTACTTCAAAAGACGGGGAAAGTGAGGAAAGACTTTAGAATTAATTGCACAACAGTCTCAAGCCCGCAAATCGGCAATCAAAATTCATTTTTTTTTATGTTTCAATTCGGGTTAGATCGATATTGGGAATCAATTAGTTAATACATATCAGGCCGCCCACATGGACTATCACATTGGCTTCATTCATTTTTATTATTTTGGAGATTGCGGGTTTGCGGGTCGATCGCATATCGGACCCCAAATCTCAAGTTGATTGACATGTCACCTCCATGTTTTACTGACGAATGACGACAGGCTCCTTTTCTATTGCCTGTTTCTAACTCGGGAGTTACGGCCTTGCTTAATTGATCATGATCACTCTCTGAAATGCTACTTACGATGGCATGGTTTACGGTTTTGGCTTTCGGGCCCAAACTTGCGGGCTTGTTCAATTGAATAGCAGCGCAAGTCTAGGACACTGCGGGCCCACAGCAGGCCCGCAGACATACGGCCTACATCCCGGAGTTACGTCCTCCGAATTGAATGAAGCTCAATGTATTTTAGTCTGCTATATTATTAAGCATCTTCTAATTTAGTGTTATAAAACACTGGCAGGGTTTATATCCCCAGAGAATCAGAGGAGGATCTGTTTTTGTTTTAATTTTTGTATGGTCACTTTTGGAGTGGATGGATCACAAGTGGTGGTCATAATTTACTGAGGGAATTAAGTTTAGTATTTTGGACTTTGATAGTCCTTCATTTTGGAGTCAATAGGCCCTGTGTGGCTGGTCTTCATTCATTAATTAAGAAGCACTGGAATCCATGTATAGGATAGAAATTTAAGATTAAGTTCATTGATATATATGACCTCAGTTTTGACCCCACAAGTGTTCTTTTAATCAGCGGCAAAGAGTTTAAGATTTTAATATATTCCACAATACCATTCCAAATATTTTATTCTTCACCTTATTTAAAAATATAGAAAATATGACCACAGGGACCCTTTAATGTATGGATCTGCAACATTTTACAGTTAAAAAAATAAGGTGGACTTAAGAGCTTAACAAGCAACCAATATAATTTAAAGACTATTGCTAAAATAGAAAATCTAAAAATTAGTTTGACAGATAATTAACTTGCCGATCAGTGCTAGCGTAACTTACACTATGTGCCTTTTTTAAAGGGCCAGATATTGCCTAAACATGAGTTAATCTTAAAAATAGCACAATGAGAGCACTTAATTTCCAGATTCTATTGTGCCTGTGCTTTGTCAAGTTATTTTTGTTGGATGTATCAACATTTTTGTGAGATACTCGACGACATTGTTTTTGATGCATTATTAAGCACATTATTGGCTCCAGAATATGAATTAGTTGTGCTAATTAGTACCACAATGCTGGCAAAACAATGTTCCTCAATGTTATCATGAATGTATATTCCCTCCCCTAACATTTTTAAACACTTTAACTTACTCATTAGTAAGTTAAAGACAAAATCAGATAAGAAAATAAAATAGATGCCTGCAGTAAAAGATAATTGCATCGAAAAGAGAAAATACAATTATGCTTATTAATAAATGTAGTTATTTAATGGGACTCTCTAAGCATTTTTTTTAAAATAAATGTTTAACTATGCTAATTGTATCAATGTAATTGTCATATAAAATTTCCTCTTCACTTCCTTCTGAGAAGCCCCTAGAGTAACAACTTTTCACTTTTTTGTTGCCTCTACTTTTTTCCTATTTTCTCTTGAGAAGTAACATCTTGCACAGATGTGGCCTAAGGCCACGCTCAGTGGGACGTGGCTTCACATTATAAGTGTATTGCTATTAGCAAGCAGACAGTAACATGCTGTTTACCTTCTTGCTAGTGGTATGAAGTCCCACCCCTGTGTGTGTAGTCTTAGGTGTTAAAGATGTTACCTTTCATGAGAGTGAACAGGAAAAAAAAGGGGAATCTGTTCCTCTGGGGCCCTCTTAGAAGTAAGTGAAATCTAAATTTATATCATGATATTGATGAGGATACAATTAATTAACCTAGTAAAAACATTTATAGAAAACAATATTACCTAAAGAAACCCTTTAAAATACCAAAGAGAAATAACTTGACCACATAGGTCCTGTAACACAAAATATAATATAATGTTACATTTTTCAACTGTCTTTCAGGTTTGGGCGACATTCACAGGATGAATTCTCTATTCTGGCCCCCCTGTATCAGTGCTGTCTGTGAGTGGTACAATATTTTGTTTCCAGCAAAGTCTTACTGAACATCCCTGACCTGGTCGCCATTTTTTGGTAGTTTTGGTTTAGAATAATTAAACATTAGCCCCATTTTTAAGTTTCAATTTCCATCTCCCATAAGGACACAAAACCACAGATTATCTTTCATACATTTAAAAGTGGGGTTTTGGTATGAAAACATAGTGTAACAAAAATGTAAATATTCTTATTCTTGATTACTTTTGCCCGTATATCCATCTGATGTGTCTTGGCATTGCACTAGTTAAGGGGATTAGCAGCATGGGCAAATGGTTTACACACACTATATCAGGGGTTTCCTGGGCCAACTCAATCAATTTTGGTGCCCTGGGTGAGACTATAGATATTGCACCCCATATAAATTACTAGTACAGACCATACATGGTTGGGGAAATGGTCTACACACACTATATCAGGGGTATACTTGGCCAATTCAACCCAATTTGGTGCCCTGGGTGAGACTACAGATATTGTACCCCATACAAATTACAAGTAACATAAGGAAATAAATTGGAAAGTAAAGGTAAAAAAATTGTATTTCCGTCATGATGTGTTTTCTTTGTTCTTTTCTGCATAGAAACATATTTTATTCTAAAACAAATAAATAACATTAATACAAAGAAAAGTGAAAGAAAGAGGCAATTGAAGACAGATTTTTTTTTTTTAATAGATGATATTCCAACGCATGGTTGCTGTAGGACAAGGTGCACTATTTTGACAAAATACTGTGGGGAAATGTAATGCTCTGGGCTTCCTGGGCAGCCATCCACTTTGCCCATAGCGTAGAGCCACCCTTTTGATACCCAGAATTGTATTATTAATCCTCAGGTTATTATTTCTGCATCTGTGTAATCCCTCTAGTTGGAGCATTTACATGGGGGTTACAGTCAGTGCAGTTGTCTTTTCCTCTTGTAAAGGATTTTACAATGTATATGATCAAACTGCATTTCAGAAGAAGTGGCAGAACAATAGCTTATATCATATAGATGGCCTGTGCAAGCTCAGGGGAAATATATCACAGAAAAATCTTCATCAGGATTGGTTTTCCCAAAATACCATTAAAGTTGGAGCCTATGGTAGCAAGAATTCAAAAGACAACAGCCAAAGGGCTTCCATGTTTCTATTCTTGCTTTCCTCAATATCCAGTCCCTCTTTCGATCATAGCTCCTTTCAGTCATCTCCAATTAGGTCTTACAACAGGTAGAAAAATGAAAGGACTATGTCTGGTTTGTTGTTCCGGTCGGTTAACCATCCTGACACTAACTCCTTGTTTACTTTTTCAGAATAAAGAAAGATACTTGGTTACGTCTGAAGCTTCTCACCTTGCCTGAGTACAGATTGAGCGATGTCATGAGAGAGTCTCTGAGTCGTGACCACCTCAAGATGATCCTCACTGAACCTCATCTGTTGGCTTTGGACAGGAGGTTGCTGAAGATCTTACAGGTGGTGGATCAATGTGTACAGCTGCACGGAGAGGAGGCCGTGCTTATAAATGACTCTTCCAAAGTGCCCATGGCTACCAGCATCCAACAGAAGCCACTACACAGCTAGGGGTGGTAGCACAGACTTTTTTCTTAAAACCAGCAAGGAATTTATGTTCATATTTACTAAATAGACTTTGATTGTAAGGTCACCAAAAAACATCCAAACATGACTTGAAGGGGTCTTACAACTTTGTAACTATTTAGTAAAGATGTAACTTAGTGAGATAAGATAAGATACTCTCACCTTACAACACCTTCATCACTACTATTGCTGAAGGCCGGAGTTACAAACCGCTTGTAAAAAAATGGAACGTCCAAAACAGATCGCAGATAATTGGACAACACAGAATGTCCGTGGTATAAATGTGTTGTAGCTGTGAGGGAGCACGTAACTTACAGCTACGAAGCTGCTATTTAATTGCACTATTAGTATGGGGTGGCGTTATTATTGCTTACGTGCCTTGATTATGGAAATTAATGAAATGAGGAGTCTGCTTTATGGAAACTGATTGCATAGGTTTTGACACATGTCAAGTTTAAACCGTAAACGGAAGTTTTCCTTAATAAATTACATAAAGCTGTGGTCAAAAGGGATAATTACGAAATAGGACACAGATTGGCAAAATCTGCCACGTTTACACTTAGCAAACATAATTTTGAAGCCAAAAAGACTGCAATATTTTTTCAGAGAGAAAATGAAAAGTTTAAAAATAAATATCCATTTAGAAGTTTGGTAGCTTCTTATAGTTTTGTGTTTGCAATGATTGTTTCATTTCCCTTTACGGATACCGATACACTACGATAGCCCAGTGGGGAGAGGGGACAAGAAGGGGAGGTATGCGAATGGAGGGAGATAGGCGGTAGTTGGAAGACACAAATGGCAAGAGAGAAAGATGGGAAGAGGAAGGTGAGAGAAGAGGGTGGGATATGGTAATGGAAAGGATGGTAAAATGGGTGTTATAATGGTGTGGCTTTAAGTAGATGTAATGGTGGAAGGGAAAGGGAGTGAATGAGCAGGGGAGCTTGTTGAAAGTTATTCTTCTCTTACTACCAAACTATGCCAAGATATTGTAGGCCTCATATGCGATCTAGGTTGCAATGTGAAAGTAATTCAGATTTATAAACTTTTCATAATATATAAGTTTATAGGAGTATATTTACATATCTAAGCATTAATTAGATGCAATAAATATTTTCTAAGTTATTTTAATGCTATTGATATCCAAACTGTGAGGTTTTTCTTTTGCACAAATTATCTCAGAAGATTTGATTGGATTAAACTGATGATGAAGGTATCTACCCTGATGTTATCTACTCATTAATAATTAATTATTATTTAAATACTGATGAGGGAATCTATGTAAAGGTCTTGGTGCAAAATCTGCTGATTTTTCCATGCTCTGTTCATTAACATATAATATTGTTGCTCCACAGGGGTAAGTTTAATATTAATGAGCTAATGAGATGCTTGGCATATTTGCATACAGACTCAATTTTAAGTATTTTTATAATTTTCCAATGCTTGACATGTTTTTACCATATTATTTAAATTGATATTGCAAATATAGCCACTTGTGCAAATTTACAGATTATCAAAAAATTTCACAATAACCCTAAAAACAAGTTTGGTTCTTTGAAGTATTAAAATGTTTCTAAAATAAATCTTTTTATTGTTACAGTTTTTGCTTTATGACTTAATATAACATAATTCGGGTCATGCTGTCCATGGTTATTTTAATTAATGGTCCGTAATAGCAAGATATAAAAGGAGACAAATTCTCACACCATAACAAACTAGCATAGTGATTAGCAAATTAGCACAATAACCCGCACAATCAAATATATTTAAAAATGTATTTGTTTAGAAACAAAATGCCTAAAACAATGTATGTTTCAAAAAGAAGTACTTGTTACTGGCTTCACCATTGTCATATAAGGACACTGAGTTAATGTATTAAAATATGAACAGAATTTAATTTAATTTAAGGCAATGATATACAAAAAACAGAATTTTTATTATATTTTAATGTCATATTTTTAGCTTTTCAAGCTTTATGCAGGAAATACGATTCAATGGTGTTGCACTCCAGAAATTATAAGAAAATAATGCTTACATGACTGAGGAAGGGCAAAATTACCCAGGAGTCATTGCTTCCAGTGTAGCTGAGGATTCACATGCTTTAAGGTTCCACTTTAAAGGGACATATTCTTGACAAAATTATGAAAAAACAAAAGGTTTTGCTCCACCAAGGCATGAACTAAAAAATAGTTTGTACGTAAATGGCACTAGGTTATTCTGAAATTAATATAAAGGTAATTTACCTTATAACAAAGTAACGTTATTATTCATTTTTTTTCTGGGGGGTTTTCCCACTAAGATCCAGATATGGGGATTATCATTTAATAGGTATTTCACTCCCTCTTTCTGTTCTGTGTGTGCTCTCTATATAAAATCTGGACTTGTGCACCCCACTTTCCCTAATAAATCTTATTCATTAGTATACAAAACAAATCACTGTTTTAGGGAAAGTGCTGATCTCCAGTACAGATTTGATTATTATTATTATTATCTTTATTTGTAATGCGCCAACATATTCTGTAGCACTGTTTAGTACTTGGCAAAAACAAAGTGAACACATTACAAACAATGGAGGGCCCTGTTTTTAAGCTTAAAATCAAATGTACATAGTGCATGTTTCCAACAGACCGACAATATTGAAAATTCGCAAAATAACAAACTAAAGGGTTTAGGTGTGACAAGAGGGTGACAAATGCAAGATGGTGGTGTGAAAGCAAATTGTTTAGTCAAGTGGAGGTGTCTGTGTGTTGTACTGTAGATTGTGGGTGTGAGTTTTAGTAAGCTGTGGAGTGTGCAGTTGTGGATATTAAGGCTGAAGGTGATCAGCTTTTCTTAAGCAGGTGTATTTTTAGTGATTTTTTAAAAAGTTTTTGAGGCAGGAAGATAATCTAATAAAGCGGGGGGAGAAGTTCCAGATAGTAGGGGGAGCACAAGAAAAGTCTTGAAGAAATGAGAGGAGGCGACAAGAGAGGAGGAAAGAAGAAGGTCATTAGCAGAACGAAGAAACAAGAGCAGAGATATAAGAGGGTGCACTGTTGAGGGCTTTATATATTAGGGTCATGATTTCAAATTTTATTCTGGAGGCTATGGGAAGCCAGTGGTGTGATTGGAGGTGATGCCGACACTGAGTGTTTAATATGGAAGATGAGTTTAGCGGAGGCGTTCATTATGGATTGGAGTGGAGACAGATGAGAGATGGGTAGGCCAGCAAGGAGTGAATTGCAGTAGTCGAGATATGATTTTAAAATTTTAGCTGTGAGGGCAGGATCCAGTGGCCCCCCTAAGACCATGGGCCTGGGAGGTGGGAGTGATGATGGCATTGTCAACAGTGAGAGATATTTAAGGAGTGAAATCTGTAGTAGAGGGTAGAATGATAAGGAGTTCAGTCTTAGACATGTTGAGTTTGAGTTGATGGGTAGACATCCAGGAGGATATGCTAGAGAGGCAGTTGGAAACTTGAGCTAAAAGAGAGAGGGATAGATTGGGTGCAGATAGGTAGATTTGAGTGTCATCTGCATAGAGATGATACTGAAATCCAAAGGATTGTATTAGGGTATCAAGGGAGGATGTGTAGATGGAGATGAGGAGGCGGTCTGGGACTGAACCTTGGGGAACGCCAAGAGGGAGAGGTGAAGAAGAGGTGCCAATAATTGTCAGGTATATGTTGGTGAAGGCAAACGCACTAAGTGCCAAAGTATTTTCTTTTCTATATTCTGTTCTGTGTATTGTTCATGCAACACCCAACTCAACGGCTGCAGAGCATTTCTACGCAATATGATTTGGTAATAATTCAGATAATCAATAACTCAATTAAGCGAAGTACTCATACCTCACTCTGGGTGCTAAACAAATATAGGAGTAACCTGCTTGAATTTTAAATATGTCACAACATGGAAATAGTCACCTCCCAGGTAATTAAAAATGATTATTTTATTTCTAGGCACTTCAAGGGAATTCTCTACATTAAATATTACTATTATTGTACAGTGGATCTACTAGGGACACAGAAGGTTCACATTAAAATGAACTACTTAAGTATTAATTTGAATACTTAAACATCATGTTACTAACAAGTGCTTAAAGGTTCTGTTTTACTCACTGAAGCTTTCCAAACAGTCCCTGCAAAGGTCCACCCCTGCAGCTCATGTATACAGTGCGTCTATAGTACTAGCCAGTCATAGAGTGTTTCAGCTACTTCTTACTAAACTGCTGCTTAGTCACAGTATGTCATTGGCTAGTACATCCGGGACTACAGAGATATTCTATGCATGAGCTACAGGGTGCAGCCCTTTGCAGAGATTGATTGGAAGGTTTCAGTAAAAACAGAGCTTTTCAGCTCTTGTTAAAAAAAACACTTCTTCCTTTTTTTTGAGTTTGGTAGTGCCACGTTAAATATAACATTCATGCGGTTTAGCCATTTTAGCAAGATCTAACATTTAAATGGCACTACCCAGAATCCTTAGTTGTAGTTGATACACTGAGTTGATTAAAATAAAATAGTTATTTCCTTCAACAGCTACATAGGGAAATAATGTACCAGGTTATCTATGGAGAGGTTTTATTTGACTTTTCATATACCATTTGATCTGTAAGTCATTTCAAAAATTCTTCTGCTTACTTCACCCTGAAGGACAAGTACCAGGTTACAAGAGATGAATGGTCACCTTAAACAGTTTGATCTTCTAATAAACCTTTTGACAATTAATTTCAAGTGAGTTGTTATAATTGATACATTTTGTATGGCTGAGCCAATCAGATTGTTAAGAGTACAAATATCACACCAGGAAATGATCATTTTCATTGGGTACTTTTTCGGGCTTAACAAACCACTTATTAAAAATGAGTTTAATTATGTTCAATCATACTGTTTGATGACATTGTAAGACCATGTATAAATAAAGTGTGATTCAATATTATTATTCTTTATAAAGCTACCATTACAAATAATAGTTGTCAATCTGCGAGTTGTCATCATGCTTGCGGCCCGGCCCGTAGACTGCGAGCCTCATGACTTAGGACCCCGAAGCACCTAGAGGGACTGCGGGGCTCAGAAAAATACGACTTTAGCGGCCGGACCATTGAACTTGAAAAACATGCAAAAACCAATGGTGCTCAGAGGGGCCATATCCTCGCATTTTGTGTCAAACAGCATTGCCAGGCTTAAAATGTCATTGCCATCATTTTTGACGGGCAAGTCGCTAGTATTTCTCATATTGCTGATTACAATGGACTAGTAAAGTGGGCACAGTAAACACAGTGAGATGACAAATTGTATGGTGTACATTAATACAAAGATCCCCTTCTGGATCGCTACTTTGTTGTGGTGAAGGGGCTCATGTATCTCCATGAAGCTGTGAGCTTAACCACCCAAATCACAGTCCGTTGGAGAAGGAGTTGGTAACAGACTCCAGTGCCTTTACCAAGAAAACCTTACGGATAAGAAAAAACAGAGATATACGGTAATTGTGCCTGGCATGCTGAGGTCCATAGGGTCACAGACAATCAGACATGACTCAACAACTGAACAACTACAATACAAATATAATACAGTCAACAAGACAGACAATTTGGTGCAAAAGAAATTAAATCCAGTGTAGTGGTTGACAGGTGCTGAAGACAAGGAGCATTGAGTGAGGTAGAAGTATTCATTATGGATTAGGGCAGACACAGACTGGTCATGAGGAAGCCAACAAGGAGCGAATTGCAGTAGCTGAAGAACAATATGAGAGTAGACAAGGATGTTGAGACATGCATGAGAAAGTGGCAGATTCTGAAGAGGTTTTTAGGTGAAGACACTGCAATTGGGCCTAAGCAGTGGGTATTATAGGTCAGAGGGATAATGTGGAATTATCATCAGTGAGAGAGAATAATAAAATATACTGAAAGGCATATGGAAGGTTCCCTGTTTTAATATTAAAATAAACTAATATTAAATATTTGTTTGCATACCTAAACATAGTTTTTATAACAAGTGTATACATGGTCTTTCTTACTCACTGCAACCTTATATATATATATATATATATATATATATATATATATATATATATATATATATATATTTATTTATAAGGTTGCAGTGAGTAAGAAAGATATATATATATATATATATATATATATATATATATATATATATATATATATACATACATATATCTGAGATAATTCTTTTATGAAGATATCTTGCATATAGATCTGCCGAGATACCCAATGAACAGCCTAAGGAGTGGCAGAAGAGGGATTGTTTTGAAAGTAGGGCAGCTCGCGTAAAGCTTATCCCCAGAAGAAGAAAGAAAATTTGGGGCAAATTTTAATTAATCAATAAAGGTAGCTGCAATATTATATAAGGCACACTGAGATACTATTGATTCTTCCAATGTTTAGAATACTTGTTGGAGGATAAGTAGAAGCTTTAACTGTAGGGGAAGATCAGTAGCTATTGCTAATAGTAAGTTATTTTATATTTGTATATACATTTTTTAAGTTATTATTACTTTGTTTTTCTTATTATTTATTTTTAAAATTATAAGGACCTTGGTTCACCTACCATATATATATTGATGAATGTTCCTCATCTCCCTCACATAGTGGGTATGACCTGGCATAACAATATCTCTCTGGAGGCAGCTTTTATGTGATAATGTGATTTGCCATTTCAAAGGACAATGGAGCACTTGTGTGTTATATGAAAACATGATGTCAGATTTGAAAATTCAGGAAAGAGAGTTACACATAAGAGCAAAAAAATATTAAGATGTAATGGTGTAGTAGTGGAAAGTTGTAGATTGTAAGTTTCATCCTAAAAACAGAATGGACAAAGTCAACATAGGTTACTCAGCCATCAGGTATTAGAGTTCCAGAAAAAAAATAACTAAAGTTCAACAAGAACATCAAATTAGTCTTCTAAGCACCTATTATCACCTTCAGTCGTAATTTACGCTATATATTGTACCTCACTTTTTTATACCTCACCCATACCCTTTAGACTGTAAGTTTGCGAGTTTTCAGTCTTGTTCAGTCTTGTTGAGGGCTTTAGAGAAAGTACTGTGTTTGCTTGACTTTAAACTCAATAACAGGGCCTCCATTCTTTCATAATTTGTTAAGTTTGATTTTTTATTGTATCTACCCTGTTTAGCGCTAGGGAATATGTGGACGCATTACAAATAAAGGTTAATATTAATAATAAGCATCTCTGCACAGACTTGAAACTTTTGTAAAGTTCAGTAACTAAAACATCATAAGGGTAGTCTGGATCTGCACAAACCTCAAAACAAGAAAGAATGCCTTGGTCTTAATATCTGTTTTGGGGGTGTTTAATGACAGAAAAAGTGGTATAAACCTACCATAAACAAAGAAACTGGTTTCTCTGGAAAATATTGCCATTCTCACAGACGACAGTCAGTAATAACAGAGATCAGCAGTGAAAGGCGTATGGGAAAACATACACTTTAATTCACCTTCACCCTGGAGATCAGGCTTATTTACCCTTTCAGGCAATTAGGAAGAGCTAGGTCATGGAGACTACAAACAAAGATGAACAGAGGAATCTCCTGACTAGGACATCTGGAGCTTCCAATGCATTCTGAAGATCTTCCAGAAGAGGAAAGGGCACAAAGCCATTTCTGCAAGTGTCCAGTCCCATGGATTCTAGCATTCCACATGCCAGAGAATAGAAGAAGAATTCAAATGGCACCCTCTGCAGTGCTAACATGGTAGTGCAGCATTCACAAAGAGGTCATGAGCAGTAAATGTGCCAGCAGTCTTCACTATTCCCTTGATAGTCCAAAAGGCAGTTTGGATCCAGAGCCTTTATTTCACTGTCAACCCGAGGCTTAATTTGCTTTTGGCTAAAGGCAAGACATCTGAATACACGTGTGCTTTTGCTCTGTACATGAAGCCTATCACCAGTAGCTACAATCTCTTGTGTTTTGTGCTCAAATGGTAACATCTATTGGATAGCACTAATACACAATTTTATTATTTAGGTGATAAGAACTTCTTTGTTACTTTCAATGGCCCAGATAGACTTTTAAGAATAAGATGGACTACTGCACAGATGTACTATAATCAATTTAAGACTAGTATGACTGATATCCAACTTGGACCAGCAATGATCAAATCCTATCAGTTACAGTAGTATTACAATTAAGAAACGACTATCTTACTTATACTTGACTTGGACCAGAAATGGTCAGAAACTGTCAGTTACAGTAACCACTGCCTATACACTACCTTATAATATGTGTCACTTCTATATGTCAAATTAGCCTTCTGGATAATTACTGCCATACAGGATTTTCTTAAATAGGCAACCCAATCAGATCTTTCATCAATATATGAATCACAATAAGAATGGGCTGAACCGGATGTGACGCAAACGTAACACGCTCACATCGTGAGGCGGAAGCAGGAGGACAGCGTGCATTGACAAACGCATTGCAAGGTTCCTAATGACCACGCTCTCCCGTAGGCTCTCCTAAAGGTTCCCGAAGGCTTGGAAGGACAACCTGCTTCCTTAAGCAACCTGCCCACCCTCACCCCAGCACTTTAGGCAGGTAGTAAGAGGATACCACAGCCAAGTATCTGGACTTGCTAATGGAAAATGGAATTTTATTGAGGAGGAAAGGAGTGAATGGGAAACCTACAGAGAGATGTGAATAACAAGGAGGATATCAGCCCTCCTCCTCTTCACCTGGATTAAAGGAAATAATCCCTGAGTCAATCGACCTATAAGATCGATCTATTAATACATAAGGCACCAATGTTGACATCTAAGGAAAAATAAAAGTAAAGGATAAAAAAAAAAATAATAATAATAAATGAAAAGATTGATTTATTGATATTTTTGGGACCAGTAAATCTCGCTGTCTTTATGGTAACAAAATTAAGCAAAACCAAAGAAAGGATACATCCCTTTAAAGCACCAAATGACTAGAAACAAGATATACAATACATCTATTTATCTTTCAAAGGCTATTAATCCTGTTGTAAATTAAAGGAGGAGTGAGAAAATCTCATAATGAAGAAAAAAGAAAATAACACACAAAAAATGAAAAGGGACAAAAATGTAATAGTAGCCAAAGCTCCATCAAGTTTATTTCTATCGCAAAAGAAGAAGTCTGAATTAGACCTTACTCACATAGATATGTCCTTGTTGGAACATTCAACAAATGGAAATACTGTATATCTACTCCGCAAGGGAAGCACGGAGAAACAGTAAATATAAAAGATGAGATATTCACTGTGACAAAAATGAAGGATATACTGGCTGATTTTCAATCATCTATGATTTCAGAATGTAGACAACAAATTGTAGATAATACAAGAGATATCAGGAAAATGGATGGAAAAGTGGAACTCTTAGAGAAAAAAATTGAAAAACAAAAACAGGATTATTTGGAATTAAGAGGATACTCTAAGAAATTTGAACAAAGAATCCAAGAGTTGGACTGTAAAATTGTGAAAGTAGAGGATTACTCTAGAAGGTTCAATTTAAAAATAAGAGGTGTACAGGAATCTGTTCCTAATACAGATCTCAGAGCACATGTTACACAGATTTTTGGTGCATTGCTTGGATGTGAGATTAAAGGGGAAATATAATTGGATTTAATACAAAGATTGCCCCTGCCATCTAGATTGGATACTAAATTCCCAAGGGATGTCATAGTGAAAAGCCACTCGATTCATTTGAAGGAAAAGGTATTAAGAGCTATGTTTAAAAAAGGCTGTTTACATATTATAGATATTTCCCCATTTACTTTATGAAGGAGAGAGTACTCAGGAATTAATAAAATCTTGAGAAAAGAGGGCTTGATCTGTAGATGGGGCATTCCTGTTAAAATATTTGTTAAAAAAGATATAACTTGGTATACTATTGATACAATCAAAGATGGGGTAAGACAATTACAGGAATGGGGAATTGAGTTAATGAGAGATCTAAGAGAATAAGACCTACACTCTTTCTTTTAGAAAAATGAATCTGGATGGGGCGAGTAAATTGGTATATTTAAATATGCAAATTTTCACAAAGTTGATATATAGTTAAGGGAGAAGAAAATGGAAGGGGGAATGGAATTTCTCCCTTTTTTTCTCTCTTTTGTTTTTCTTATTCACAGTTTGAAACAAATTAGAATATAAATTTGAGAACTCTAAAAATTCCATGTGATAAAAGGGATTTAACATTAGAGTAGTGTAGAAAATGAGATAAAAGATACAATTAGTAAACAAAGGCATCATATCAGTGTTGCTGAAAACAAAAATAGAGACAAGATAATGATTTGGGAAATAAAAATATGTTTTTAATTATTTGTTTAAAATACAAAACACAGTTTGTTATAGACTATTAATTATGAATTGTTTTATCCCGTCTTCCCCGCCTCAGGTAGATGTAATAATTAATGGATTGAGGGGAAGGGAGGAGGGAGCCCTCCAGGATTACTTACTAATAATGTGTCTTCCTGCGGAGCCTGTGTGGGTTCCATAATGATATTGTTCTGCCAGTCACCTCCTAAAGTGAGGTCAGCCCAAGAGGGCCCTTTTGGGAATCGCCTTCATCTTAACGATCTCAGAAGGTCGTATGTTAGAATGTATATGGGTGAAGTGAATGGGAAAGTAGGGAAGTGGTATAGAGCTCAGACAGAAAGGTTTATTATTATGATCAAATGAAACTAGATGTCCCATAATGCTCAGGTGTATGAATACTCCCTTTAAGACAAATGCAGCAATCCTGGAATGTATTAAATATAAGGAAGATGTTGACTGTTTTCAGGAGACCCAATGGAAAACAGTTAAAACTTCAAAAATGTATAGTAAATTATACTTAGAACCAATAAATTCCATGTTAAAAGTAAAGCAAGAGGGGTCCCAATTTTATTTTGTAGAAATCTAGTTCAAGAAGAACATAAAATCATAGATCAAGAGGGAAGACACATAATTTGGGTGGGTAAGATCAATAATGAGCATTATACTATAGTAAACTTATAATCCGTTAATAAACAACAAGTACATTTTGTGGGAAAACGTTTTAAGCAGGTCTTTAAAATCTGCAGAGGCTCTTTGATCCTCTGCGGGGACTATAATATGGTGGCAGATTCAATCTTGGATAGATCCTCCTCTGTTAAAGCTGCACCAGATTCGTACTCTATAGAGGTCGCTAAACAATTTAGCGGGTTAGTGTTAACTCATAACTTGTTTGATGTCTGGAGAACAAAAAATCCAATAGAAAGAGATTATACTTTCTATTCCAAATGCCATTTATCTTATACAAGAATAGACTATTTTCTAACTGACATACAGACTTTGGCTAGAGTGAATAATATAATCATAAATGAAATTTCATGGTTAGACCATTCTTCAATATGTTTGAGTTTGAGGGAAGGAAATATGGAAGGGCGCAGAAAACAATGGAGGATTGATCCAACTCTATTTAAATTGAAAGATCAGATTGGGGATCTTAAAAAACGAATTGGATTATTTTTTTAATCCAATGAAAATAAGGAGTTTGCAAACTCCTTGGTTTGGTGTACACATAAGGCTTTTATGAGAGGCATTCTTATCTCTAAAGCTGCAGTAGAAAAAAGGAAAAGAGATTTAACCTTGAGGGAGTTATATGTACACTTGAATAAATTGCAGCTACTTGATAAAACAAATTCAAAAGAGGCTACAAAGTCACAAATTAAGGAAGTTACACTCAAGATAAGAAAGATTATCAATTTACGGACAGATAACATGATTTGGAGATTTCAACAAATCCAATATCAAATAGGAAATAAAGCCAGAAAAATTATGGCTAAGACATTAAAAAATCAGGAGATGCAAAAAAGAATTAAAATAAAAAAAGTAGTATTCCCACACTCACCCTGTCGTTAGATGCTGAAAAAGGATTGGGATTTTATAGGGGCAGTCATGAAAACATTTGGGCTAGACCAATTTGGTTCATGTACAATTAAATCATTATACTCAAAACCAAAAGCTACAATTAGTGGTCTGGGGTTTGAAACTGACTTGATCCCCCTGAATAATGGAACAAGACAAGGGTGCCCACTGTCACCACTAATTTTTATTATGGTGATGGAACCATTAGCGGAAGTAATACGATCTTCTAGTAGAATCAAGGGGGTTACAATAGAAAAAGAGAGCTATAAAGTATCCATGTTTGCTGATGAGGTGATTTTAACATTAGCTGACCATGAGAATTTGAAAAGGTAATTATTTAAGATATTAGATGTATACGGTTATGTCTCATACTTTAAAGTAAATATAGATAAATCAGAAATGATCAGTAAGAATATCGAGTATGAGCAATTAAAAAGATTGCAACAACTATTCCAGTTAATTTGAAAAAATAAAAGTTTAACACATCTGGGAATTAGTCTCTTGTACGATATAAAGAATGTAATGAAAATAAATCTAGATACAACTCTTTTACACATTAGAAAAACTGTTAAAGATTGGAATTATCAAAATCTGTCACTGAGTGGGAGAATATCCACAATTAACATGGTGATTATACCGAAAATAATGTACTTACTAAGGAGTATACCCCAAACAGTTACTGTTGTCAGCTAATGAGAAGGCGCAGATGTCTTCAGCCAATCACTCCGTGGGAGTGTATCTTATTGTGATTGGCTGAAGGCATCTGCGCCTTGTGATTGGTTTAAATAAAGATTGACAGGTGCGTTAGCCAATCAGGGTGGGATTTTGGGGTGTATCCCATCCTGATTGGCTCACACATTGACGACTTCTGATTGGCTGAAATTTGATAGACAGCTTTTTCAGCCAATCAGAAGGCGCCATTGCCAATTTCCTTCAGGAAAAGGCTCCGGGAGGGTCATTGGCGTTGGGGAGGTCTGCGAGTGCAGACCTCTGTTAGTTTTTTTTTTGTTTTTGTTTTTTAGAGCGAGGACGGTTCCAGGGCTCAGCCGGGGCTGAAGAGGAGGAGGCCGGGGACATCGCGGGGAGGTAAGTTGAATGTATATTTATATGTTTATATTTTTATTTTATTTTGTGTGTATGTATATGTTGTAGTCATGTAATGGGTTTTTTTTAACAGGGCCGCCCCGGAGAAGAAAATAAGAAGGACGGGATATGCTGGAAAGGTGAGCAAAATATTTAGAATGTGTATAATGCTTATTTATTTTATGATAATGATTTTTTTTTTGTTTTACCCCTAGGTTGGTGATCTAAAGGGACATCTCAAAGGTAAGTGGTCTTAATTATTTTATTTTAGCTTAGTATTAGGGTTTCTGGATGTAGTTAGGATTTATTGTATATTAGATAGATAGGGGGATGTATTTGATATAGTTAGGATTTATTGTATATTAAATAGATTGTATGTTAGATAGATAGGGGGTATTTTATTTGTATTGTATGTATTGTATATAATGTATTGTATGCAATATATTGTATGTATTGTATGCAATGTATTGGATGTATGTATTGTATTGTGTATGTCTGTCTTTCCTTTTCAGGTGTGCAATGTATTTATTTTTCTGTAATGGGGGGTTGTAATGTATTTTTTTATTTTCTGTTATGTAGGTTTTTTTATTTTCTGTCATTAGAGTGGTGGGGGGTTTATTAGGGGATAGGTAGTGTAGGTAGGTAGTGTAAGTGTTAATAGATTAGTGTAGAGGGGGGTTAGTTTAGATTTAATGGTTTATTGGGGGTTATAGTGTAGTGTTTGTAGTTAGTGTCATGATGGTCCTTGAGGACCGTCACGGCACTTATGTGGTTAATGTTAGGGTTTTAACAGCCCCATAAGGTCATCATATACCCTTATGGGACTGATGGGGTTAAATAGAGGCTTATGGAGGTCTGTATTGACCCCCATGAGTTATAGGATTTTATCAACAAGCAGGATTAAACAAAAATAAATATTATTAACCTTTCAGATTTTGCTCTAAAAGAAGCACATAAATCAATATTAATAAAGGGTTTGTGCATTATTCCAACATGCAATTCTGATCTATTTGATAACATTAAAGATGTAAATCTGTTTGTCAGAAAACTGGCTTTGAAGAAATGGCATCTGAACAAGGAAGCCCGTGAACGTAATCAATTGGGTGTGGATAAAGACCAGGCAAAAGCCTTCAAAGCCCTCATGGCACTGTTGGACGAACAAAAAGCACCTACAATTGGGAAAAATCAGTATATAAAAAAAAAGTAACAAAAGTAAATTTACTCCAGATCTGACAATGTTCAGTAACATACAGTTCTTTCTTGATATGGTGGAAAAGGACCTGATAGAACATGCTAAAACCATGGAGACATATAAGAATGACATGTATCAGAATACAAGTGCGTCAGAAAGAAAATCGCTTAAAGAACTTAGGAATGATAACATCATTATAAAACCGGCAGATAAGGGGGGCAATGTTGTACTCATGAATGGCATTGACTATCTCAAAATGTGTAATAGGATTCTTGGAGACAAGACAACTTACACAATAATAAAAGAGAATCCAACACCAAAATTCAGGAAAGAATTACAAGAAATACTGTGGTATGCAAAAGATAGAGAATTGATTGATCAAGCTACATATGATTTTCTTTTGCCAAAATATATAACAATAGCCACCTTCTATGCCCTGCCTATAATCCACTCCAGTTCCAGGTAGTCCTATTGTTTCCGGAAACAACTGTCTTACTGAAAAAATAAGCAAATTCGTAGATGAACATCTTAAAGAAATAGTTAAAACTCTGCCCTCCTATCTCCAAGATACATTGAATGTTCTCAAACAGCTAAATGACATTACGGTACCTGAAGAAACAATTTTGATTACAATTGATGTGGAACAGCTTTACTCATCAATTCCCCATGACAAAGGCATCAAAGCAGTTAAACACTTTTTAAGTATGCAAAGTAGTGCAAATGTTGAATTCAATTAATTTATTATCAGACTACTTAGGTTTACACTTACGAAGAATTACTTCCTATTTGACAACCGCTGGTACCAACAAAGCAAGGGAACAGCTATGGGTACATCCTGTGCCCCAAGTTATGCTAATTTATATTTAGGACATTGGGAAGAAACAGAAGTGTTTGGCGAAGCATTGCAAAAATACACAGAGAATGTGCTACTTTGGCAACGCTTCATTGACGACATACTACTGTTCTGGATAGGCACGAAAGATGTATTCCTAGAATTCATTGATGTTCTGAATCATAACGACTTAGGTCTAAAATGTACATATATGATCAACAACAGAGAAGTTAAATTCCTGGACCTAACCATTATCAAAGATAATGATGGAAAGATACATACATCAGTATTCTGGAAATCTACAGCTTCAAATGCACTTTTTCACTGGTCAAGCCAGCATCCAGTTACACTTAAATCAGAAATACCTACAGGACAATATCTCAGATTGAAGAGAAACTGCGACAATGAGACGGATTTCAAGGAAAAGGCCAAAGATTTACGAATGACATTTAAACAAAGAGGCTATCCAAATCGTGTGCTCAAAAAAGCATACAATAGAGCACTAACAAACAAACGAGAGGAACTACTCTATAAAACAGACAAAAAGAAGCACTGGTATATTCTAAAAGAGGACGAAGCCCTGAAAGAGGTTTTAACATCAGAACCTTCCATAACATATAGGAGAAATAGAAATATAAAAGATACACTGGTCAAAAGTTACTATAAACCTCCCCAAAGAACATCTAACTGGTTAACCCCTACGACAGGGTTATTCAAATGTGGTCATTGTAAAGCTTGTAAGTACATCCAACCGAGTAAAGAGTTTATAGATCACAATACAAGAAATAAATATCCAATTAGAAACTTTTTAAATTGTGAAACCACACATGTAATCACGTGTCCTTGCCATAAATATTATGTGGGTAAAACGTTTCGACAACTACGAAGGAGGATACTTGAACATGTGTATTTAATAACTAAACATGTGGACACTCCCGTGTCTAGACACATAAACAATTTCCATCAAAATCAACCAGAAGTAATGAAGTTCCAAGTCCAAGAAAAATTATCTATAGGACCAAGAGGAGGAAACATTGACCAGATTTTACTTCAAAAAGAGATCAAATGGATATTTATCCTAAATAGTAAATATCCTAAGGGCCTAAACGAAGGCTATTTTTATTCTGCCTTCCTCTAGGACAAAGATCCTGTATATAGGTGTTCATATATTTAAATATGTTTTTTTTAAGTTTTTTCCAAATTTAAAGGATTTGATCACTGTCGACCCTGGAACCATTATATAGATGGTTTATTTAAAACACACAACTTATTAAATTCAAAACATATACAAGAATATTAGATTTACACATTCTCTTCTAAATTGCACCCTGTTTATTTTATATGTACAACATACTTCACTATCTATTCATATATTATAATTTATTGTATTGTCATCATATTTATTTATCTTCACTTTTTCTACATATTTTAGTACAGCACTAAATATCACAATATAATTGGTAAAACTTTATGTATTTAAATTAGGGACCATCTAGTCACATTGTAAAAATATAGGTCTTTTACAGCTCCACACCATAAGTATCTTATTATTATAATTCTCTCCACAGTGGTTATGTATTATCTTGGGGCAGATTAAATCTGTCCTCACACCCTTTTGGTGCTTCTTGCACGTTTTGTCCTGAATAGTGCTAATAAAGTTTAATATCTCTTGAATGACGGTGTGACGTCACTGCGCCGACGTACCAACGTCGGCGCAACTTTTGTCAACACAAATAAAGCTGACACAACTTGAAATTACGCCATTACGTCATCACGCTATACATCACTACGATTTCAGTGTAATTAATACCCGGAAGCGTTTTTTAGGCCATAAATAAGACAAGAAAGCCAGCTAAAGTTATAAGCCTGAGAAGTCCCCGAGGAGGGACGAACGGGCCCGTCAGCAATCTATTTTTCACTCAAGTCTGAACCAGAGACTACTGATTATTTTATTTTTATATTTTTTCTTCCCTCTACCTAAAAGATTTCAGTTTGTTTTTCAATTGAGTTGTACGGTTTATAGGTCACATTAAAGGTGGAAAAAGTTCTGAAATGATTTATCTGTGTCTCATTTTTTTACAGCACAGAAACCTGACATTTTAACAGGAGTGTGTAGACTTTTTATATCCACTGTAACTCAGACTTCCAATATTTGGTAATCTTTGATTTAATGACCAAAAGAATATGGGAAACTAAGAGATAGTATATGTAGTAATATAATTTTGGGGTTTTATGGTACTTCTACTTCTATTATCTCCTCAATCCAGCACATATATTTCTTCCAAAATGCTTTTAGCTTAATGCAGTTCCACCAAGCATGTAACAAATCTCCTCTCATCCCACATTTTTTCCAACATAAATATGACTCACTCAGCGAGAATTTATTTATATTTTCAGGTGTCCAATACCATCTATTAATTGTCTTAAAATATAGTTCTATATAAGACATAGACCCCGCTGAATCCTTAACTAATTTTCAAGGCTCTGTGTGACCTTCAATTCCTTCTCCCACCCCAGCATCCCGTTGATTTTATCCGTTTTTTCGATTGATAATAATATTTTTTGAAACCTGGCTACTCTACTATGGTTGAGTTTATCACTGTATAACAGTGACTCAAAGCTTGTTATTGGTCTCATCTTGCTTTTCCCATATCCTTTTCGCTTTAACAAGGTCTGAATTGCAATGTATTGTAGACATTGATTTTTCTCGAGCTTACATTTTTGTTGTAGGCTAGCCCAGCTGAGTAATGCACCACTCATATAGATTGTCTATATAGTTTATTCCATAACTCTTCCAAGTTTCTATTTCATCTGAGTCTTGAGATGTTAATAATATTTCAAGCGGAGCACCTAGAGATGGACATTCAGATAATTTTAATTTATCTCTATATTTTAGTAGTGATCTTACTCCTCTAGAAATATATTTTTAAACCAAAGTGTTCTAATTTAGGAGTCCATAATAATAGGTTCATTGGTACTATTTTAATCATATCATATTCCAGTGTTTTCCATATTGGGTTAATATGAGGTGTACTCCAAATCATTAATTGGGAGAGAGCAATTGGAGTATAAACGTCTCCCATGGAGGGTGCCGCTAGGCCACCAACTGCTACTCTTCTTTTGGTAATATCTAATGAGATTCTGGCTCTTTTTCCATTTAAAATATATTTATCTATACAATTTTCTAATTTATTAAACCAATAGGCTGGGGGCACACTTTTGGGGTGATCATCATTTTTGTTATTGCAATTCTTGCAGACCAAGAAAGTTTAACTCCCTTCCAATCCAATATATTTTTATGTATGCTTTTAAGTACTTTTCCTAGGTTTTCTTTTCAGATGCTTTTCATTCTAAATGAGAGATCTATACCCAGATGTGTTATTCTCCTCGAGCTCCAATTGAATTTATATAGATTTTTTAAGTATAATGTCTCCTCTAGCGATAGACCCCTCATAATAACATCTGATTTATCACTATTGATTTCATAATAGGATAATCTCTCAACTCTCTGAGAAGTTTATCCAAGTATCTAAGAGACTGAATAGGGTTTGTCAACGTTAATATCAAATCTCTTGTTTTTCTTATTTTCATCATTTTTGGTTTTACATACATGATAAATAACAGGGGAGACAGGGGACACCCCTGCCTCGTCCTGTTTCAGATTGGAAAGAAAGCGGTTTCAAAGTTATTACCGCAAATCTTTGCGCTAGAATTGACATATAAAGCATTTATTGCTTTTCGAGCGAAATCGCAAAAAACATATTTTTCCAAAGCCATTTTCAGGAAGGACCAGCTGACCCGGTCAAATGCTTTCTCAACATCGACAAGGCCAGGCTTGGACCCCCATTGTCGATATCCGTTGATAAAATCTCTAGAAGGTTTCTCACATTGTTCACCCCTTGATGTGTTTTGACAAAGCCCGATTGATCTGGGTGGATTAGTTTTGGTATAATAGAAATGAGCCGATAGGTCAAAATTTTCACATAGATTTTCAGGTTGTGATTTCTTAGTGAGATAGGCCTATAACTTTTATTATCCTCAGGATCTTTACCTTCTTTTAAGATATTTATTACATTTGCCTCTGTTAGTACTGGCAATATATTTCCACAGTTTTTTTATCTCATTAAACATGTTCTCCATTGGGGATATCAAAAAGGTCAGAAAATGTTTGGTAAAATAACTTGTCTAAACCATCTACCCCGGGTGCTTTATTAGTTTTACTTTTTTTTATAACCGTATCTATTACGCTTCCTATAATTTGTTCATTCAATTTGGAAGATTAATTTAATTTAGAAAGCATTCTATGTTATATAGCTTATAATAATATTGAAGAAAAACATTACCAATTTCTTTTGGATGACTACCGTATATACTCGAGTATAAGCCGACCCGAGTATAAGCCGAGGCACCTATTTTACCACAAAATACTGGGTAAAATGAGTGACTCGAGTATAAGCCAAGGGTGGGAAATGTGCTGCCCCGTGTCCCTCTTGTGCCCTCTGTGTCCCCCTCTCTCTCCTGTGTCTCTTCTCCCCTCTCCCTTCCCTGTGTCTCTTCTCCCCTCTCCCTTCCTTGTGTCTCTTCTCCCCTCTCCCTTCCCTGTGTCTCTTCCCCCCTCCCTTATCAACCTCCTCAACCCCACTCCTAATCCTCCCTCCTCATATTTAGCCTCCCTCCTCATCCTCAACCCCCTCCTCAACCCCCATCCTCACCCTCTCTCCTCAACCCCCCATCCTCAACCTCAACCCCCCTCCTCAACCTCAACCCCCCTCCACAACTCCCCTCCTCATCCTCCCTCCTCAACCCCCCATCCTCAACCCCCCATCCTCATCCTCTCTCCTCAACCCCCCATCCTCAACCCCCCTCCTCATTCTCAACCTCCCTCCTCAACCCCCTCCGCAACCTCCCTCCTCAACCCCCCCATCCTCCTCAACCCCCCTCAACCTCAACCTCCCCCCTAAACCTAAACCCCCCTCAACCCCCCTCCTCAACCTAAACCCCCCTAAATACCTCCTCCACTCCCCTCACTTACCTGCTTCTGCTCCGGCCTCCGCTTCTTGACCCGGCGCGCATGTGACGTCACATGCGCACCACATCATTAGCATATACTAGGTGCCGGCACCCGGTATATGCTAATGACGCGGCGGGAAGTGACGTCACATGCGCGCCGGGTCAAGAAGGAGTGGAGGCCAGAGCAGAAGCAGGTAAGTGAGGGGGAGGTATTTAGGGGGGTTAGAATGAGGAGGGGGTTTAGGTTGAGGAGGGGGGTTGAGGAGGGAGAATGAGGAGTGGGGCTTATAATGAGGAGGGGGGGTTGAGGATGAGGAGGGGGGAGGGAAAGAGACAAGGGGGGGTTAGAGAGACAAGGGGGGTAGAGAGACACGGGGGGGGGGGGGGGGGGGGGGGGGGGGGTGACTCGAGTATAAGCCGAGGGGGCCCCTTTTAGCCTTAAAAAAAAAGGGCTGAAAAACTCGACTTATACTCGAGTATATAGAAGTTGTCTTCACCCTTAATCCCTTGAATGACGTTCTGAATTCTCTCCTTTTTTACTTTATTAGCTAATTATTTTCCAGTTTTTGCTCCCAAGTTATAATATTTCTGTTGATACTTCCATACTAGTCTGTCTAATTTTAATTGATGTATCTTTTTTTTTTTGAGAATTAAATCTCAATGATTTTTTTCTAGATTCTCCTTATTTGGCAAAATTGTATTCATCATCTGAGGTCTTTCTAATTCTATATATAAGCTTCTAAGGGATTTACCTCGTGATTTTTTTAAATGTATTTTCTTAGATACCAGTAAACCTCTTATATAAGCTTTAATAGAGCACAACAATATGGAAGGTGAAGATACTGAGTTTGTATTTATATCCAAAAATTACTTTATATTGTTTTTAATCTCCACTACCAATTTCTGATTCTTTGGGGGGGAGAGTGGTCTGATATTACACTAGTCACAATGTTGATTTTTACTGTATTATATAGAACAGAAGAATCTCCCAAAAAATAATCAATCCTCGAATATACATTGTATTTCTTAGAGTGATTTGTAAAATCTATCTTTTCAGGGTTAATGGTTCTCCAGATATCATTTATATATTGTTCTATTAATACTTTTTGATAATAGAGCTATTTATAACCGATTTTATCCCTATTTTTTTAGATGGACATGGACCTATCCCTCTCCGGATCTAAAACAAAGTTAAGAGCCCACAAATTATTGTTTTACCTTTTTTGAATTTATGTACTAAATTTAGTAAACTTTTAATAAATCCCTCGTTTGCGGTTCGGGGCATACAAGTTTACTATGGTGTATCGTATATTATTCAACAAGTCAACCCACACTACATATCTACCGGCTTTGTCTATTTTTGTAAAATCTTCTTTAACAATAAGATTCCTACCAAACAGGATTGATACTCCTCTAGCCTTGCTGTTGTATGTTGAGTCTACTCTATATATAACATTTTTATTATTTAGCAAATATGTATACTTTTGTTTTAAATGGGTTTCTTGTAGACATAGAATTTCGGCCCCAAGTTTAAAATATTCAGCAAAGGCCATTTTACTTTTACTATGGGAGTTCAAACCATTAATATTGTGGGATACGATTTTTAATGTCATCAGATTAATTAAGTCAGTTCTCTCGCTTAACTGCTTCATCTCTATTGTCTAGATATCTCCTACAACGGACGATAACTTATTTCTGTTATCATCCTCTGCAATCTAACTTGTGATAGGAGTTATAAAACCGTGAAATTTTATTTAGAATTACCTATAATTAATATGGATATAACATTCTTTTAATCACTTGTCTTCTATGTAATTTCTCCTCAATAATATATCAATTTAAGAAAAAAAACGGAAAACAAAATGTGTTAAGTTATGTTATTGTCTATCTTAATTTCTGTGCGCATATTTGTAGGTAATAGTGTATATTCTAAGTTCTTAGTGCTTATCATTTCTCTAATTAAGCTAAATATGTGTTGTAACCTCCTCTAATAAATTTGTGTTAATTCCATATTCTTGTTTCTCTAAAGAGAGAAGAGAGGGCTAGAGGAGGGGATATACATAGAGGGAAGAATCTTTTCTTTATACCGATTTTTAACCTAATGGCTGTGGATATATTTCCCTGTATCTGCCCCCTCCCCCACATCTCCTCTCCTCACACTGTATATTTCGTAAAAAGTTTACAATATCTTAAAGGTCCAGAACCTGCAATACTCCATTATTATAGAAGAGGGAGAGGAATGAGGGAAAGAAGACAAGGGGAGAATCTGCATCCAACTATCTCTTCCTCTTCTACTGTCGTGTCGTGGGAATACTTAGTCACTCCCTAGAGTGACAGGGGCCTTGATGAAAAGAGAGACTGCAGATCCTACCTCCTGTACATGTGTGGAGAGGAATGAGAGGGGGAGATGGCCCAGTTATGAGCAAAAAGATTGGACACTGTATGGCGAGCACTATGGATACTATGGAATTTTTTGTGCCAAAATGAGTGAAAGGGAGACTGTGGGAAAGGTCAGTGTATGGCCCTCCTGACCAAAACAGTCTACCCCTTAATCAGAGACTTAAAAGTGGGAAGTATTGAGGCTTTATATCTCATTGTCCCTGTGATCTCTCCCAGCCCCAGTGATTTCCCCTATCACCTCCCCCAGCCCTAGTGAACTGCCCTTTTAATCTCTCCCAGCCGCAGTGAATTGCCGCTGTGATCTCTCCCAGCCCCAGTGAATTACCCCTTCACCTCTCCCAGCCCCAGGGAATTGCCCCATTACCCCCATCAGCCCCAGTGAATTGCCCCTGAGATCTCTCCCAGCCCCAATGAATTGCCCCTGAGATCTCTCCCAGCCCCAGTGAATTGCATGCACTCACTCACACAGACACATGAACAAAAAACGTTGCAGGTCATTGCAGGACCATAAATCAAGCATTAATGCTCGTTCACCTAAAAGACAAACTAGAATAGGAAGAAGAAGCTGAAATGTTTGGTTTCAGTACAATTATAATTTGTCAGAATTTATAAAGGGGAGGGTGTATGTCTAAAGAACAACCGTGTAACCGCTGAAGCATTTTTACTTGAATGTTGGTTTATGGTCCTTGCTGATTAGCTTCAAAGCTGGCATACTCACATGGACAGGGTACACTTTTACAAAAATGAACCCTCTCAGGAGCCTAGCTCAATCCTGAGGGTGTAAACATCACCTGCAACAGTTTCTATTTTTTTTTATATAAAGCTAAAAAGACATTGTGCATGCAAATATATGTAATCATACACTACTAATTACACTCTATCAGACGCATTCATAACCTAGCTCACTTGCATATACCTTTAAAATATACGAACTAGAGCTTATAAGAAACCCCTAATATAACTTGGCTTTTACAGTAAATAACACCTATTCCCTGCCGAGTTAATCTAGGAGTAGAAACCTATATATTTAGTCAGGGCACCTAAAGGGATAGTCAATAATTAGCCCAGGAGACATAGTAGGAGCTCTACCTGTCTAGTAAGATGTTAATATTGGCATATTTTAGCAATCACTTATTTTACTTATACCCCCCAAAGAGAAAGATCATGATAAAGAAAGATCTCTTATGGAATACTCCATGTGTCTAGAAGTTCAGCCCCACTATTTGGATGGTAGTGAGACTTCCATAGGCGGTAACAACTTTAAAAATAAATGAGGATGAAAAAATGACAATTTCAACTATGAAGAACCTTCTGAAAGAGTTCCAAATCTCTTTAAGACATGAGCTCTCTCAGGAAATTGCAAATAATTCTAAGGCCATTGATAACTAAGAGAGTCGCTTTGTTGAGATGGGAAATCAACACTCTAAACAGACTTAAGACCACAGTTTACTACTCAACCAACTTGAAGAGACTAAATCAAAAGTTAAAAGGCTTAGATGCAAAATGACACAGTCATGGCCGGATTATCCATTAGGCAAACTAGGCAGCGATCTAAAGGCACCTCCCTGTGAGGGAGGGGGCCGTTTTCGTAGCTTTTTTTTAGCCTAAAAATATTTTTTGGGGTTTAAAGACTAAAAGCTGCAGTTCACAAACTGCGCCCGCCGAAAACAAGTGCAGTATAGAGTATACAACGAGTACAGTATAGAGTACAGCTCTCTATCATCCCATGCGGTTCCTGCAACAGAGGAGCATTAGTCAGTTTATACAGTGTAACGATTTTGCACTCAAATGGTTTTATTTAAGGAAATATTGGTAGATAGTAATGCATTGTTTATAGTTATTCTGTGTGTATAGTTATAAATACTGTATAATATTAGATTTTCCTGGATTAATATTTATTTTTGTATTTATATGTACATTTATATGTTGTTATGCTATTTATAGGTGACCCTGCTAAATATGAGTACATTTGCTTAATTATAGTGGTTTATATTTTATCCTGGATAAATATTTATGTATTTGTATAATAATGGTGAACTTGGGTGAATATATGTAAATGTATATGCATTTTTTGGGAGTAATTATGATTATAGATAACCCTAATTAGATATGCATGTCTTGTAATTATAATTGACAATTGCGGTTGAATATTTATATTATACTGTTCCTTGGCTTATTTCCTGTATATGTCTATAGCAGACCATGGCTGAATGTGTGTTTGTTTGTATGTGACACTGACTAAATATGTATATACTGTATTATGATTATTACATGTGACCCTCTCTGAATATATATACATTAATATGATTATAGAGATTCTGCCTAAATATGTGTACATATATAGTATTAGAGGGATATGCACATATTTATTTGATTGCACAGGGCCATGGCTGAATATATGTATACTATATTATTATATATTATTTTAAATTTAGAGGATCCTAGCTGATTATGTATATATTTGTATTATAATTATAGTGGGCCTTAGTAAATGCTGATATAAAATTAAGAGGTTCTGGTCCAGTATGTTTATATTGTATGAGAAAAAGTGACCCTGACTGAATATAATTAAATTTATATGTAGGGAACCCAGTGGCGGCTGGTGAAATGTGAGGGAGGTAGACTTTTATAGCATTTTATACTAGGTAATTGCCCGTCAAAAATGACGGCAATAAAATGTTAAGCCTGGCAATGCTGTTTGCCAAAACATGTGAGGTTCTGCCCCCTCTGAGTGCCTTTGGCGCTCATTGCGAGCCTCTCCTCCCATCTACTTTACAGGCCTCACGATGAGCGCCGAAGGCTTCGTCTCTCATTGCAGGCCTCGTCAACCTTCAACTTTTGTGGGAATGCCATATGTATCTTTTCACCATCTCCCCCCTGTCCCTTCCCTGTGTCTTTCTCCTCTGTGCCTCTGCTGAACCTTTGCGTGGAGCTCGCTCACTGCAGTTGGTTTTATTTTCAAAGTCCCGCGTGCCTGTTGTTCGTCTGGGTTACTGGCTTTTAAGTCCCGCGTGTCTGGCGTTGTTCGGGTAAGTATTATGGTCTTCGGACTCGTTTTGATCTTGTTTGAGAATTTTTAGGTTTTTTGGTCCGTAATTTTTTCCTCAGACGATTTTCGAACGACGAAAAACACCAATTATGACTCCAATTAGCTTGCAACCTCACTCACAGGCTTCTTGGCACCCCCTTGGCCTGTGTGTGAGTGTGTTTTTAATGATTTGGCTGTTTTTGGGGGTCTTTGGAGTTATGCAGTTGAGACCTTTTCTGCCGTTAAAAGCGTAAACTGTTGCGTGCCTCACGATCAAAGGTAAAGTGATACGCGTTTCGTCGGTGATCGCAGCCATTGACATAAGCGCCTTTTGTGCTCATGTGTAGGCTGTTTTAAAAGTCTTGCGGGGCTTGCGATGATCGCCTTTGGCGCTCCTCATGTGCCCTGCAATGAGAGCTCATTGCAGCCCCAATCATTTGTAAAATCTTGCAAGAGAGCCCTGCAATGAGCGCCTTTGGCGCTCATTGCAGCCTCTAAGTCTTGCAGGCCTTACGATGAGCGCCTCTGTTTGTGTAACATGCGCTCGCTGCCCTCCCATAGAAAATATATAAATAATATGGTCCACCATCAAATGCATTTAGTAAGCAAGTAATAGCTTGGCGTGTGTATGAGTAGCTATGTTGTTAAAATGTCTGCTATGGGGAAATATCTGTGATTTGCTCACACAGCAAAATAGCGATATACATCCACAGAAAAGGGTAAATTGGGTGCGTGCATACCTTGGGCAAGCACTCACAGGGGCTCCTCCCCTTCACTGTCTAGGTAGATCTGTCACTGTCTAGGTAGATCCGGCACTGGATCCAGTTAGAAGACCACTCCCGAAGGAATAATTTAAGAATTAGGGGAATCCCAGAGTCTATTCTATCACAGGAGCTGACTCCTTTTAATAACTCCTTTTTCTCTCAACTACTTAATAATGAGAAGGGTAAGATTCAAATTGAAAGACCACAGAATCCCCGCTCTCCAGGTCCCTGAAAACAAAGAGAATTACAAAGGGATACTATAGTAAAACTCTTCTATTACCCACAAAAAGCAGCAATCATGAGCACAGTTAGGGAGGGTATAGCTATGTTACACACACACAATATGATAAACTTGAAGTATTTCATGTTTTTTCAAGTGACACCTTGCTGAAAGGTAAAGATTATTTTTCAAATTATAAAAACTCTAAGACAGGCAAAGATAATGAACAAATGGAGATTCCTGGCCAAACTTATAATTATCAGGGATAATCAGAGTTTCTTTATCAATGATGTATTAGAGGGATAGAACCTCCTGACTGGAACCTCCAATTACAATTATAAATAGGATAATTAAGTAACATGATGCGGTTAAATTTCAGTAGAGGCCTAATTTTTTTTACCCCTCCCCCCCCCCCCTCCCAAAATGCAGAGGCTAAGGGAAAAGAATGATTGAGGAGGGAGCAGAGAAACAAGAGAGATTGTATACTGAGTAGCAAAAATGTAAAGTAAGAATTCGTTCACGTGATTTTCCTTTTTTTTTTTTTTCTTTTACATGAGACTATTTAAGAAGTAGATAGCACAAGGCTCTCACAATGAATTTGTTGAGACTGTTAAAAAGATAAATACAATTATTCACGTGTTTTTTCTCTTGGAGAGGAAAAGAGTGGAGTAGAGTGTAAATTATAAGTCACCTCTCATACCTTAATAATAGTAGGCTAAGGGCCTAATTAAACTCCGCAAACTGTAGTTACTGAAGCCCGTAAAGGAGCCCGTAAAAGTTACTGCTATTAAATTAACCTCTTAGCTACCCGCAAACAATCTGCTGGTTACAGGCTGAAAAACAACGGTAGTTGCCAAAATTGTAACTCCGACCCAGCTAAGCCTTTGTAATATTTACAGGCTTGAAAGAACAATTGCAAATCACTATTAAATTGCTACAATTCCTCAAGCCCGCAATTGTTGTCAGACCCGTAAATGGCAAATGTAGCCAAAAATCCTTCAAGTACTAGAGAGGACTCGCAAGGGGGTTAAACACCTGTTTGTAGTACTGGAAAAGCAATTAAAAAAATTATACTGCACTGTGAAATACGGAAAAGCGATGAGACATTAGAATTAATAGCACAACAGTCTCAAGCTCGCAAATAAAAAAATATATATTTTTTTTTAAGTTTTTTTATTCATTTATCTTGGGAATCAAGGGGTTAATTCATATCAGGCTACCCACATGGACTAGAACATTTACTTAATTAATGTTATTTTGTACATTGCGGGATGCGAGTCTGCTACTTGATGGACATGTAACCTCCATGTTTTACTGACATCAGGATGACGGTGTTATTTACCATCGGCTGTTTCTACATCGGGAGTTACGGGCTTGCGTAAATATTTTGCTCTGAACGGCTACTTACAGGTGCATGGTTTACGGTTTCGGCCACGTAGTTGCTGGCTAATTTAATTGCTCTGTAACTGCTGCAAATTGTAAGCCTGCAGACTTACGTGCTGGATTTAGGTAACTGCAGGGTCTTGGAATTTAATGAGGCTCTAAAACATACTGTACAATAAAAGTTTCCATTTTACGTTAGACAGGAATTCTCACTACTAAAACTGATGATTTTTTGTATTTAGCTATAGGATATTGAATCTCTTTTTTATTAACTCTCTTATCCCCATCTCCTTCCCTTATTTAATGATTAATCATTCCTGCGATAATAAAATTAAGTCTTATATAATGGCGTTTAATACAGGAGACCTTTACTTAGCTTAGCTTGCTCTATTTACTTCGTGATCAATAATAAAAAGTAGTTATTTTCTCAGGTGCTTAATAATAGTAGAAGTAACTAAAAACATGCTATGTGCTTATATAGAGCCCTTTTCAATTGGCCAAGTCTCATTTGAATGAGGCCCTAAGTGTGCAACTTTGCATGCAGGTGAGTGAGGGTAAAAGTAAATAACATCACATATGCTAGTTGGTTAGGGGGTGTATGAGTGAGTGCAGATATGCTGTATAGACAACTATTTGTATGTATGAGTGTTGACACTTTCATAAATATTAATGGTTGCCCCCTCAGATACATATCTTTGAGGCCAGTTTTGTTCGATCGAGAGAGAATAAATTGATTGTTATTCTTCCACAATAGCTTTGCCTCTCTCACCGGTTGCAGGTGGCCAGTTTCTTTGTGTAGGTCCTATATGTCTTGGTGAGGTTCAGTAGCAGGACACCTGGACTGAAAAAAGTATCAGACGCCCCATACAGGGGTAAACTGAAGAGACCCTGCAGTTTAGAGCTGTCACAGCTTTTTGGAATTGTTTGCAGCTCTACTGTGGGAAATCACGTCATCTCAGACACTTTCCGTTCGCCAATCAGCATGCGCATGTGCTGCATATTGGATCTCTCATTAAAAATAATATATCCAATATGCAAATCTCAGTTGCTGGGGGTGTCTACATCACACCCAGCACATTTTTTTCTTTTCATGCAAACATTTTTTGCTTGGTGGGTTATGATGCCTTCTACAGGATGCATTCATAACCCACCTCACTTTCATATAACTTTAATGCAGTCAACTAATGAAGAAAGGAAGGTTACTAGAGTTTTTCTTTTACATTTTTACTGATGTTTGGAATATAACTTTAAACAAAAAAAGCAAAATAACACTACAAGGCATTTTGTGAAACAGTAATTTTATTATTTTTTATATAAGTACATATACTTAATAAACCTAGTACATAAAATCTGAAGTGTTACTGCATTACTGTTGGAAATCATAATGGGACAATTCTTTTTATACTTTAGTATGTTTTACTAACTGCATGATACACATAGTATTCAGACGACTATTACAGACAATTATATATTATTTCTTCATAGTCATCAATAAAAATTCTGATACAGACTTGTTAGTACTTCGAAGAAGAACATATTGGCCAAATTCCAATATTTATTGGATATACACAAAGTAATGTGTGTTGTTAGTATATCCTATAACTTTATAATAAAACAGAAGGCTAATTCTGGTGAACCATGGTTATTTAAGTCTTATTATTATACATATTATAGCTCAATTATATGCGTTACAGTTAACAGCATAGAGTTGTATAAATCCCTATTTAATTCATGGACAGTATACAGTTATTACAATATAATTCCATGCATGCACTGCCATGAAATATGGAAATAATCCATTTTATTTACCAATATTTCATTTACAAGAGTGAAGTAGTCTAAATGGGACCTTCCAATTTTCAGCTGCATATAATATTAAAAAACATACAGTATTTAAACTCTTTGCTGTACAACCATATACCAACCATTAACTCATTAGGTAGGTGACTTAAAGGCTACTATTTTATTAGAAAACAGCTGAGTAACTCCACATTATGATTTATCTGTATATAATTATTAATAGTTCTAGTGCTCTACAATAGATACCCACAGGATTTTTTAAGACCATTTCATTTTTGCACCTGTATGTTATAAGCAACAGGTCCAATAAAAGTAAAGCCCAAATAAAATGTGACATTTTCATTTCCGTGTGGAACAGATGAATAGTTCAGAGGCAAGATTTCAATCTTTTGTGTTTTGCAGTGCCCCTGTGCATAAACCTTTCCATTTTCTGTCCACCCAGGTACTGCCTTTAAGAGCCTATGTACGCTGTTCATTTTCCAGACTTCTCCACTGTCCCACTTCATTCTCCGCTCATTTAATGGACCTTCAATTTGCTTTTCAATTTTGCTTCTGTACATAATTTTCTGAAGGCCATAACCCTGTCCAAGAAAGAAAAGCACATTTGTCCGTTTCTTCCTCACCGGAACATTTTTAATTTTGATTTCATGCAATCTTTTTGCAGTCTGGAGTGCAAAGGTCAATATAATGTCTTTGTTGGCATCTGGTATTTTGTCAATCTTCTGATCAGGCCAGAAAAGCAAAAAAATCAAAAGATAGGCACTTGGAGGAAAGGTCTTTCTTTGGTTTAAAAATCTCTGGCTGAGTTCACGCAGTTTCTCAAAGGATAACAATTTGGAAGAGCCATGACATACACACCCTAATGCAATGTGGCACATAATATAGTTTATAAGATCCACATTATCCAGATGTTGCAATTTACCATCTTGTGGATAAAGATCTATAATTTTCTCTAGTTTTTCCCTTGGTCTATTATCTTTCAGATCTGACAGAAGAGATAGAATTGTTGCTGTACTTCCACCCCCTAGTTTGTATATGGTCATCTTTTGAACCAATTCACTTTCAGATCCAGACTTTGAAGTAGAAATGATAATATCAGAACTAAAAATACTAGCAAATACCTTGGTTTTTCTTAACAACCATTTCCTGGGACTATGGACATGTTCTTCAAATTTGCTGGATTCCTCTTCATCAATTTTATCGCTCTGAAAATAACACACATCCTCTGCAAGCCACTCCAGAGCATTATAAATATTCTGGTACAATCCTTTTAAACGCCCATGAAGATTAAACCATGGTAATTCTATATCTTTAGGAATATAGTCCGTCAAGAGGTACTTTAAAAGTTCAGTACTCTCTCCGTCTTTGCTTTTGGCAAAAAACACCTGGTTTGAAAGCATCTGTAATAATCTGCATCCTACATCAATTTCACCAATGTATCCAGTGTTGTTTATACTGTCCATCTCTGATTTTGCCACTCTTTGTACTGTTCTGAAGCACTCTATAGCTTTAAGCCCAGTTTCAATCAAGTTAATAACTTTATCAGGAGTAAGGTCTGTTTTTTTGTCCATTATGACATTAAACCATTTTTTATATACTTGACCTTCTGTATCCAGAATCATGGAATTATATGGCAATTGTGATTTAGCAATTTCTGCCCACTTCTTTGCATCTTCAAATTGTTCATGTCTGTAATAAAGCCTGGCAAGTTGTTGTGCAAAAAAAGGATCTTTGTCAAATTTTTCAAAAGCAGTTTTTAAAAGATGAATAGCTTTGTCCCTGTCCTTTTCAACTTCACAAATATGTTCAATTAGAGGTGAGAAGAAGCTATCCACATTATCTCCTCTGCTTTTTCTATGACGTCGTAAAAACAAGTCTCGAATGAATCTTATAAACTCATCTCTGCCAAATCTGTGCTGGAGAAGAACCTTTTCCTCTAGAAGATCCCTTGCAATCTCACTTTGGGGGCGCGTTCCTGAAAGCTGATTTAAAACTTCCTTGGCCACTAATGGATGTATAATATGAATTGAGGTTATATAGGTGGTAGATTCTCTGAGCTCGATGAAAAGAAGTTTTGCCTGTTCACTTAGGCTACTTTTAAAATTACACTGTCGTAACTTAATATTTTCATCTTTTGTATATGCTCCAAGACCCAGAAATGCCTCACAATGTGAAACGGACATATGAGAGTTTTGAACATAGCAATTTAGTAATGCTACATATCTCATCAAGTGAGTTACAGGAGCGGAGTGGTCAATGCCTCTCATTACATTCCGTACAAAGTCAGTCACATACTGTTCATCAAATTCTTGGCTCATTAAAACAAATGTAATCAAAAACTCCAAGTTTGGGTACTCTTTTTCAAGTTCTTCGGCTTTTCTTGAAAAATCCTTTTTTTCTTTTGTACTAAGTTTGTGAGTAACTGCAACTGTATCAGTGGGTGAGGATTTAAAAAGCTCTTCTGGGGCATTTGATCTTTTGCAGCTCATGAGGATAAAGCATGGCTTTGGAGAATTAATTTTTTTCATTGTCATTGCCTCAGCTAAATCATGTCTTAAATCATCAAGGTAATCTTCTTCGCAGTCTTCAACAAGGAGAAGAACCGGCAGGCACTGGTTTGGGTTTTTCTCCTCATATTCTCTAAGATTTACTGCATGTTTACTGACTGTGGAGAATGGGAATGATGACTTCACTATGGCACACCTTAATTCCTTTCGATTTTCCCACATTACTTGCCGTGCCACTGTGCTTCCTCCACTACCTGGTTGATGGAAAATTTTTATTCTAGCTACAGGAAGTCTAACTGTGTTTTCATGCAAGATTCCATTTAGTATGTCTTGGACCTGTTTACATGCTTCACGCTCAATAAAATCTCCACATTTCCGCTGCTCAGCAAGCCAAAAATGCTTCCAACTGATTTTTCCACCACGATAAAAAGTAGCTTCTATGTCTTTTACCTCTTCTTTGCTCAACTGATCTAGATTTTTATCATTACATTCATTTACACACAGTATTTCAAGTGAATGAATTTTTTCTTCTTCAGGGGTTTTAAGGATACACACACCTTTTGAGGAAACTGGTAAATTCCGGCTTGAATTTGCCAAGGGGAACATATTCTGAAATGTGGCATCAATATGACTTAATTGTATACCAACAATGCTTTTCTGCTCAAGTTTCTCAACTTCACAAGAAATTTGGGCAAGGTTGGCCCATTTTTCAAAATGGTCTCTGTTCTCAGCAATACAGAGAATGTCCTCATTTCCATTCATTTCGGCATAGAATTCATGAAAAGCTTCAACTATTGGCTTCTCCACTGGCGACAGCAATAAAAAAATAACCACAAAGCATCCCTTTGGAAAAATCTCATTACAGATTAACTGAACCACCTTTTTTAGGTGTTTCTTTTGATTCTTGATCCAAGTATTTTCATTGCATGGCTCATCACCTCCCCGATAGTTGCTATGCCCATTGCAAAATATCCAGCTAGTCTGGTCAAACAAACCAAGGGACTTCTTTAGGTCACTGATACTCATTCCACTTTCATTTGAATAACTGCTTAAGGAATGCATGTTTATTGCGTGGTGTTCTTTGTACTTTGAGCATAGCCCCATCTTATCAGAGTCTGCATCAAAGTCAAAAACACAAAACAGATTGAAGCGCATAAGGAAATTAAGATTGTTCACATGGTAAGTTTCACATTTGTTTGTAACGAGTATGTACCAAAGAGTATCATCCATAAATTCTTTGCCTCTAGTGAGAAGAGCAGACTTCTGTCGTAGATTGTCAATAGAAGTAACTTCACTGCCAATACTAAATTCTGCCCTCTCTCTTCTTAAATCTATATGGTGAAGCGCTTGGATAAATGCAACTATATCCTCCTCACTAACAGGCTCTGTTTTTGCTCCCACTCTTTGATAAATGGCTTTCTTTTCTTGAATAACCTTATTGTTTTTTTCATTAAACTTTGGGAGACTGACGTGGAACACCTTTCCTTTAACCAAACTTGAATCAGGCACAATGTCAACTTCAACAATGAATCTTTGTTCTTTGCAATCCCTCTCAATTACTTCAATGAATTTTGGTGGGCGAATACAGGATCTTGCAACTTCCTGGTTATCTTTTGTAAAACATTTCTCAATGTAGTCCAACGCATCAACGTATATATCCGTTTCCTTTACTGGAATACCAACAATTTGTCCATGTTTCCAACCTTTATCTTCTACGCTGTCCATAACACCAAAATGGATAGTACCATTTGTCCGCATATTCATACACGCAGAACCAAAACGAATAACCTCAAAAGCAAATTTTGCCTGAAGCCTGACCCTATCCAGTTTAGCTGCAGTAGCCAGTGATTTGTATTCATGGCATGGAGTAATCATGTCTATTATACCGGTCTCAGGTGAAAGAACGTAGTTTTTTGCGTATTTGAAATGTGTTACATCTTTATCAAATGCTCGAAATTTGCTTGTGTTTAATGAAACCGTTGCCTCTTCTGTATTGTCTTCCGATTTACAAGCCTTTTTTTCATTTCTACCTGTGGACTTTTTCTTGTTCTCAATGGCTAAAGATTGGAAGGAATTCTGAAAATGAATGTCTTTAACTGTACTTGACTCTGATTTTTCTGCAGAAGTCTGGGAAGACTCTGAATGAGCTGTTGTGGCTTCAGTTATATATGGAGGATCTATAAGAGGTTTAGGCATAGCTTTTTGGGCTGACTCACTAGCCTGTAAGTTTTGTTCTGATGTAGTTGTAGTTTTGTGTTCCAAGAGCAACTCATCTCTCTTTTTGAGTAATAGCTGGATTGGCCCTTGTTTCATGCCAATATTCTTCAAGAATTGTACATCTACTTCTTTCAACACAATTCCAGATACTTCTTCTTCAAACAGCTTATCAACATATTCTTTCTTTATACGTATTGAAAGTAGCCATTCTCTAACATGACTTTCTGTCCAGTCATCCAAAGGTACAGTTTTATAATCTAAAATTGAAAAACAAATGTATATATATTTAGATTCTACCAAAATACATACAAAATGAACATACAATATAAAACCAGATAAATATTCTACACAAAAATAAAATGATTAGCAGATATACAAATATTTGCAGGGTGAATGGCATTGCTTTAAAAATTAGACAAAGCCAAATATTTCCCTAAAAATAAATGGGTTATATATTTGAACAAGTTCTTTTTTATTTTACCTATTAAACTCTATAACCTTAAAAATTGGTTCTTGGATGAAAAAACCAAAAACAGCAAAGTTTAAAAATGTATGATGTTGAACTAGCCTATTTTGTGTTTTATTAACGGGACAGAGAAGTAATCAAAACTGCTCTGCACCATAAGGTACTGCTGTTGAAATAATGTGGGGAAGCTTTTAAAACTTTTTCAATTGATCAAGAACAGAGTTACTTGTTAACCTTTGTTTTAATATTTAACAGCACATAGACAAAATAACAGTGATCTGTGCATTGTGACTATACAAATGTAACTACAAATTGCAGTCCAACACCCAATGGAAAAGAAAGAACAATTCTTGTTTGAATGTGGACTCTTCAAGTTGAAAAATCAGATGTAGATTTCAGTCTACATGCTTCAATCCTCTATGACAGGTTAGAGAGATAGAAAACAATAAGAGCAGAAGGACCCATTAGTTGAACAAATAAGACATACAAATGTATGATTTATTGCACACAAGGTAAAAGGCTACGGACAAAAAAAAACATTGAATTGGACAACCACAAAAAATAGGTCCAATCTTGAGAGATACAAAAGCTGCAAGTGTTCATACAAATTGGATATATTATTTTAATCAATTGGATACATTATTTTAATTGAATTCATTTAATTGTTGTATCCTACTAAGATAACCATGGTCCACAAGGCGGGGTCTTATTGTTGAAAGCTACTAATCAGGAGAGTGGTATAAAAGAATATCAAAGATACTGATGCACCATGGAGCACAATGAGTGTAGGAAATGCGGCCATGACCGGGACATTGCCAAGATCTCAAAAAACATCCAAAGTTGGTGATGGGACAAGGAGAAAACTTATCAGGGAGGCTACCAAGAGGCCTACAGCAATATTAAATGAGCTGCAATAATTTGACAGGTACTGGTCACTCCTTACATGTGACAACAATATCAATATTCTGCATATGTTTTGGATTGTGGGGTAGGATGACAAGACAGCATTTCTCACAAAAACAACATTAAAACACATCTAAAGTTTGCAAACATTACATTCAATCACCGCAATCCATGTGAAAATGTCTGATAAGGCAAATAAATGTTTGGCACAAGGACAAGTCAAGATACAGTTGTGCTCAAAGGTTTGCATATCCTTGGGGAATAGGTATTATATGTACCATTTTTAAAGAAAACATGAGTGAGCAGGAAAAACACATTCTTTCATTTCTTATGGGATTCATATTCAACTGTCTGTTATAACAGAGTGGCGCAATCATAAAACAAAATATATTTATTTTTGAAGCTGGTCATTATCCTATCCACAGTTGTGCTCAAAAGATTGCATACCCTGGCAGAAACTGTGAAATTTGGGCATTTATTTTTAAAATATGACTGATCATGCAAAAAATGTATTTTATTTAAGGATAGTGATTATATGAAGCCATTTATTATCACATAGTTGTTTGGCTCCTTTTTATGTCATACTGATAACAGAAATAACCCAAATGGCCCTGATCAAAAGTTTGCATACCCGTGAATGTTTGGCTGTGTTACGGACACACAAGGTGATACAAACACACACACAGGTTAAAATGGCAATTAAATGCTGATTTCCACCCCTGCAGCTTTTTAAATTGCAATTAGTGTATGTGTATAAATAGTCAATGAATTTGTTGGCTTGCACGTGGATGCACTGAGCAGGCTAGATACTCCGCCATGGGGAGCAGAAAAGAACTGTCAGAAGACCTGCGTAACAAGGTAATGGAACTTCATAAAGATAGAAAAGGATATAAAAAGATACCCAAAGCCTTGAAAATGCCAGCCAGTACTGTTCAATCACTTATTAAGAAGTGGAAATTTCAGGGATCTCTTGAAACCAAGCAAAGGTCAGGTAGACTTCAGTCACAACTGTAAGAAGAATTGTTTGGAATACAAAGAAAAACCCACAGGTAACCTCAGGAGAAATACAAGCTTCTCTGGAAAAAGACAGTGTGGTTGTTTCAAGGAGCATAATATGACTATATTTAAACAAAAATTAGCCTGCATTGTCGAGATGCCAGAAAGAAGCCTTTACTGCACCAATGCCACAAAAAAGCCTGGTTACAATATGCCCGACAACACCCTGACACGTCGCTTCTAGCCCACTGTAATTTAGAGTGACCAGACCAAAAAAAAGCTTTATGGTCACAGCCATAAGAGCTATGTTTGGAGAGGGGTCAACAAAGCCTATAATGAAAAGAATATCATGCCCACTGTGAAGCATGGTGGTGGCTCTCTGATGATTTGGTGGTGTACGAGCACTAAAGGTACGGGGAATCTCGTGAAAATTGATGAATGCAGCATGTTATCAGAAAATGCTGGCAGACAATTTGCATTTGAAGGGACGCTCTTGGACTTTCCAGCAGGACAATGACCCTAAGCACAAGGCCAAGTGGACCCTCCAGTCAAGATGAAGGTTCTGGAGTGGCCTTAATATCATCAAGCCACTCTGGGGAGATCTCAAACTTGCGGATCATGCAAGACGACCAAAGACTTTGCATGACCTGGAGGCATTTTGCCAAGACAAATGGGCAGCTATGTCACCAGCAAGAATTAGGGGCCTCAGACAACTATTACAAAAGACTGCATGCTGTCATTGATGCTAAAGAGGGCAATATACAGTATTAAGTATGCAAACTTTTGATCAGAGCCATTTGGGCGATTTCTGTTATCACTATGATTTAAAAATGAGCCAAAAAACTATCTGATAATAAATGGCTTCATGATCCCTATCCTTTAATAAGAGACATTTTCTTTGTAGGATCATATTTTCAAAATCTCACAATTTCTGCCAGGGGATGCAGAATTTTGAGGACAACTGTGTGTGTAATATTATATATATATATATATATATATATATATATATATATATATATATATATATATATATATATATATATACACATACACATACATACAGTCAGGTCCATAAATATTGGGACATCGACACAATTCTAAACTTTTTGGCTCTATACACCACCACAATGGATTTGAAATGAAACTAACAAGATGTGCTTTAACTGCAGACTTTCAGCTTTAATTTGAGGGTATTTACATCCAAATCAGGTGAACGGTGTAGGAATTACAAGTTTGTATATGTGCCTCCCACTTTTTAAGGGACCAAAAGTAATGGGACAATTGGCTGCTCAGCTGTTCCATGGCCAGGTGTGTGTTATTCCCTCATTATCCCATTTACAAAGAGCAGATACAAGCTCCAGTGTTCATTTCAAGTCTGCTATTTGCATTTGTTGCTGTTAACTCTCAATATGAGATCCAAAGAGCTGTCACTATCAGTGAAGCAAGCCATCATTAGGCTGAAAAAACAAAACAAACCCATCAGAGAGATAGCAAAAACATTAGGTGTGGCCAAATCAACTGTTTGGAACATTCTTAAAAAGAAAGAACGCACCGGTGAGCTCAGCAACACCAAAAGACCCGGAAGACCACGGAAAACAACTGTGGTGGATGACCGAAGAATTATTTCCCTGGTGAAGAAAACACCCTTCACAACAGTTGGCCAGATCAAGAACACTCTCCAGGAGGTAGGTGTATGTGTGTCAAAGTCAACAATCAAGAGAAGACTTCACCAGAGTAAATACAGAGGGTTCACCACAAGATGTAAACCATTGGTGAGCCTCAAAAACAGGAAGGCCAGATTAGAGTTTTCCAAACAACACCTAAAAAAGCCTTCACAGTTCTGGAACAACATCCTATGGACAGATGAGACTAAGATCAACTTGTACCAGAGTAATGGGAAGAGAAGAGTATGGAGAAGGAAAGGAACTGCTCATGATCCAAAGCATACCACCTCATCAGTGAAGCATGGTGGTGGTAGTGTCATGGCGTGGGCATGTATGGCTGCCAATGGAACTGGTACTCTTGTATTTATTGATGATGTGACTGCTGACAAAAGCAGCAGGATGAATTCTGAAGTGTTTCTGGCAATATTATCTGCTCATATTCAGCCAAATGCTTCAGAACTCATTGGACGGCGCTTCACAGTGCAGATGGACAATGACCCGAAGCATACTGCAAAAGCAACCAAAGAGTTTTTTAAGGGAAAGAAGTGGAATGTTATGCAATGGCCAAGTCAATCACCTGATCTGAAACCGATTGAGCATGCATTTCACTTGCTGAAGACAAAACTGAAGGTAAAATGCCCCAAGAACAAGCAGGAACTGAAGACAGTTGCAATAGAGGTCTGGCAGAGCATCACCAGGGATGAAACCCAGAGTCTGGTGATGTCTATGCGTTCCAGACTTCAGGCTGTAATTGACTGCAAAGGATTTGCAAACAAGTATTAAAAAGTGAAAGTTTGTTTTATGACTGTTAATCTGTCCCATTACTTTTGGTCCGTTAAAAAGTGGGAGGCACATATACAAACTGTTGTAATTCCTACACCGTTCACCTGATTTGGATGTAAATACCCTCAAATTAAAGCTGAAAGTCTGCAGTTAAAGCACATCTTGTTCGTTTCATTTCAAATCCATTGTGGTGGTGTATAGAGCCAAAAAGATTAGAATTATGTCGATGTCCCAATATTTATGGACCTGTGTGTGTGTGTGTATATATATATATATATATATATATATATATATATAATTAGGAAATTGCCCGTCAAAAATTATGGGAACAAAATTGTAAGGCTAGCAATGCTGTTTGCCACACAATGTGAGGCTTTTGCTCCTCTGAGCACCTTTGTCGCTTATCGTGATACCCCTGTGTACTTCAACTTTCCTGCTTTGCAATGATAACCTTCAGCGCTCATCACGAGCCCCAGGATGAGTTCCTTTGGCACTCATTGCAAAACCCAGGATGAGCGCCTTTGGCGCTCATTGCAAGCCCCTCACACTTGTGGTGCTCATCACGAGCTCTCCGATGAGTGCCTTGCGAGCCTTTCCTCCTGTCTACTGTTCGGGCCGCTCATTGCGGGGTACATTAACCAGTTTTGTGCTTGGGAATGCCATGTGTCTTTTTCCACCATCCCTTCCATGTGTCTTTGTCCTCTGTATGACTGCTAAATGTTTGCGTGTTATGCGCTCACTGCCGTTTGTTTTATTTTCAAAGTCCCGCGTGCCTGGCTTTGCTCAGCCTCGTTTTCATCCAGTTTAAAATTTGTACTTTTTTCGTCCACCATTTTTCCTTGCTTAGCCGATTTTTGATTGACGAAAAACGGCAAATATGGCTCAAATTCGCTTGCAACCTCACTCCCAGGCTTCCTGGCTCTCCCCCTGTGCTGTGTGCGAGTGTGTTTTTATTTATTTGTAATTATTTTGGTTGTTTTTTGAGTTACTCGCTTGAACTAAGTTTGGCCGTTAAATTAGCCAACTGCGTTCCTTACAGTCAGCGGCAAAGTGCTACGTCTTTCGGCTTTGTCACGCGTGCCTTAACTGCTTACCCTGCAGTGCAATGAGCGTCTTTGGCACTCATTGCAGCCTAAGACATGCATGCATCAACGGCTCGCTTTGCGAGGGCCGCAAGTGCGTTGCCAACATCACAAGATCCACAACTATATATGTCAATGGATATATATATACTAGCGACTTGCCCGTCAAAAAATTACGGCAATAAACATTTTTAAGCCAGGCAATGCTGTTTGCCACACAAGGCTATGGCCCCTTTGAACACATATCGCACTCATAGCAAGCCCTGCAATGAGCGGCTTTGCGGCCGTTTTACATGCTTTGGACCTACGTCCTAAGGGGCTAGCGATGAGTACCTGCCTTCGGCCTTCTTTTATAGGCTATATTACATGACTGCATATATCAAGCAGAGTCTCCCTTCACCCTCCCCTGAAAGTTTAACAAGTTGTCTATTTTCTGATTGAAACCTCTAAACAAAGCACACAAAAGAAAAGAATGTCTACTCTATAATACCTTCCCAGTGCATTAACACCAACGACAATTGAACCAGTAAGTACAACACCATCTGTCACCTTACATTACTCCTACTACGGTTCATCCTTTATGTACATTATCTCCCAAATCAACAGTCTTCCATCTTAACCACCATATTAACATTTCTTCTTTTCTGCACATTCCAGCTTTACAATCACCTAACAAACCGCGCCATTGGGAAACTCCCACATCTTTCCTACAGTAGTCTGTGCCCCAGTCACACTCCAAAGCCAGGCAATAAATAGGGAGGTGGTGTGAGCATACTCCTCTCAAAACATTGCACTTTACAAGTAATCACACTAGACTCATGTTCCCCTTCTCCCTCTGAGTCACTGTTGTCTACCTCCCCCTTAGGTTAGCCACTCAGTTTCCTGACAACTTTATATCCTGGCTTTCACACTTTCTTTCTAGTGACATGCCTACCTTACTTCAACATCCCTACTGACTATCCAAAATATTTGCCACAGTGAAACCTCTCTATTTCTCCTTAACTCTGCCCCAATGGATGGATCCCAATAGCCAGCAGCCACCTACTTGATTAGGAAATTTCTAACTTTTCTAATTTTCCTTCTCACTCTCTAACCATCACTCTTCAGCATTAGCTTTGCTCCAACTAAAACTACTTCCAGACTCGCACAATGAAACCTTCACATGCAACCCCCTTCACAGCTCACTTCATCCACATATGTCTACGCTTTCTTGCCCGATACAACAACCTCTGTGTACAACAGTTCCCCCTCCTCTGCCTTAAATTAGTTGGCTCCTGTCAGCTCACTTCACTCAAAACAGCCTTGGCACACCTAGATATACTAAATATCTTTAAATATCTCTAGTAACGTAGGAAGATGTCTCAGTGTCCTCTCATGTCATTCTACCTCCTGATCCCTGGATATTCCACAATGTCAACATAGTTAACCTGTCCCATTCTTCTGGCACAGTCCCAGCTTCCTTTAAACTTGCTCTTTTAACACATATTTCAAACAACCCATCTCTTGGCCTTACTTCTCTCTCATCCCATTTGCCTCTAAGATGTTACAAAGATTGGTCTATAACAATCTAGCTCACTCTCTCTCGACAAACCCCTAACTATGTCTGGCTTTCACTCTGGTCACACCACCAAGATGGTTTAAACAAAAAGTGGCCAATTACCTACTTACCTCCAAATCTAAGAATCACTATTCTTTCATTATTGATCTCTCTACTGCCTTTGACACTGTAAATTACACTCTTCTTCTGCATATTATGCACTATGTGGGAATCTGTGACAGTGCTCTCTCATCCACCTAAATGGCATCCTTCCAACATCATATCCATCATTTCCAAATACTCCACTACATGTCCCCTCCATTTCTCCATAGACCTTCAATTTGTCTCTTCTCTCATAACCTCCGCTCACGCCTTCATACACAATTTCTCATACAATGCTCTCCTCCTTTGAACTCACTTCCACAGGCCATCAAACTATTGTTACTTTCTAAATTTAAAAAAACAACCACCTAAAATGCATATATTCAGGACAGCACATCCTCAACACTGACTCCATACAAACAGATCCCATACTAGATAATATTATTTTAATGGGCAAATAATGCAATAATTTATTGCATTTTACCCAGATATTTTATAAAGGTATATGACTGCCATTTAACTGTACTATTCATAACTATGTCTTTCAGGTGCGGTCTGGGGAATGTGGCCTTCAGCATAATTTCAGTTGACGTTCCTGTTCAAAACCAATCAATGTATTGCACCTATCCAAAAAGATAGAGCAACGTTGTGGATTAAACCCTGAATTACAAAACAGCAAGGTTTTTGTTTCTAATTAGCACATACTTTAAACAAATAGTAAATTAATATACAAGCTGACCATCACTTACCCATTTTTAAACAGCAATTGGTGCGAATTCAAAATCTGCAAAGAAAATAAAGGATTCAGTAAAAAGATAAATGAAGAAGATTAAGAGTAACAATGTCATGTTCAGTTTTTTAGATTATGAACAAAGCTGACAACAATTAACAACTTTTTAAATAAAACCTTTAATTATTTTGTATACTTGTTTTATTTGGAATCAGATTTTTTACAGGTGCCAACAGAAATGGAAAAAAAAAAAACGGAAACCGGAATATGAAAGAGGAAGAAACGCTGTATTCACCTTGGAAATTCAGTCATTCATTACTTGCTTCCCGTTTTTTAATATTTACTGGAGATTTTATGAAGGACTACAATACACTAAATGCTAAAAGCCAAATGCTCCTATGCAGTCAAGGTTTCTATCCACTTGCGGAAGATTTAAAAAAATAAAATAAAAAATGGTGGCTCCTAATAAAGTATCAATTGATGATTTAGACCATTAAAATGTAATTGATTATCTCAGTGTCTGGACACTTTGACTAATGATGGGTGTATGAAGAAACCGGACAGCATCTCAAGATTTGGGATAAGCAGGCAACATACTATGTATTGTTAGTAAACTGTTGAGAAACTTGGAGATTTGTAATCTTAGTGCTCACTTGCCAGTTGCACGACATGGGAATGGGCATCTAGCATTTGTTGATTAAAGGAGTTTTACTAATTAAAACCAGATGCTGGTTGAGGAAGTGGCGCATTTTCTACATTTATCAATTATAAGTCATATAGAGATAGTTTAATTATTAAAGCATCTCCCTTTATTATTAAAAGGGGTGAAAGTAAACTTGTAATAACCTTCTATATTAATGTTATTTTTGGTATAGGATAAAACTTAGAACAAATATAAAGTTTAAATGCATAGGTATGAAACAACTATGGTGTTAATACTTTTAAACAAATTATGTATCATGAAAATCAGACCTATTTCCTTGGTGCTTTACACCAACAAATAGTATCTCCCTCCCCAGTGTTGCCCCCCCTTTCTCTCCCCGGGTGTCTCTTTGCCCCCCCCTTTCCCTCCCCGGGTGTCTCTTTGCCCCGCCCCCTTTCCCTCCCCGGGTGTCTCTTTGCCCCGCCCCCCTTTCCCTCCCCGGGTGTCTCTTTGCCCCGCCCCCTTTCCCTCCCCGGGTGTCTCTTTGCCCCCCCCCTTTCCCTCCCCGGTTGTCTCTTTGCCCCCCCCTTCCCCCCCCGGGTGTCTCTTTGCCCCCCCCCCTTCCCTCCCCGGTTGTCTCTTTGCCCCCCCCCCCCCTTCCCTCCCCGGTTGTCTCTTTGCCCCCCCTTTCCCTCCCCGGGTGTCTCTTTGCCCCCCCTTCCCTCCCCGGGTGTCTCTTTGCCCCCCCCCTTTCCCTCCCCGGGTGTCTCTTTGCCCCCCTCTCCCTCCCCGGTGTCTCCCCCAGCACCCATTGCGGCCCTCGCCTGTCCCTCTGGGCCTATTGCGGGCCTCGCGATGAGCATTTAAAAGCTTTACCAAATCGGTTTTAAATGGGGAGGGGGGGGGGGGTGTTTATACTTAATCGAAACTAACAAGAAGTGCACAAAGCATAGGTACATCTGTAGATTTCATTGTGAGACAAGTATGAATTATACAGCTTACACTTTTCTTATCTCCCCGTCAGCATTGGCGGCCACTAGGTGTCGCAACGATGGCTCGCCAAGACGTTAATTTGTTCATAGGGTTAGATCAAGGGGTTAGGGTAGTGGCAGATGATCCGCTTTACATAGTAAAGTAGTGTTGTGCTGTGTATGTAAAGCAGATCATCTGCCACTACCCTAAACCCTTAATCTAACACGCACACAATTCAAAAAAATGTACAAAATTGTCGAACCGTTGCGCTACAAAGTGGCTGCTGGCTGGGAGATAACAGGAAAGATCCTGCAGCTGTATTACTGCTCATTGGCTGACAGGGGCAAGCCCCTAGATAAGTTTTTTCTGCATGGTGTTATTATACACTAGTGATTCTGCTCTATCACATGCAGAATCCAGGAAAGTTAGATATGCCTTTAAATCTGAGTCTACCCTTATAATATCAGCAAGTTCCAAATAGTGCTGGGCAATTCAAGGTGAATGACAAAATAAAGAAACACCAACATATATTTTAGATTTAACTAAAAACCAACATTTCTAGAGATCAGAGGTCCTTCAAATGACCCAAAAACAAAAGGAAAATATCAATACATATAATTGGTTGTGTCTCTCTTTGGTAAGATGTCAGAATATGTATATCACTAACAAAGCCCCCACACCCAAAAGAGTGGTAATTATTACTGAGCTATACACCCACCCAATCATTTGCAGATCCCATTGATACCCACCTAGATCTTCGTGGCCGTCAAGGCACGTCCGCCATTGTGGGCCCCGTTACTGGTTTCTGAGGTGCAGCCCGAGGATGGACCCTCCCAACCCTCCTAACATAGTTTCGGTTTCTCAGTCCTGACGTAGAGCGCGCGGTGGGAGCTCTGATAACCCGTGCGTGCGGCGACGTGAATCAAATCTACTCAGGCGGGCGGGAGAAAAAAATAATAAATCATAACATTTTCATATTCTGTGTGGTAATAGCTCATTACCCAGAGGAACAAACCTGTACCCGCCAAGCATACATGTGAATGAAGAGCCGCACACACAAACACGACATGAAGGGTGCAAACTAACAGGTTGTTACATAAAATGAACCACTGCAATGGTCATGGTAATGGCGGTTACTGTTCCTGCTACAGACAACGCAGGGCAAAGTCCCAATAAATACTGTACAGTCTGAGGTGAAATTGGTGCCAATGTCAATGGCGGCATCTAAAGAAAGCAAGGATCACATTTACTTATTTACATATTTATCTGCCTAAAACTATAAGTGATAAAGGGAAGAAGTACTAGGGAGCCAGGAAGGTTTCTAGGAGCCAGACAAGAAGCCTGGAAGGAAGCCTTTTATAGTCATGGATTATACATAGGAAAAACATTTAGGGGCCAGCAATACAAATAGTAGGAGCATTGCATGTATTTGTATAGGTAGAAAGACATACATAAATAAACTGGGAGCCAGGGCTCATACAATTCATACTGCAACATATTTTCCTAAATTCATGATAAATATATATCTTTTCTGTTAGCTGCCCTCCATCAATGGTGGCCATCAGTAAATTTCCTTTTTGTGTAAAGCTTATGATCTGCCAGTACCACAGCCCTAACATTATATATATATATATATATATATATATATATATATATATATATATATATATATATATATATATATATATATATATATATATATATATATATATATATATATATATATATATATATATATATATATAAAACATTTCTCCACAGCACTATACAGGGTTAAGTACGTGACGAAAAAAACAATAAACACGTTGCAAGGAATGGAGGGCCCTGTTTTTGAGCTTAAAAAGCAATTGTACATAGTACTCGTTTCCAAAGCACCGACACAAGATTGAAAACTAGCAAACTTACATTATACAGTAGACTCTCCTTTATCCAGCACCCATAGAGATTGGTAGATGCCAGATATATGTAGTTTCTGGTTGCTTGAGAGTTAATATTAAAAGAGGCTAGATTAGCTGCACATAGGATGCTCTGCTAGGTATATTTGTCAGTGAGGGCTGTTTTTGCAGCAGCAGCTTTCACTCCTCACTTACACACAGGCATGTTCGGCTGGAGGGTGCGTGCAGAACCCAGGGAATATAACGCCAACACTGCCCTGGCACCGTCACAGTAAAACTGAATTGCAGAGATGTATAGTGGATGACATCTAGGTGCCTGTAAGCATTTGATAGCATGACAACCGTTTCTTTGTTGTGTACCCATCATAAACAAGAACATAACAAACCTTGAAATGATTTGGGGGGCAAGAGACTGATTCATTTTCACGTCTCCTAAAATGGGTTTATTCTATGGAATTCTGACTTCTGAAGAAAGGATGGAAACCATGAAGCCTTTGAGGTCCACATCTGGCATATATACATTTTATGTTTATAATACACTTATTGCGTCCTGTTGTGTGCCTGTCTCTTTATCCCTTTCGAATATATGTCAATACATATTTTTTATCAAGAAGAACACTTCCATGCCTCTTTAATACAGCTTGATAAAGTGATTTTTGTTATTGAGTTCTCCTAAAACAGGGCAAATAGCAATAGAAAAGTAAAATATATATAGCAAAAAAAATGGGGGCAGCATTACTATAACTTCCATTCCGATTAAAAAGTGTTTCTATTACAGTGTCCGTTTAACTATTTGCTCCTCAAATACTGAGCACTCAACACACAATGAACATTGTTGTTCAGTCCTTCCATTGTGTCGGACACTCACTGACCATATGGACACAGCATGCCAGGCACATCTCTCTGGGTTTCTGGAGTGGGTTGCCAGTTCCTTCTCCAGTGGACTGCGATTTGTCGAACCTCTCTGCTATGACCTGCCCATCTTGGCTGACCCTACATGGTTTAGTTCACAGCTTCATTTAAGTACCATTCACCACAACAAGGATGCGATCCAGAAGGGGAATGAACATGACCTGTCTATAAATTTATGACACGTTCTTTGCCACCAGGAACACCAAATGTTTGTATAAAAAAAAAAAAATTCTGAAGAAGCTTTGAAATATGTTGCTAAATTTGCCATGTGAATAAACAACCCCCAAAAGCAGTGGAATCAATACCAAACCATCTATTTCAGAGAGATTTCATACATATAAAATATGGCCAACTTTATTGTTTTATTTTTTTTAAAAAGTGGATCATAAAAAAAAATTCCCACACAATTCCCAGAAGCATACATTTACCCTCAAATTCTACAAAGCATACAATATTGCATCTTATAAAGACACCACGTTAAAACATTTCCAGTCCTAACTAGAATACTCTGCCGTGTACACAGATAACACATCACTGCCACCCATAGGGACAAAAATACTTCATATATATATAGCATAAACCATATTAAACATTTTGCTCTGTGATGAACCTGCAATAAAAATAAAAACAGCTTTAAAAAAAAAAAGTAAAAATATCCAACTGGTCATAATTAAATAAAATGCCACCAAACCTCGTAAAATATTTGGTAGATAAAAAAAAAAAATCATATATAGAACATTAATTTACGTTTAGTGGACGGGTTAAACCTTCTTTCGTCTAGAAGGGTTACAATTACTGTGATTCGACTATGGAATTTATTATGACAAATAACTTTAAAATTACATATAAATAAATAAAAATCAAGTCAATATTGCCTCTTAAAGGGATTTCACAACGCCACTGTGATATATATCGCTAAGTAAGCTTCTATTTCTTTTTTCTTTTCTTGTAGAGTGAATGAACCGCAAAAGTAAAGGATTATGGGTAAATCAGGAGGAAATGGAGAACATGAAAGCTGTGCCCCCGATATCACAGAGCATTTTGTTTTAAACAGTGAGTCAAGAACAAATACTGAAAATCAGTCTGGCAATCCTCACATGGCTTGACCTGACTTTGGAGTTAGATGGCGTGGGCACAAGCATACCTGGATCAAACATTAAAAATCCCTTTAAGGTGGTAAAATAGCCCCCCCAAAAAAAACAGTTGTACTTAAAGATCACATTCTACAGGCTGTTTTAAAACTTCCCTTTAGGGTCAATGTGCTGTCAGAAAAGATTAGCACTTAAAATGGCAGCTATTAGCCAGATTCAAAATGGCAGACATTAGCCAAAAGTCTTTCATGGTTGTACTATAGAGTATATCCATTTTGAAGCAAAAAGGAGGACAAATAGTGCAATACACATCACCAAGTCACTTCTCCTCCGGGATTTTTTTTCCCTTTCAATTGGAAAACTCCAACCCTAGAACAATACTCTGAAAACGTACCACCATCTTCAAAAAGAGCAGGCAGTATAAGGCACTTTGTGTCTTGTTTTTTTAGGCTTTGGCCTGAACAGATTAGGTCCTAGAAGGACCAGGAACAGTGCATGTTGTGCAAAATCTCTCAGGACACGTCTGTGGACACGGAGCAGGACACGTCTGTGGACACGGAGCAGGACACTTCTGTGGACACGGAGCAGGACACGTCTGTGGACACGGAGCAGGACACGTCTGTGGACACGGAGCAGGACACGTCTGTGGACACGGAGCAGGACACGTCTGTGGACACTGAGCAGGACACTTGCTCAGCAGGCTCCTGGAAATAGTAAGGCTGGAATAGTCTCTCTCTACTGCACATTTGCATAGCCAGGTAAGTGTGCAGCAAAAGGCTGGGGAAGCGGGATGTAAAGTAGTAGACAAATTCGTCTGGAACCGATCCCAAAGTCTCTTGCACCTCTGGAGGAAGTTCCCTGTAGTGGTGTTTCTGGAAATAAGTAAGAAAGCAGAAGAAAGAGCTGGAGTTATTATATTGTACCTATACAGTTCAAATAAGGTTATGCCAATAAAAGGAGCATTAGCTTTCATACTGAAAATGGATATTTTTTTCCTGTGCTCTATACACAAATTTCCTTTTGTGACATTGATGTACTTTGAGATTAGGTGGGGTGGCGTACGACAGAAGCAAATATAAGTGGTGTCTTGTATGCAGAGCAATCAAACAGCATTCTGCTATAGCCATGCACATATAAATAACTAATCTCACATGAAATCATTTAAATTAGTAAAAATCACACAAAACATGTCAAGGTAATAGTTTGTGTTGTTCAGTTGTGACCAACTCTTCACAAACTCATGGCCCGTAACACACCAGGCACAACTTTATGTCCATGGTCATGCTGATCCACTTGGATTTCATGGCAGAGATATTGGAGTGGGTTGACAGTTCCATCTCCAGTGGGCCACAGCATACAGCTTTTGGTATTCCAAGGTGGTCTCCCATCCAAGTACTGACCAGGCTCAACCCTGTATGACTTCAGGGTGGTGTGACCTCTTGGTTCCCTGACTGGAATCGAGCACAGGTCAAAGCGGTGAAACCACCAAATCCAAAGCACTGGACCATCAGGGAACCCTCAAGGTAATAAAAGTAATGTAATTGACCATATACTGGGATCTCTACACCCTGATAAACAAGCTGGGTCCCATATACACACCTTCTCTAATTAAAGTTGAGTTTATGATTTCAAAACCATCATAAAATCTTTGGGCTACAGAAGTTAATGGTACTCACTGATAAAGAGCCAGATGCAGATATTTAGGCCGACGCGTTTCTTACCAAAAGGGAGAGTAGGTAAGTAATGCATCAGAGATTGACACAATCAATGAATGACATGTATGTCTACAGATTCCAATTATTTTATAATAATAAAAAGGTGCGTGTGGGTAATGGACCCTGCAGAGAATGATCCGTCTCCTTATACAGCCCCCTATGCCAATGGAAACTCCAGTAGACCAGTCCGTTATTGATGTTCAACCGACGCCGTGAGCACCCACATCTCCAAGCCCCGATCCAGACCTGACCACCTCCCACAGGTTCCTCTGCATGGTCTCAAAGGGAGAAAAGCCACGCTCTAATATCGGTGTCATCGAACTACGGATGCCAATTGTCCTGAATCATTGTATTTGTGCGTCCACAATCAGAATGAAAGCAGACATGCTTGTACATAGGAAATTAAATGGCAACTGAAGTGGCCCAACATTCACTCAAATAGGACACATTAATATAAACTTCTTAATATACTTAGCTGTGATGGCAGAGAGCAATTTACTTTTAATGCAATGAGGAAACTGTAAAAGATGCGATGGAAATTTGAAATCTGTACGACTAGAAGTTATGAAAGATGGACTATTACTGGCCCTTTAAAAGACAATCTGTCAACTGGAAAGGTTTGAAAATTCTAATGTTCTGTAAAAATATATTTTTGGCAGAGGTGTATTTCCTATGTATCCCTCACCCAGAGGTTTAAAATAATAACCCTTGTGCTGGGAGGCATTGGACCCAGCCATTTTGGTATCAGAAACCAGAGAAAGTGTAGAGAGATGTTGGTGCAATGTTTACATAAAATGCTGCCCAACCTCTTCTCCTCGTCATGACCAGTATGAATGACAGGTCAATGAGAGTAGTTATTTGTGTGTGTGACCCAACTGTGCGAGCCTATAAATCATATACCTCTTTCCAATTACATTAATCAATTCAAATAAAATAGTACATTTTATGAAGCATGTTGCAGGGCCATCATAATGCCCTAGCACGAAAAGCTAATATATTTTACTTATGTAATAACCATGAATACAATTTCTATTCAATAAGTTATGAAGGAGATATTCAAGATTTATTTCCACACACTAGCATATGTTTGCCTCCACTTTGATACGGTCATTAAGGGGTGAGGTGTTGGTGGAGAGACAAACATTAAGTGTTTTAAGAACAATCCGACATGATGAGAGAATAACGGACGGACTTCTCCAACAGCAGAAGCACATTGCCAAGCAAAATTTCACCCAAAACAAGTCTTCACCCAGTGGAAATAATTTTTTTCTGGTATATTTTGTGTCTGAATATTTAGCACCTACATTTTAGACAAAGTCACCTACTCTATTGACCTTATAGTGGGTAGATACCAGCAGCAGCGGAGTCTGAATCTTTGACAAAAGTTTAATATTGAATATTGTTTTGTTAAAGTACTGAATATTAATTTTATTAATGATCAATGACTAATTAAAATAACTAGCTCATGCTGTTATGACACTACAATAGTCATTTAATACAGGTCTGCACTTTCCAAAAACTATTTTAGCCATCGATTAAGTTTCTATAAAGAAAAAGGGTGCGGCAAAACGGTCATATAAAATATCTATTTTGGGATTTATCCTGTTAAGGTGTCGGACAGGTCCGCCGTTGCAGTGCGGCTTCCAACTGCTAGATGGCGCTGCCGATATTTTGCAGCGCTGCCGATATGTGAGAGAATTTCTAAGCTTATAATGTTAGCCTGACCCTTGAACTAACCCTAACCCCAACCCTAACAGTTACCCTAAGCCTGGACTCTATGATATGGCACTGGAATATCGGCAGCGCCATCTAGTGGATGTTCACCGCCACTGCTGCTGCCTGTGCTGTGCAATCATAAGAGGATAGGACCCTATTTTGAACTACTATAATAATAATAAAAAACAGAATAGTAAAATAAAGTAATTTAAGCTTGTTGCAACTACCCACATTTTGGCACGGGACTGTTTCCCATTGAAAGATAACTAAGAGGGACTTACCTTATTTCTTAATGCTCGTAGCAGATCTCTAACCGATCTCCCTTTATAACTACGAAATTTTCTGAGATCTAAAAGGAGAGAGAAAAGAAATAAAATTATAATGTTGTTACATAGGCTGAAGACAACAGATTTTATTTCAATTCCTCTGAACAATAGAATGGACATCCAATATGATTTTGAAAAATGTCATCTTAAAAAAAAGAAAAGGCGTCGCTACAAAATGAGATTGTTTTAAGATATTCAAGAGATAACCTTAAACAGATGGATATTTGAATAAAAAGGGCATACAAGGTTATGTCGGTTAACATAGATATTCCTTGGATCAACACTCTACATAGTCTGACTACCAGTTTTTGGCATTAAGAAGACATTTTTCCCCTAACGAGATAAGTGACAATGTTTATTTTCTTTTGTTTGCTCACAATTTTAATTTTGTTTAAAAGAAACTTTATTAACTTCTAAGAAGCCCCCAGGATAACAGATTCTTATCTTCTGGAACCTCCCCTATTCTTCCTGTTCGCTCTCATGTAGGATGCTATTTTTACAGCCGTGACCTGAGGCCTCACGCACAGGAGAGGGACTTCACACAACCAGTGCAGTGCAAACACAGTAGTATGAATCCCTTCCCTCTGTGGGTGTGGCATCAGGTTACTGCTGTGAAACATGGCGCCCTACATCACAGAGAACAGGAACAAAGGGGAAGTTGCAGAAGGTGAGCATCTGTAGAAGTGAAATGTAAATTTCATAGGAGAATAAAATTCAGTCACCTAGTTAAAACATTCATATTATTGACTAAAGAGTCAATTTAAGCTCTGCCGTAGCCACACTGGTTGTACCCAGCTTTCAGTTCTTTCATTTTACGAGTGCGCCACCACAGGAGTCAGCAGTGGCGGTGAGCATACACTAGATGTCGCTGCCGATGTCACAGCTTTAGGGTTGGGGTAATGGTTTAAGCTTGGAAATTGTAATCAAAGCAGTGCTTACAAACTGTGTACTATTTCGGCAGCGCCATCTATCAGCTCCTTGCTGCAACTGCTGGCGCGCTCATATAAGGAAAGATCCCAACTTTCTGATCTAATACACATTAAAGAACACATATTGGTTATTAAGAGTAAATTTTCTTGTTACAGAATTATTTGTCTCAGTAAGGAACATCAATTCTACCTGTCTGCAGTGGTACAGTAATGTGTTCCCTCCAGTCCATTTTCACAACTGGTCTTCCTCCTCTCTCTAGCTGTTTCACTATAGGACCATCAAGGGCCTCTTTCTCGATCCGGTCACTCACGTCCTGCAGCAAAGATGTGGATATTTAGTAATGGCAAAACATTTAATTGTAACTGTATTCTCCTATGCTTATTACATAGACTCGAGACCTCCGATACATATAGTTTGCCGCAATGAAGCATTGACGATGGGAAACCATTAAATAGAAGTTTGCAAAGTCCTAGAACCAGCATCATTCAGTCCTAGGACAGTCCTAATTAATCTAGGCTGCATATTTCAAATCAGACACTTTAATCCATCGCCTGGCTTTATGTTTAGTATATTATGGTAGGGGTCTGCCACCTATAGTACGAGAGACAGAGGTCACGGTACAGATTATTTGTGGGACACTGCTAGCCAACATGAAAGAAGGAGCTGGAACCAAGAGCGGCTTTGTCCAACCTATTGCTTATACAGCCAGTTACATGGCAGCTGTGAATACAAATTAGTATCAGTTTACTTAATTTGTGCCGTATTCTTAAAATAATACTGTCACCCCAACAACAAGTTGGTATCATTTTAATTCATTCCTATTGTTGATCATTATTGAGATACTTCATAGTTATTGTGTGACTTTATTGTAATGCATAACAACACTGGGACATATTATAGTTTTATAGTGAAAAATCAAACAAGTAGACTGTGTTACTATTTAGCACACCTAATTACTATGAGGGAACGGCTCATTTGCATCCTAATACAGCACAAACAAGCTCAGGAATGATGTTCTTTGGAAAAAAATGGCTCATACAACATTCAGCCAGATTTAGAGACCCTTCATTTTTATAATATATATATTATTTTTAAAATCAGGAACAGCCTTTAATAGTTGCTTTTTATAAATGTCTTAGTCCCTAGGTTGACATAATGTAAATAAGATAAAGCTTGCAGAACACATCTTGTGTCTGGTTGTGCTAATCCATAAGGTTATCTGGCAAGAAGTGGGAGTCGGTTGCTAGTTCCTTCTCCAGTAGACCTTGATTTGCCTGACTTCTATGACTGTCCATCTTAGGTGACCCTATATGTTATAGTTCACAGCTTCACTGAGGCACACAGGCCCCTTCACCATGACAAGGTAGTGATCTAGAAGGGGACTGCCAGTAGTAGCTCTATGTTAAATATAGTTAACATATAGGAAAGCATGTGGAGCTTTAGCCTATAAGTGTGTGTAACTGGCTATGAAGCTGGAACCCTGGGTTCAATTCTTCTGTCACTTTTTTTTTTTTTTTTTATAAAATGGTACATTTTCTTTTCTTTTAAATTCTATATTCACATTCAAGTAAGTCATTTTATATATGCCACTGAAATTGTTTTATTTTCTGCAGTGTTTCTTTTTTTCAAACTAAAATTATACAAAAAAACTAAAATTCAGTCGGTAGGAATATAAACATGCCCAACAACGATCAAACACAAATTAATTCTTATGAAGCTCCATACTGAACCCAATGGGCTGGCACACTGTGTTTCTAAATGATATATACACTGAAAGGAGTAGTACGAGACAAATAGGGCAGTTGTAATGCTTTTCACAATTTTTTAATCACTTAATGTTAATGATCTCAAAAATAAACTTTTAATTTTATAGTTTCTGAAGATTAAATAAACTTAGATTTTTGGCTCTCAAAAATGTTAATACCACCTAATGTCATTCACATAGGCTACATAAAGTTGGCTTCTTCCCTAATATTGAAGTTAATATTGAGCTTTACACTCTATGAAATTGGACAAATTTTTATGTACGTTGGGTTAGACATGGATTTTAACCTTTTTTGTTTTTCCCCTTCATAAAATTGACCTCCTGGGGTCCATTGTAAGAGAAGCAGCTGGATGTTTTTCTACATCCCATGTCCCTTCCAACTTGTAGAAGCAAAAACACCAATGGCATCAATACATGAAACACTGTTTATTTCTAATACACTCTGTTCATCATTAAGTTTACTTGTTTAAAAAGAGAATATTGTAAAAAAAAAAAGTAACTAGGATGTTTTTTAAAGTTCATCAAGACACATAATCGGACCTACAACACTTCAGTGGTGGACAACTCAATCCTACAAGGGCCACCAACAGTCCAGGATTTCAGTGTCTGTATATTCAAGTTCCCTAACTTAGCCCAGATGAGTTACTCAGATTCATTCAACCGATGGACTCACTTGGGCTCAAGAGATACTGAAATCCTGGACTGCTGGCAGCTCTTACAGGACAGATTTGCCCACTACTGCTTTACATTATTGAAAACCAACCTGGAAAAACTGTAGCTGCTTTTCCAAGCTCCAGAAGAATGGGTGTTTGAGTACGCAGGCCGCGGAGGGGCGCTTCTGAGGGTCTTGGTTTATCATTTGCTCTATGAGCTGATGAGCAACAAGGTCTTCTGTAAAAGAAAAAAAATATATAGCTCAATCTCATTTGAATTATGCATTTACTTTGAGAGCAGGACTCGCATTTAATAATGCAAGCTGTCTGCCTCTGAGCATGTGCAAGGCTGTGAAACAGCTTTTAGTACCGTCTTTTCTGTACAGTTGATAGTAATCAAGCCTCACCGTGCTTTTCTAGATTCAAGCAGTCCAGACTATAAGCTCCTAGTAGGATGTTGGCTTGCCGCTGCAGGGACTTGCCAAACGGGTGCTTCCCTTCCGATACCACGTAGTAGAATACGCAGCCAGCAGAGAAGATGTCCACGGTATATGTCTGCAAAAAAAATCTACATGAGATCACAGCTACAAACACAATACATATACAGTTGCAAGCAAAAGTATGTGAACCCTTTGGAATGATATGGATTTCTGCACAAATTGGTCATAAAATGTGATCTGATCTTCATCTAAGTCACAACAATAGACAATCACACTCTGCTTAAACTAATAACACACAAATAATTAAATGTTACCATGTTGTTATTGAACACACCATGTAAACATTCACAGTGAAGGTGGAAAAAGTATGTAAACCCCTAGACTAATGACATCCCCAAAAGCTAATTGGAGTGAGGTGTCAGCCAACTGGAGTCCAATCAATGAGATGAGATTGGAGGTGTTGGTTACAGCTGCCCTGTCCTATAAAAAACACACCCCAGTTCTGGGTTTGCTTTTCACAAGAAGCATTGCCTAATGTGAATGATGCCTCGCACAAAAGAGCTCTCAGAAGACCTACGATTAAGAATTGTTGACTTGCATAAAGCTGGAAAGGGTTATAAAAGTATCTCCAAAAGCCTTGTTGTTCATCAGTCCATGGTAAGAAAAATTGTCTATAAATGGAGAAAGTTCAGCACTGCTGCTACTCTCCTAGGAGTGGCCGTCCTGTAAAGATGACTGCAAGAGCACAGCGCAGATAGCTCAATGAGGTGAAGAAGAAACCTAGAGTGTCAGCTAAAGACTTACAAAAGTCTCTGGCATATGATAACATCCCTGATAGCGAATCTACTGTATGTAAAACACTAAACAAGAATGGATTTCATGGGAGGATACCACAGAGGAAGCCACTGCTATCCAAGCAAAACATTGCTGCACGTTTACAGTTTGCACAAGAGCACCTGGATGTTCCACAGCAGTACTGGCAAAATATTCTGTGGTCAGATGAAACTAAAGTTGAGTTGTTTGGAAGAAACACACAACGCTATGTGTGGAGAAAAAGAGGCACAGCACACCAACATCAAAACCTCATCCCAACTGTGAAGTACGGTGGTGGGCATCATGGTTTGGGGCTGCTTTGCTGCGTCAGGGCCTGGACGGATTGCTATCATCGAAGGAAAAATGAATTCCCAAGTTTATGAAGACATTTTGCAGGAGAACTTAAGGGCATTTGTCCACCAGCTGAAGCTCAAGAGAAGATGGGTGTTACAACAGGACAACGACCCAAAGTATAGAAGTAAATCAACAACAGAATGGGTTAAACAGAAGAAAATACGCCTTCTGAATGGCCCAGTCAGAGTCCTGACCTCAACCCGATTGAGATGTTGTGGCATGACCTTAAGAAAGCGATTCACACCAGACATCCCAAGAATATTGCTGAACTGAAACAGTTCTGTAAAGAGAAATGGTCAAGAATTACTCCTGACCGTTGTGCACATCTGATCTGCAACTACAGGAAACGTTTGGTTGTAGTTATTGCTGCCAAAGGAGGTTCAACCAGTTATTAAATCCAAAGGTTCACATACTTTTTCCACCTGCACTGTGAATGTTTACATGGTGTGTTGAATAAAAACATGGCAACATTTAATACTTTGTGTGTTATTTGTTTAAGCAGACTGTGATTGTCTATTGTTGTGACTTAGATGAAGATCAGATCACATTTTTTGACCAATTTGTGCAGAAATCCATATCATTCCAAAGGGTTCACATACTTTTGCTTGCAACTGTATGTACAATATGAAGACTTAAAAAGGATATGGAAGGTTTCAGGATTTTACTAGGTACAGTTGTGCTCCAAAGTTTGCATACCCTGGCAGAAATTGTGAAATGTTTGCATTTATTTTCAAAATATGACTGATCATGCAAAAAAAAAAAAAAAAAAATGTTATTGATGTATAGTGATTATATGAAGCCATTTATTATTACATAGTTGTTTGGCTCCTTTTTGATTCAGAAGGATAACAGAAATCCCCCAAATGTCCCTGATCAAAAGTTTACATAGTTGTCTATGAGTCCCCTAATTCTTGCAGGTGGTATAGCTGCCCATTTGTCGTAGCAAAATACCTCCAGGTCATTCAAAGTCTTTGGTCGTCTTCCATGAACCGCATGTTTAAGATCTCCCCAGAGTGGCTCGATGATATTTAGGTGAGGAGACTGTGATTGCCACTTCAGAACCTTCACCTTTTTCTGCTGTAACCACTGGAGGGTCAACTTAGCCTTGTGCTTAGGGTCATTGTCATGCTGGAAAGTCCAAGAGCGTCCCATGAGAAGCCTTCAAATGCAAATTGTCTGCCAGTATTTTCTGATAACATGCTGCATTCATCTTGCCATCAATTTTCACAAGATTCTCTGTGCCTTTAGAGCTCACACCCCCCAAAACATCAGTGAGCCCACTTAATGCTTCACAGTGGGGATGTTATTCTTTTCACTATAGGCCTTGTTGACCCCTCTCCAAACATAGAGCTTATGGTTGTGACCATAAAGCTCTATTCTGGTCTCGTTACTCCAAATTACAGTGTGCCAGAAGCTGTGAGGCGTGTCAAGGTGTTGTCGGCCATATTGTAACCGGGCTTTTTTGTGGTATTTGCACAGTAAATGCTTCTTTCTGGCATCTCAACCATGCAGCTCATTTTTGTTCAAGTATCGTCGTATTGTGCTCCTTGAAACAACCACACCATCTTTTTCCAGAGTCTGTATTTCTCCTGAGGTTACCTGTGGGTTTTTCTTTGTATTCCGAACAATTCTTCTGGCAGTTCCTTGGTCTACCTGACATTGGCTTGGTATCAAGAGATCCCCAAATTTTCCCCTTCTTAATAAGTGATTGACCAGTATTGACTGGCATTTTCAAGGCTTTGGATATCTTTGTATATCCTTTTCCATCTTTATGAAGTTTCATTACCTTGTTACACAAGTCTTTTGACAGTTCTTTTCTGCTCCGCATGGCTCGGTATGTAGCCTGCTCAGTGCATCCACATGAGAGCTAACTCATTGACTATTTATACACAGACACGAATTGCAATTAAAAAAGCCACAGGTGTGGGATATTAACAAGGCCAAACATTCAAGGGTTGTGTAAACTTTTGATCAGGATCATTTGGGTGATATTGGTTATCATTATGGTTTAAAAAGGAGCCAAACAACTATGTGATAATAAATGGATTCATATGATGACTATCCTTCAATAAAAGACTTTTGCATGATCAGTCACATTATGAAAATAAATTAAAAAATGTTCACAACTTCTGCCAGGTTATATAAACTTTTGAGCACAACTGTATATAATATACCTATGTATCAATTAACTTGTATGTATTTTGCATTAAGAAGTGACTAAAAAGCTCTGTTTTTACTGCCTAAAATCATACAAGTCCCTGTATGGCTCTGCCCACTGCAGTGTATGCAGACACAGATTCTGTAGGGCTGGATGTGCAGTGTAGTGTACTAGCTTCTCAGGGACCCTGCTAGCATGTTTTCTGCGATGTGGTCCTTGATAGGCTAGTACATTACACTGTGCATCCAGCCCTACTGCGTCTGTGACTGCGTATGCCAAAATGGGCAGAACCATACCGGGACTATTTGTATGATGTTAGCCAGTAAAACAGAGCTTTTAATCACTTCTTAAAAAATCTCAAGCAATGGGAGGAAGCTGCTCCTAGTGCTTTTTTGAGTGAAGAATCATAATTTGGGGGAACATTTTAAATTATACCAGATCACCTTTTTAATCACTTTATAATTTGTCACTATTTCTCAGTTGTATAGTAAAACAAATAGTGGATTTACTGTACGATATTTATGAGGTAGAGAAGCACGGGATTAAAAATTGTAAGGCTGACAATGCCGTTTGCCACACAATGTGAGGCTTTTGCTCCTCTAATCACTTTCGGCGCTTATCGCAAGCCTCTCCCCCGTGTAGTTCAACTTTCCTGCAGGTTTCATTAACCTGCAAGTTTTGTGCTTGGGAATGCCATGTGCCTCTTTCCACCATCTCCCTTCCCTGTGTGTGTCTCCTTTGTGTGTCTGCTGTTTGAAAATAAAACAAACGGCCTTCAGCTCCTAACACGCAAAGTCCTGCGTGCCTGGCGTCGTTTGTGTAAGTGTTACTGTCTTTGCCGTTGTGTATTTTCTAAGTCCCGCGTTTTTTTCGTCCGCCATTTTTTCCCCTCGCTTAGCCGATTTTGGTTTAGCAAAACCCCCCAAATATGGCTAAAAATCACTAGCAACCTCCCTCCCAGGCATCCTGGCTGTCCCTCTGTGCTGTCTGGGTGTATTATTATTTTTGTAACATTTTTTTTTTTAGGGATTTTAGAGTTACGAGCTTGGTTCCCAGTTGCGACCCTCACAACGCAGCCCAAGTCCTGCGCCGTACATGGCTTGCCTCACGGGGATTCGTAGATGAGCACTTTGCAAGGCTCGCAGTTGCAGCCCTCTGCGGCCGCAAACGTCTCCTCTTTGCTTTGCGAGGCTCGCAAAGAGTCACCAACATCATAAGCTTTCCCAACACTGACAACTGTATAAGTGATAACAAGCAAAACAAGTGAATATTTTGCTCATTATAAACACTAGCAAAACATGTCCTTATTAGGTCTTGCATGGAAGCCTTTTAGAAGTGCAAAAATCCAGAGCAGCACTGCCTGAGCTGCTCCCTTGTGGTGGGAACAAAAGACTACACAACCCATGATGCTTTGCTGCAGACACTGAATATCCAGATATTGCTGCAATGGTATAGCTGCCACTAATTGACCCCAACAAATTATGAATTTTATGCTATTTTAGCTTGGATTTTCAGGGGCATTCCTTCTCAAAATCAACTGAAATGTTAGGGTAAGTGTATTAATGTATATTAAAAGGGGTTTTCTCATGAAAAAAAAAATTGGTTTGCATACACTACTGATTCTCCTTTATCAGATGCATTCATAATCCAGGAAACTTCTATATACCTTTAACAAAAGGTTGAAATCTCGTTTTTTGGGTGGATCAGAATGTGTTAACCGACCACGCAAAATTAAAAACCCCAATATACGTTTCCTGTAGGAAAATGCAACATTCAAATGTTAATCTACCTGTTAGTACCTATCGTTTTAAACTACACTATATTTGCAGTCTCTCACAATGAAATACCTGGTTCCAACAGAGAAGCCGACAACTCATATGAGGGGAACACTTACAGGGTTTTCTTTGCAATCTTCACTAAGCATCTCTGGGGCGATCCAGCCTTCTGTCCCTGGCACTCCAGAGCGTCTGCTGAAACTGTGCCTGCCAACCGCCAGCTTCTTACACAGACCGAAGTCTGAGATCATGGCTTTCACCTTCCCATGAGCGTTGGGCATTGAGATCAGGATGTTGTGAGGCTTCAAATCTCTGTGAACTGAAAGGAAAAAAACATTTTTGTATAAGTTCACTTTTTAGTCAATTTTACATCCATCATTGTTTCAGTTACTATTCGAAAGAGGTTACACATGCACATTTGCCTTTCTCTTTGATAAATACTAATAATTGTGTATGTAACTATAATTTCATTAAAGATGTTAAACAGGCTTTTTCTTAACGTTCTACAGGGCATCAGATAAATAGAGCTAGAATAAAGTAGATATAACGAATGCAATATTCAGCCCCTATACCTTACCTATATTAAGTGAATGCAGGTATGCAAGGCCAGACATGGTCTGCTCCAGGAGAGTTGTAGGCTCCAAACCGTGACGGTCAAAGTCCTTTTCTTCCACATACTGAGAAACAGAAGAAGAATATTTAAATTACACTACACTGGTCCTTTTAATATACAGTATGCTCCTATAAGGAACCTGACAAATCATTTAGAAAGTTGAAACTAACTAAAATACACCCTTTACTGATTAACTACTGTATTCTGTTTTACCTTAATGGAAGACAATTAAATTTTATTTATAAATTAGACACTTGTTGAGGAATGGGAGGAACCATGGATTAAGATCTCTGGTCAATTATATTGAAAGACTACAGCTATGAATAGCCACTTGACTATAAAATATAAGGTTACAGGTAAATTAGCAGGACAAGATGGAAGTGCCCATATTTTACAAACTTTAAGTTTCGCACAAAATACTGCATTGTCAGAACTGGTTCCATGATGATGTTCGTGTACGAGGATATCCTGTTACGTAGGCAGGGTGTGCAGTTAACTATATGTTATTCGTAGGCAGACTTGGCCTTAAAGATCTTGTTCTAACCTCTTGCAAGGTGGCTGCGCACAGCTCAATGGCGATGTACTGGAACTGCCGATCTTTCTCAGTACAGAAGTATCGAATCACATTAGGATACTCGTCCGACTCCCGTAACATCTGCACCTCACGATCTGCAAAACTAAAGCATTCTGGGAGAATTCTCTTCACTGCAACATCTCTGTTGTCAAACCGGCCCCTGAAGAGAAACAAAAACAGTTCAGTAACCCATATATCAGAACTGAAATGTTAAGAGACCGCAGTAAAATATTCGGATCCTTGGCTTAATGATTCGTCTAGTTCTGGCTTAGCCTTTCACAAATTATGGTTAAAAAAAAACGTTATACAAAATGTACCTAAAATATATTTTATATTCCTGATCTAATAATTTCTAAAACCCTCACCTGTAAACAATTGTTCCTTCTGCTCCATGGCCGAGAACGTCTCTTGGACTAAAGGAAATCTTGCCAACAGACACCTTCCTGTCATCATCTGTACAAGAGAACGTGAAACCACAAATACAAAGGTAAGTGATTGGAAAGTGATCAGGGGTTACCAGTTTCTCCTGATCAAAGGAGACATGCCAAGATTTTGAGGATGGACGGTCTTAAAATGGGAACAGTCGGTTATACTTGAATATATGTATACTTGTCTAATGTTATAAAGGAGGTAGAATAGTAGGTACAAATATCAACATTTAGAAATAGAAAAATAGATTTGAATTTACTACATTTTCTTTGTCACTCAGTTCAAACAAAACTTGTTTGGTGGGAGCATTTCTTGAAGATGTAAGAGTAATGCCTAGATTACAGAAAGGACAATAGAGAAGTACAGACTTCAAGTTGACATGGACAAGAATCACTGTATAGGAACAAACATGTCTGGGATAAGCATGACGCTAATCTAAGGCGTAATTAAGACACAGTTTTAGATATACAGAACATGCAGACTAGATGTGTGTCTATCTGCCATCAAAACTATGTTCTTATGACCTAATAAATGCTAGAAACCATTTAATGATGCTTCAGTCTCCGTACAGAAATTGTACTTTGGTCCTATACAGAAGAACATCTACAACTCAGTACTTTTACCTCCATCTTCTTGCTCTGTAGAGATGACACTGCCAACCTCCGAGGTGGACAGGTTGGAGTGCAGGGAGTGGTTGGAGGCTTTTGGCGATACGTTGGGAGTGCTGGTGGCAGAGTTCTCACCCCGTACTCCGACTATATCCAAGAAATCACCGTCTGGACTGACCTCCACCGGAGACTGGAAAGTGACGTTCTGCATCTGCAGGAGCTGGATCTTCTCTTCCAGCTGCTTCTGGAACTGCTGGTGTTGCAGCTGCTGCTGTTGTTGCACAGTCTGAAAAACATCGAGTTATTATGCTTACACAAAATGGGAATGTCATTTTAAAACAAAATTCTCATCTAGTTAAAATAAATGTAATTTATAAAAACACCCTCTGTGCAATTTAAAAATCCCATTTGTTGTCATGCAATTAATTGTCCATTTGGTCCTAACTAGACCTCTCATATCCACACCACAAAATGGGACGCTACGATTGGTGCTCATTGCAGCCTAAGTGCTGCGCGGCTGCTTCGCCTCGCAAGGCTTGCATGTGTGACAGCGCCACAGCCGAAGTGCTGCGAGGCTGACGCCACTGGCTGCAAGGAGCGGCTGCTTCGCCATGCGAGGCTCGCATGTGTGATGGCGCCGCTGGCTCGCCTCACTTTGCGAGGTCGTTACCAACATCGCAAACGTTACGAACAACTATATATGTGATAACCCAATAACTTGATGCATCAGCTGTGGATCACACATGCTCACAGGAGGTATTGAAGGTGAAACCTCTTTGGCCCCGCCCAGCAACATCACGAAGTGCGGCCAATGACTACATGTCATCACAGCCCCACTCACTTTACGGAGCATGCTCAGTCTGACCCCATTGACTGGGCAGACTTTTTTTTTTTTTTTTAGTACAGGCAGAGATGGCGAGGACAACTGAAAGCCCTTCTACTTGAGGGAAAAACTCACAAAAGTAACAAAAATAGTATGTAATTTTAAAATAGTTAATATTTTTTAATAGTCTATGCCCAACAAACACACATATGAGCTTTATTTCTAAATGCATTACAGTGATCATTTAAGTTTACAGCTGATATGTATTATAATGTGGGCTAGAGAAGACTACAATACTATAAATTACACACTATTTACTCAAAACATCCAAGGATTCTTGGTAATATCATTCAAAATATGTTCATTAAAGATGTATTTTGGGTGTAACACACAAAGGTGGATTTCACACAACTATGAAAGGGTAACTATTGCTTTCCCAATAGACCACTAGTTAAACCGCGCTCATAATTCTTAACATGCCCCTAATCTTCTAGATAGCAGGCACATAAGTACACACATAGAATATTGTGAGATGAGTTTTGGTTACCTTTGGGTATGTGATGACGAAAGCCACCCATCCAGCCAAGAGGAATGTACTGAATATAATGGTAGCCATGTCTTTGAGCATAGAGTCCACAGGAGCTTCTGGTTTGGGTAGAAACTGATCAGACATGTCACGGAGATCCTTGGAGAAGGGGGGGTGCAGATCATCAGAAGGATTATCCACTATGTCTAGTACATCCTGTGGATGGAAATAGAGGTGAATAAGGAACCAATGACTGGCAAGGTAGAAAGGATAACATTTAGTAACCAGTATTTTAAACCATGTATCTTATGACAAGTTTTACTAAGAATCCTGTAATAATTGTGGTTGCAAAGACATTGGAATAAAATGTTTCAAATGGTTTTAGTTCAGTCTTGTATATGTAATAATAATAAGTGTAATAAAAGACAAAAAAAAAAAAAAAAAAGAAAGAAAGAAAGAAAAAAAAAAAAAGAAGATTCACCTCTTTGAAACGTGACTTTTCTGAACCAGCAGCTATTACGTTTTCTTCACTTCTGGGTAGATTACTTGGGAAGGCATCAAGTATCTTTGTTGGAGCAGAGAGAGGGATCTCATGGTGGCCTTTTGAAGAATTGGGAATAGGTTTTAATTTAGAGGGTTTAATATCACCAGCTAATATATTTACAGAAACCCATGAATGATAGACCAACATTAAGAGTGTGCGGGGGGGGGGGGGTATAATAAGGAATTAATACTTTGTAGATCTTAAAGTAACTGGTATATTGTAAAACCAACTTTGCATTGTAAAATATCTAAAATAAAAAGGTTAAATAATGCTGCATATTCATTGTAGGTAGATGTTTGAATGTTAAAAAAACACAAAAATTTTTTTTTTATTTTATTTATGTTATGAATGTGCTGCTACAACACTCCCTCGCCTATTTCTACATGGCTCAGAGTGATAATGTACAGACAGAGAGCTAAAGCTGCTATCTACCCCATTTATTCAGAGCCATGATCATATAAGGGTGGGACGGGTGCTTGAGGGGAAAAATGGAGAGGGAGCAGTGTGAATATTAAAAAGCAAGGAAAAGTATATAATAAATACTTTCAAAAACCTGTTATTAAAAAAGTGGCCCTTTTGATAAAATCACAAATCATTTTTCGCAATAATACATCAAAAAAGTAATAATGCATAACTTTTATTATAATACATGAGGCTTATACTTATAAGGGGCCATAATAGGTTTACAATGTCCCTCTAAAGATCTACAAATTATTAGAAAATTGTGCATATGTTTCATTTAAATGTATTTATTTCCTTGAGGTTCTGGCACAATGACCAAAGTGGTCAACAGAGATACATACAAATAATGTAAACATCTCACATGTGCATAGTAAATGCAATTTTGTCAAAATGTTCAAAAGCAGATTTTGGGAGAGGTTTGGACTCTACACACTGGTACCACCTGTTATGACTTGTATTAAATAACTGGTGTCCCCACTAGATGGCATTAGGACACAACAGTTATCCGTACCTATTAGCAGCCATTGATTCCTCCAGTAGTTCAGCTTATCCTTCTCTTTCAGACTTGCAGAAAACTTCAGGTCTGTGCTTGGTGTAAATTCACACTCCCCATTCTCTTCTATAGTCACCCCCTCTGTCGTAGGGCCGTCCAACAACGGGATTGCTCTTCCCCTTGGCTAGAGAGAAGGAATATTCACATTTATATTCAATCGAGAGCTGGTGAGGAGGGTCTTGTTACAGAGCGTAGGATAAAGAAAGAAACTTTAAGATAGCATGTAAAAAAATGCTTAAAAATGGAACACTATGATTTAGCTCAATGCTAGTCAAGCTGGTCCCTACCGCCCACTAGTGGACGATTCAAGCTTTCATGGTTGGCGCTGAGGCAATCATTAGGTGGCGTCTCCAACGAGTGACATCACACGCCAGAGACCCGCAGCACAACGCTTGGCCTGTTAGAGAGCAGGCGAGAGAGCCTAGGGACAGCAGTCAGGACCGGGTCACTATCTAGTAAGTACAGGGCGATACATAGCTAGGGACAGCAGTCAGGACCGGGTCACTATCTAGCAAGTGCAGGGCGATACATAGCTAGGGACAGCGGTCAGGACTGTGTCACTATCTAGTAAGTACAGGGTGATACATAGCTAGGGACAGCAGTCAGGACCGGGTCACTATCTAGTAAGTGCAGGGTGATACATAGCTAGGGACAGCAGTCAGGACTGGGTCACTATCTAGTAAGTACAGAGCGATACATAGCTAGGGACAGCAGTCAGGACCGGGTCACTATCTAGTAAGTACAGGGCGATACATAGCTAGGGACAGCAGTCAGGACCGGATCACTATCTAGTAAGTACAGGGCGATACATAGCTAGGGACAGCAGTCAGGACCGGATCACTATCTAGTAAGTACAGGGCGATATATAGCTAGGGACAGCAGTCAGGACCGGATCACTATCTAGTAAGTACAAGAGGATACATAGCTAGGGACAGCAGTCAGGACCGGATCACTATCTAGTAAGTACAGGGTGATACATAGCTAGGGACAGCAGTCAGGACCGGATCACTATCTGGTAAGTACAGGGTGATACATAGCTAGGGACAGCAGTCAGGACCGGATCACTATCTAGTAAGTACAAGAGGATACATAGCTAGGGACAGTAGTCAGGACCGGATCACTATCTAGTAAGTACAGGGTGATACATAGCTAGGGACTGCAGTCAGGACCGGATCACTATCTGGTAAGTACAGGGCGATACATAGCTAGGGACAGCAGTCAGGACCGGATCACTATCTAGTAAGTACAGGGTGATACATAGCTAGGGACAGCACTCAGGACCGGATCACTATCTAGTAAGTACAGGGCGATACATAGCTAGGGACAGCAGTCAGGACCGGATCACTATCTAGTAAGTACAGGGTGATACATAGCTAGGGACAGCACTCAGGACCGGATCACTATCTGGTAAGTACAGGGCGATACATAGCTAGGGTCATATGATTTATGTAACCATAAACTGAGTTACTGCGGCACCTTTGGGCAATAAGGCAATATTGTCATCAAAAGTGGGCGGTAGGTATTAATAGGTTGACGACCCCCGATTAGCTTTACTGCATGAAATATAAGGGTTGACCTGGCTAAAAATATTTTTTGTAATACGGTAATGTGAGGCTTTGCAGCACTTTCAAGACCACCTGATTTGAGATGTTGCCTCCAGTTAATCTACAGCTGGTTGCCCAAATTTGTCAGCATGAATTCAAATAAGTGTTTACTGTGAATTCAAATTGGTATTAGTTTGCTTCATTGCTTAATAAATGGCAAAATAAACAAGATTCATACAATTTTGGCCATGCCATTGTGTTATTTCATAGAGGTTGGTCAGATGGCTTTAGACGCTGGCTCTTTGTGGTCTATTACACTAAGGATTTCACATAGATTGACTCTCCAATATAAAAGTATAGAATTACTTGGTAGGGTTCAGTAACGTTCAGAGCAATGTCCTTGCATACCCTAACAAGTCTGTTGCAAATGCAGGCTGCAGAGGGGTTAAAACAACTTTTTAATCTTTCAGTGCTTATTTAAATTCTACTCTTTTAATATATGGTATGTTAACATTTTTTAGTATATTAACCATTTAAAAAGACCACTTTAGTCCAATATTTTTAGGTGTGCCCTACAAAAGGATCTTTTCTTTCTCTTTATACCAATAATTCAAATAAACTTTTATTGATGAATTACACTTAACAGGCTAATTATTTTTCAAAAGTAAGAAAAAAAAACACAATCTTTCATTTATTAACTTATATATACAGTATGCAGCTATGGTTTCTGATCTACTTACACAGAAGGGATGAATATGGACAAGGCGTATACTAGCAAAGTGGTTGCGAAAAATAGTTGTGCTTAAGAAAATACTAATGTAAAGTTCATTAGTTTACAGCGATCTGTATATTGAATGAGCAGCTGGAAGTAGCTCAGTATAGGGAATGGAACCCCACAGTAAAGAATAATGGCATTGAAAATTAAACTTTTAAAGGCCGGGTTTGTTCTTTTGCTTTCTAAAAACATTAAAAAACACTTCCCGTTAACCGCCCTCAATACCCTAGGCAGACTAGAATGGAATATGAACATTTACATGTCATAAAATAACATATATGGTGCTAACATCTGCCCTCAGCTGGACTTTGTATGCCATTAGGACAGGTGAGCTTTTACATCCCATCATTTTTATTTTGGTTTAATGCATTTATTTTACATTTATATTCTACATGGGGTTCCCTGGTGGACCAGTGGTTCAGATTCAGCAGTGTACTGGTTTCGATTCCAGTCAGGCAACCAAGCGGTAACACCACCCTGAAGCCAAGCAGGGTTGGGCCTGGTCAGTACTTGGATGGGAGACTACCTAGGAATACCAGGAGCTGTATGCTGTGGCCCACTAGAGAAGGAGCTGACAACCCGCTCCAGTATCTTAGTATGAATACTAAGTGGATCAGCATGACAATGTGCATGTGCCTGGAGTGTTACGGTCCATGAGGTCACAGAGAGTCAGAAACGACTGAACGACACCGAAAAAAAATATTCTACATTTTTGGTTTTTAGTTAATGGTTATTGTTCTAAGTCTAAAGTCCAACTCCATAATCACATGTAGGGTATTTGGCCACAACAATGGGCGCAGACAGTTACTCTTACAAAACAAGATCATAGTAATACAGAAGAGCCAGTGTAAGCACTTTTCATATTAATTCTATTTTTTATTTCAACATTAACAGCAGTACTGAACGTCATGTGCTTGTTCACGTAACGTTAATGTGATATTTCTTATACTTTATATTAAAGTAAACTGTTTTAAATGATATTTTCTGGCTAAAGCTTTGTTGCGGTTTGCACAGGTATTTTTAATGTTAATTAATGGTCAAATAAAAAATCGATTTAATATGAAATGTGCTTACGCTGTAACTTTAAGGACCTTATCCCAAACAGATTAAGCCACATAACTGATGTCACTATGCGACTGACTCATGCCATTCATTGTTACATTTCTTCTAGTTGACTACGTTTGCAAAAATTAAAAATAGAGCCAATTTTATTATTAGCAGTATTCTTTTTATATATGCAGAACAGGGTATGGGATATTCTTAGGCTTCGTTGCATAACTTGAAACTTTCCTAGCTATTTCTGAGAAAATCCTTTCAATGTTTAATTCCTGAGACTGGAATTTAAATTTGTGTACGTTAGGCATATGTTAAAATAACTTGTGAATACTGCTAGAAAAATTATTGAACTTTGCTTAAAGAAAATTAAAATTAAAATATTGACTTGCAATAATAAAGCATAAAAAAGCCTCCAATGTCAAGGGGTGATATAATAGACTGAGACATGAGTAAGCAAACCTAATAATGTATGAAGTTATGCATATGGAATCTAGGTTTTATTGCTGGGAAATGTAATTTTGTTACCGTTTGCAAAATATATCGATTTAAAGAAAATGTTTAAGCACAAATGAAAAAAAAATTAAAAAGAAAAACACTTACCACAACCGCAACCCCATCATGTACCAATGAGGAAGAAGCATATAGACTGGTCGAATATTTTCCTACATAGAGGGTGGGCCTTAAAAAAAAAAAAAAAAAAATAAATAAAAAAGTAGGAGGCAAGAGAGATATTTGAGAAAAGTTATACATGCAGGGAGTGGACTCGCTAAAATGCAGGATTCTTATTATAGAGCAGTGGTAGCCAACCTAGTCCCTACCGCCCACTAGTGGGCGATTTAAACTTTCACGTTGGCCGCAAAGTAATCTCTTGGCAGCGACGCAGAAACACGCCGGAGACCCGCAACACCACACTTGGCTGGTTGAAGAGCTGGTAAGAGATCCTAGGACAGCAGTCAGGACCGGATCACTATGTAGTAAGTACAGGGCGATACATAGCTAGGGACAGCAGTCAGGACCGGGTCACTATCTAGTAAGTACAGGGCGATACATAGCTAGGGACAGCAGTCAGGACCGGATCACTATCTAGTAAGTACAGGGCGATACATAGCTAGGGACAGCAGTCAGGACCGGATCACTATCTAGTAAGTACAGGGCGATACATAGCTAGGGACAGCAGTCAGGACCGGATCACTATCTAGTAAGTACAGGACGATACATACCTAGGGACAGCAGTCAGGACCGGGTCACTATCTAGTAAGTACAGGGCAAAACATAGCTAGGGACAGCTGTCAGGACCGGGTCACTATCTAGTAAGTACAGAGCGATACATAGCTAGGGACAGCAGTCAGGACCGGGTCACTATCTAGTAAGTACAGGGCAAAACATACCTAGGGACAGCAGTCAGGACCGGGTCACTATCTAGTAAGTACAGGGCAAAACATACCTAGGGACAGCAGGCAGGACCGGGTCACTATCTAGTAAGTACAGGGCAAAACATACCTAGGGACAGCAGGCAGGACCGGGTCACTATCTAGTAAGTACAGGGCGATACATAGCTAGGGACAGAAGTCAGGACCGGATCACTATCTAGTAAGTACAAGGCGATACATAGCTAGGGACAGCAGTCCGGACCGGATCACTATCTACTAAGTACAGGGCGATACATACCTAGGGACAGCAGTCAGGACCGGGTCACTATCTAGTAAGTACAGGGCAAAACATACCTAGGGACAGCAGTCAGGACCGGGTCACTATCTAGTAAGTACAGGGCAAAACATACCTAGGGACAGCAGGCAGGACCGGGTCACTATCTAGTAAGTACAGAGCGATACATAGCTAGGAACAGCAGTCAGGACCGGATCACTATCTACTAAGTACAGGGCGATACATACCTAGGGACAGCAGTCAGGACCGGGTCACTATCTAGTAAGTACAAGGCAATACATACCTAGGGACAGCAGTCAGGACCTGGTCACTATCTAGTAAGTACAGAGCGATACATAGCTAGGGACAGCAGTCAGGACCGGGTCACTATCTAGTAAGTGCAGGGCGATACATAGCTAGGGACAGCAGTCAGGACCGGATCACTATCTAGTAAATACAGGGCGATACATAGAGAGGGTCATATGATTTATGTAACCCGAAATGAGAGCGGGTAAACTGAGTTACTGCGGCACCGTTGGGCCGTAAGGAAATGTTACCATCAAAAGTGGGCAGTAGGTATTAAAAGGTTGACGACCCCTGATATAGACCTTTAAATATGGATACACTAAGAAATTTAAAACAATATAGAAATAACACTTGATTTTATTTAGATAAAGATAAAAAAAGAGCAACATGCTCTTGAGAAATAGAAAAAGTAGTAGAACATATAGCGCTTAGGCACAGATGCAAGTACATTATAGACTGGCAAGCAATTCCATATGGTTCATATTATCCTGCTGCTCTATACCCCATACCTTAAAAGGACCACTGCAGTTCAAGAAGAAAAAAAAAAAAATACTAATTTGTCAAGTATGTACCAAATTAACAATTTTATCAGCTGTGTAAACCACTGGCATAAATCTTTTTCAGGAAAATCTGAAATTTTGAAGTCTCGGTTTATAAGTTCAGGAATCCATTTTGTGTTTGTTACATCACACTCTCAGAGCTGAATTAAGGTGTGCGTTTTGGCCATCAGTGGACAGAGGGGAGGTGAAGGAGGGAACAGAAACCCTTTGTTAAGTAATTTCATAAGACTGAAAGACACAATCCCATTCTCTCTCATTGGCCCAGAAGCAGATTCCTTGCATCATTTACTGCAACCATATATTTCCAGAAATGTAAATGACACACATGCACGCACACAATCAAAATATTAGGGATCTCTCTAGGGTGCTGCAGATGCATGAAAATGTATTTATGTCTGCCATTTAAGAACTAGACGTATGACCATTCCCTGCCAAATTATGGTTAGACTTAAAATTTAAAAACAAATATCCCCCCCCCCCTCCCCCATTGTGTGGTGGTCCTTTAAAAGGACCAAAGCATTCTAAAAAACAAAATATACTTGAGAGCCGTTGTGTTAGCATAATTATGAAGGAGAAATTACAAAGCTAGTTTTTAAGTTAGAAACAAATAAATACATGTTGATGCATATGCTGGACCCTGAATGCATTAATTATACATTTAGGGAACTTGTCTATGTGAGAGGACATTTACATTTTTTGGAGAGCTGTAGTTGCATTTCCTGAAGCAAAGAGTCTGCTTCTAGTTCAGCAAGGGGAAGGCTGTAGTATAAAGTTGAATCCAATTATCAAACAAAAGCTCTGGACTGTTTGTCCCCTCCTCTGCCACTGAAATTAAGATTTTCAAAAATATGTTTATGCCCATGAGTTATACAGTTGCTAATATTGTAAGTTTCGTACATAAGTCTCTTTTTCTTGTACTGTGGTGGTCATCTAATACACCAATGGTGTTGCATTTATAAGATCTAAAAACATAAATTAAAACTGTTCTCTTTTTAAAACCCAATGAGATATACTGGATATATCACCCCATTTGGCTACGGCCCCACATACTCACATGAGTTTGCTCTTAGTCTCCGTCTCTTTGGGAAATGGGTATTTCCATTTTGTTATGCGGCCGACTTCTCCAGACATGAACGTGAGGTATCGCAGAGTCTCTACCCCTACATTGGTGTGCAGGACCTTTCTGAGACCTTCTCTCTGCCAGATGTACAGGGCCACCACAGGCGAGGCATAGTTCTGAATCCAGAGGACATCTCCAGAGTCACTGTCCACGGTCACCACCATACCGTCCCCATTGGACACAAAGTGGGACATTTCTGGAACAAGAGAGATAACATTTAGAATTTCAAACCGCTTGTCTCCCTATTTTGTATTGCTGACTCTATATATTATAATCTCCAAATTTAAACAATTGTTCAAAATTTCAATAAATATTCCTCAAATACTTATACTGAAGCCTGATGGTGATCTTCAGCCCTATACTTGTTTTAACTTTTTTGCAAAAAAAAAAAAAAAAAAATGTAGACTGCATATAATATTTGGTTAAAAACGTACTATTCAGAAAATACTTTTTGGAGGTTTACAGTGATAATATAACTGTATGCTAAATTTTGGCACCTCCGACCAAATTACATATTTTGTTGTTTTTTGGGGTTGTGTGGCAGTCAGTGGCACAGGAATCATTGTATGGGAAGAGTGAAGAATGGGTGCCAATATCACTGAAGCTGAGATTGGCTACTGCAACAACGATATAAAAAAACAAAAAAAACACAATTTTGAAATCCATGAACGACCTCAAGAAATGCAAGCCGAAGCCCCGCCCAGTGACAGTGTATGAGTCATTAAAGCCCCACCCCTACTTTATAGAGCATGCTTAGTTTGAAGCAGAACCTAGACTGGTCAGACTAGTTTTAGTCCAGAACACAAGAAGTACTGGCCACACCACTGATAGACACAGGTTAGAGCAGATGGGCAGCTCTGCTTGAGTAGAAAACAGACAGTTTAAAAGCCAAGAAAAAATATTAACTTTTATTTATTTTAAACTGAATCAGTTTTTTAATGCAGAGCAAACAAATATATTAGCTTTACTTATAAATACAATGGTTCCTTACAGTGGTCAGGTCAAGGTGTCTGTTTTCAGTACATGTCGGTATGAACAATTGTTTGACCTCAGCTGTATATTATGTGGCCACGCAAGTGGTAATATAATCTTCAAATCTGCGATACTTTGGGATGTTTTTGTTTGTAATGGTAGAGCTGTTGATGTGTTTATAATCCCCAAACTGATCTAGGCATCAGATTCCCAGGAAACAATCAAGAATTTCAAAGATGGCAAAAGTTTCATATGTGTATATAAATGCGATTTGAAATTATAGCGGGGCTGTTCACTGCCTGATTTCAGTTACAATATAATATGCTGAAGTGGTAACTACCAAAGTGTTTCATTGGAAAATTGTTTGAGGAGATAAATCCGTGATCTTTTAGTAATTATATGAATTATTGATGTGTAGCGACTTCAAATGCTTTGGTAACCCGTGTACAAAACCAACAAAAGTGTATAATAGTATTATATGCTTACTATATTCTGTGCCCTCATCAGGTCGAGTGGACGCATAGTCGTAGTATGTGGCATTCCAGCGCAATTCTTTATTTTTTGTATCGTACATGGTGATTGTATATTCTGTGGAACAAAAACCTTGTTTAATTTACATGAAACAAAACATACCATTTATATATTGTTGTATAAAACAAAATATTAAATAAAATAAAAGCATTGTTTCAGTGGCAAAAAACATATCAAATGTTGACCGAGGACTATTGAGGTGGATTTATTGACATAAAAATAGCAATTTTAATCTCTGCTAAAATAAATATTCTTCCTAAAAATGCTTTTATGCCCACTGCTTACACATATACTTATGTTCTAATTGGTTGCAACCTTCACATATCTATTTTTCTAATCTACAGTGGTCCTTTAATCTATTAAATATATTTCAACTGCATCAAAAGTGTGTTTCTAAAAGATTTGGAACCTTTTTCATGTCTTTTTAAAATAAATAATGTTTAGCTTTTGCAGAACTAGCATCATTTAAAAACTACAGGGTTACCTGTCCTGCCAAGGTACAGCAGGGACGTGGAGGGGCAGAGACTCTCTGCAAAGGACGATGTCAGGGTCTGTTGCTTCTCCCCTGTGATTATATCAATCACATACCAGATATCTTGCTTCTTGCCTACAGTGGGTGAGAACAATAAATTATAGACAGTCAGCAAACATATAGAAGTGGGTACATTATAGCAATGGCCTGTGTACCTATAACTTTGCTGCAGCCTAGCAGTGAAAATGCATATGGCGGCGATCAGATGATAAAAAGCTTAACCTTGGACACATGTAAAACCCACTGAGACACAAGAGCTGACGTCTCATTCTCTTGTTAACCCCGACCCAAATCTGTAAGTTTGCTGCACCTCCTGTTTTTACTGCTGGACATATTCTAAAACCATAAGGCAGAGGGTCTTGAAAATGACCAAGGATAGTCGGTCTATCATATGTTGGCGTTTAACTCAAAGGATTAGCAGAAAGTACTCCTTAAAAGGGCAGCACAATGTTTTTTTCAGCTTTTTATAGCAAAAATTGTAAAAAATCACTGTGAAAGAGGCAGAGGTGGGTTAATAATATAATAAGAGAGCCATTTTCTAGTTGTGAATGGTAAAATAGACTGCGTATTGTTGAAGAGGGGAATACTCTACTACTCTAGAGCAAAACTCTCCCAAGACCCACCAGACAGGCCATGATTTCGGTTTAACACCGTTTGAATACAGATGAGGCCATTAGAGTATGTTGAATACCAATTGCTCCTCCTGTGTACACAGAGTGTTAAACCAAAATGATGGCCTGTCTGGTAGGTCTTGGGAGAGGTTTGAGAACCACTGTCCTAGAGAACAAGCTGGGGGCCGCTGGAGGCCCTTGGGCCGCCTATTGTCCACCACTGGCATAGTCCGTTAGACTAAGTTACGGGACAACGTGTCTATTTTGAATAAAAGGATTTATGTTTTGACTGATCTGCTTTCCTGTGGTGTAGGTTTTAAGCATCCTCCCACTTATGGTCATAAAATGTCACTGTAAGTTTTTTAGGAAGTCAGACAAAAGATTAAAAAAATGAAAATGTGTTTGTGAAAACCCCACTGTTACCCCAGGCTGCATTGTACACTCATATCAAGCTACATTTACACCCAAGTATGAAATATCCTTCATATACTACCTTATTCGGGCCCTTTAACAAATATTTTTTTTTTCCTCTCTAACATTGCATTTTCATCATTGTAAAATAAATACAATAAAAAAATGTTAGTTATACAACCACCATCTCCAAATTTACAAGTCCGCACTGACACTGCAGGCAGCCTTGGGAACATTTACTTGTTTTCATAGATATTAAAATGTTAATTGCTATGTAGGCTGGCAGTCTGGCATCTGCTTACCCATGTACAAAATGCCATCAGAACTGCGGCAAGGGGACGCCTGCACCAATTCGGGAATGGTAAAAGGAAGTTTCTGTATTAAAGGGAAAAAAAATGCATTAAACATGGTCAGTTCCCCTGTTTCTCACAGATGAGCCATATTTAAAGATTCATAATCAGGTAATCAATAAGTTCTGACGTCATTCAATATGCTGAGGGGAGAATGCTTGAGCAAACAGATAAGCATGCCAATCAGCATAAACGGCCACAGTAATGGTTATAAATTAGACTTTTATTTGTTTTGTTAGTATTGGATTAGCAAATCAAAAAGTATTTGAATAAAATAAATTGAAGGTTTAAAAAAAAAAAAACAACACACTTTCATTTGAACTTTAGCATTGTAAATTCCAGCAGTTATGCTTCTCTCCACCCCTATTAGGTACCATGAGGTAAAAAGAAGATCTACCGAGTAAATTGCCCTAAAAATATTTTTCTTTGGGGACTTGCAGCGCTGTTTCTCCATATTGGTTGTCCAGGGGGTGGCAAAAGACCTGCCCAGGAGACTGTACACTCATTTATACTTGTCTAGGATTATATACAGTGACCGTTACAGATAAGGAGGCAAATAAGGACTCCTATTCATACACCCTCCCTTGGAAACCTTGTATAGGGATACGATAAGCATTTGATCTGTACTTGTTCATATATGGTTATCTGAGATAGTTTTTAGATACATAGACACATTTTTTTAGTTACTTTATAGCGGCTCCCATCCCAGTATAAAGGTGAAGCCAAATACTTGTTTTTAAATCACTTTTTGTAATCCTTTTTTCATTCTTTTGAGAAAGGTTATCTAATGATTTTATTTTATATATGAGGATAACCCATCATATGGAATACCATATTTCTGCAACCTCAGCTAGATTAGTCCTTTAGAAATACCATATTATTATATTTGTTAAGGATATTATATCCAGAGGTATTATTACAAGAGGCTTCTCTTATACAATTCCATATTTTGGCAGTTTATCATATCCATATTTTTAAGTGTGTTTTTAGTCAACACTTTGCGGCGTTTTTCAATTTTTATTGATACATTATTAAAATGATCCATAATCAAACAAAATACAGAGTGTTAAGCACTCAAACAGTTTGAGTAGCAAACATATGTTTGAAGCTCAAACAAATCGTAATAATTAATAATTAATAAGCAATAAAATCAGTAAATAAAACTATAAAATCAGTAAATAAAACTAACACAGTAACCCGTGTCTGGGCAAGCCTAGCTTGTGTGATGACTGCACTCAATACAATGGATCAAATAGTTCAGGGTTTAATGGCAATTATCTCATTATGAACGATTTAAATCTGCTTTAGGTGGATCAGAAAGGCTGACAGATAGTCTTCAACCTTCGTATACTGAAGAAATATTTTTTTTTATAACATTCAATTGAATGTTATACTTGTTGTTACCTATGTTTTTAAATTATACCATATTTGGACTTTTGCGGTCACATAATAATTGAAGTCACGTAACTTAATTCTAAGACGTCATTGAGAGAAAGCATTCTGCAAACCTGAAGATATCCAAGTGGTATTAATTGTTGCTGTCAAAATGTCAATTAATATAACCGTTTTGGGTAATGATATTGCATTAGATTGTTAAAATACCCCCTACCCCTTAGTATGCATATTTTAGAGAACTGAATAATCCCTCTAATCTATACATTGTACAGTCCTTAGCCGCAGGGATTATTTAGTGTGGCTCTTTCGTCGCAACATACAAGACACTTTTTTGTCTTAAAAATGCAAAAAGTCTTTAAAAAATACATTTTAACACAACAGAATTTAAATTTTTTTTTTTTTTTTTTTTTTTTATTTAACCACGTTTATTTAAAGGGCCACTGTATTTAGGAGAAACCTCACAATTGTGCATCATGCAGCAAACTAACAACTTTTACAACGGTGTACTCCAAGAATGCAGGGTTGGGCTTGGTCATTACTTGGATGGGAGCTGTATTCTGTGGCCCACTGGAGAATAAACTGGCAACCCACTCCAGTATCTCTGCCATGAAAACCAAGTGGATCAGCATGACCATGGACATAAAGATGTGTCTGGTGTGTTATGGGGAGTCGGAAACAAATGAACAATGCAAAAAAAAAAAAATCAAAATGTAAAAAAAAAATTATATTTATAAATGAAGGCTGTTTGTATATAAACAATTTCTATTTACAATGTTTTGAGCACTTCCTGAAGATTGAGGGTATGTTCTTATATACAGTCCAGTAAAGGAGCAGTTTGGAGGGGGGTGGGGGTAGAAGCATTTGACCATGTGTGGTGGAAAAGGGGTACAATGTCAAATCTCAAAAAAAACAGCTTACAATAATAGCAGCTGTGTATGCCAAGGGAAAAATTAATTTTCAAAGAAAAACTTATTAGACTCATCCTTTGAAAAAGAAGATGGCGGGTCAAGTACAAAAAGTTCCTTCTACTATGTGCTGTGGAGAGAGAAGTTGCCAATGTTTAAATCTTTTATGAATCTATGAATGAACGTATGAATGAACGTACTCAATCTTGAATAAAGTAATTTTAAAAAAAGCACGGCACACCCAATCCAGTAGGAAATGTGGAAGATACAAACATGGCATCCTTCTGACACAATTTGTTAATTTATTGCAGCCTCACAAACATATGAAGCCGTTCCCAAATTACAGCAGTTAATTTCTGCTCTGGTAGTGAAGGGATTAATTCATCTGAGCATTTTCTGCAAGTGTACTGGCCCGGAGTACAGCAATTATCAAGTGAACGTGTCCTGTGTTTCATTCCCTCCCTGCCCTCGGGCTGTTTGCATCTAAATGTCATCTGAAGACGTCTCAGCTGTCACTATTGTCCTCCATCACCCTGCTGCAGGTGCCGCCTGGTAGTCTTCTGTGCATGCAAGCATCACATTGCTGCATAAGGAGAGGCTTCCACAGCACTGTGATCTATTAATAAACACTAGAACAAATAATATCCCTATGCTGAAATAATGTCTGCCTGAACTAAGAAATAATAAGCCTAACTGAGATTAAATGACTCTGTGACTGATTAGTTCACTTGTGCCCAATCAGTGATAGGACTATAATCTTGTCTGTTACTGCACTACACCAATGATACCCAACTCATGTCCTCAAGGCACACCCACCGGACAGAATTTGAGGATATCCATACCTATTAGAAGTGGCAAAAAACTAATTAAAGCAATGGATTAACACAAATTACAATCAAGCATGGATATTCTCATATCCTAGACTGTCTACTAATAACAAGCCCCTTCTCCTTTCATTCCCTATACATTTGCTAGGTCTACAATGTATTCTTTCCCCAGAGGTGTTGACCAAAACCATACTCTGGTTATAGTGGCAGAATTATACTTGCTTCTATACCACACTTAATACATGCTACTATTTCACTTGCCTTTGCAGCTGCTGCCTGGCATTGAGCACGGTTGGTCCACAAACTCTCCTAAATACTTTTCCATCTGGGATATCCCTAGACAGTTATTCCATTTAGATAATAAAATTGTAAACCTATTACAAGATGATAAAGCATAATTGAGCATTTATCGGTGTTAAAATGTCATCCACTCATTCATGTGTGAAGCAATTTATGACCATAAATCCACTAAGAACAGTTTCTGATTTACTTGTCAGGTAACAAGACAATGAAAATCTATATACTTCCACCATGGTCACAAGAATAGGCCATAGTTTAAATATCATAAAATGTCTCTCCTCCCAATTATAGCCGGGTGGGTCTGGTCTGTAAGAACTTCAGGTAATTTGTTACATTGCAGAAGAAGAAAATATTGTCCAATGTTAAAAAAAAATGCATAGAATAGAATAAATGGGGGTAATAAAGATCTATATCGTATTTACGCAAATCTAGCGCGCCATTGAATCTAATGAGCACTCCAAGTTTGGAAACCATGAACCAAAAAATGATTTTGCTGCCGAATGTAATGCACATTGCTACAAGAAGTACCGAACAGTGTGCCACTGTGCTGGCGCTCTCTGGGTGCAAGGCACTACGTGACACTTCCTCTGGCGGTGATGAGGAGGGCCCCCACCACCGTCTGCCCATCCGAGAGCCTCAGTCACCGGCTAAGCGAGAGATGGTAGTGTGGCGGTGTATACCGGTATATCCTGGTCTGTGCTTTCCTTTTTGCTATTACCGGTAATGCAATGTTATCGATGGCGCACTCTATTTGATTTTTTTTTTTTTAACCCTGAAAAAGGGATTATAACATCAAATATAGTGCGCCATCGATTCTAATGCGCACTCCAAATTTGAGATCCAATTTTTGACGAAAAAGGTGTGCATTAGATAAAAAAAAAAAAAAAAACACGGGAAAACGAAGTAAAAAAAAAACAGGGGCAAAGATTAGAAGACATCATCTCCGGACGGTCTTAAACAATGATTTGAGCATGCTCATTTCTTACCGTTAGACCTTCATTATTTTTTCTACCCAGGGTGTATAAACTGCCGTCATTTGGATCCGGTAGGAATGCCGGCCTGAAAACAGCAAACACAATGTAAACTAATACACAAATGAATCCTGATAACTTTATAGAAATAGACAAGTAGACAAAAACTAAAAAAAAAAAAAAAAATACACACAAATGTAATATAACAGACGGAAAAAAAAAACAAATGAGTCTGCTCTTCAATCATAATGTAAGAAAGATATTGATACGGGCTATAATTATTTTAGAAAGTAAAAAAAAAAAAATGGCTGCATTTATTTATTTATTAAGTACTGGATTCTATTATTCACTATAAGGTTTTGCATTATTTACTGGCCAGATAATTATGCTATGGTGAGTAGAAAGGGAGTTGAAAAAGCCTCCACGGTAAGGCAAGAAAAAAGAAAAAAAAACAATTCTGACTGCAAGCAGGCCAGGAGACTTGTTTTTCCCCACAGATTTTGTCAGCAAAGAATTCTGGGTAGCGATATGTAAATGTGTGACCTTCTTGCTTCTATCCCACTTAAAAAATGTACATTTAAGACTATGTGCCATGCTCTCAGGCTTGTATTGTTTTTATAATGTCTTATTAAAAGGATAAAGGCTCCCTTGGATTAGTCATGGGAACTTGTTTCCATACCTTCCATGAAATTTATGGGGATGTACCACAAGAAAAGTATGGAAATTCACTTTAAAACAACGCAATTTCCCATTGGAAATTTTTTTCCCCCCCTCTTCAAAACAAGTAGTTTATCTTACTATAGACTACAGAACATGGTAGTGTATTGTGGGATACGAATAGGAATTACATTTCAAAATAGAAAAAGATGAAAGGGCAATCATAGAATGTGTAAAATAGGATTATATCTTAGATGGTAATTACTTTCTTTTTTATTTTGTTAAAAAGGACACCGCGCTCACATCATGACGTGTAAATAAACCCCAGGCGCAAAATAAACAAAATTCATTGTAATATAACTCACTCTTCAACGTGCGTCGGAACTTGAAGTACAGGATCTGCAGAGACACGAGGAAGAGAACTCATTAAAAGTTATATTTAAAATTTTAGATGTAACACCTGCTGGAGAAAGATCACAATCTACATTTAATGATATAAAACGGAGAACTCCATAGGATAAATGAAAATAGCTATGAAAATATTTTAACACACAAACAAGTAGCCACTCTTCAAGTCATACAAAACTTGTTTAAAATGCTTCAGATATGTAGAATAACTTATCAGCCTGTCTGTGAATCTTTGGATTGCAATCTAAAGCACCATAGATAGACCTTCAAGTCACAGCTGATTCCTGCAAGATTTCTTAGTAAGTAAATCCAAATGTGGGTTTCTTGAAGTATTACAGGAAGTCGGTTTCAGACTGAATACATTTTTTAAAATGTTTTGCTGAATCAGGTTTCTAGTAAAAAGACACAATATTTAGCCCCTAAAATCCTTAACGCGTAGCACTTAGGTGATGAGCGCCAAAGTTGCTCATTGCTGTGAGCCATTAACTTAGGCAGGCGAGCCTCGTGTAACGAGGCTAGCTGTTAAGGCAATAAAACTTGCAGCACAAACGCAATGAGCGCCTTTGGTGCTCATTGCCTGCTTGCCTCGCAAAGCGAGGCGAGCAGTGTAGACAATGAAACACGCGGGACTTAGCCACCAAACACTTAGCAAACGTGGGATCGACTTAGTCTCCAAGCACTTGACAAATGCAGGACTTAGAAACAAATAAATAAATACAAGGTTAACGGCCGAACCGCGAAAATCCCCCCAATAAACAAAAAACACAAAAGGAAAAAAAAAAAATCACCCACAGCACGGGGGAACAGCCAGGACGCCTGGGAGTGAGGTGGAACGCAAATTGAAGGCAATTTCAAAGCTAGAAAAATAAAATGGGCGCCAAAAAAAATGAAAACGAGACTACAGGACCCCAGACCACGCAAACCAATACCAAACGCGTAGCACTTTCACACAGGAACAAATGAACTACAAAATACACTATTACAAATGATGGAAAATGCTTGCGAGCCGCGTAACACATTAATAGCATTACGAATCTACAATGGCGCTTTACACAACTACACCAAAGGATTTCACTTGTGCACGCAGCCTATTTCTAATGCACAGTTGGGACATTCATTACACTTTATCATCAGGGCACCAACACTCAAACTGTTCATGGTATGCAGACGGAAAATATAAAAAGATTGTTAGCTCTTCAGGCTATTGATTGCTGGATATATTAATTACAAAGAGGTAAAGTATATTACCGTATATACTCGAGTATAAGCCGACCCGAGTATAAGCCGAGGCACCTATTTTACCACAAAATACTGGGTAAAATGAGTGACTCAAGTATAAGCAGAGGGTGGGAAATGTGCTGCCCCCTGTGTCCCCCTCTCCCTTCCCTGTGTCTCTTCCCCCCTCCCTTATCATCCTCCACACCCCTCCTCATCCTCCACACCCCCCTACTCCATGAGGAGGGGGTGGTTGAGGATGAGGAGGGGGTGGTTGAGGATGAGGAGGGGGTGGTTGAGGATGAGGAGGGGGTGGTTGAGGATGAGGAGGGGGTGGTTGAGGATGAGGAGGGGGTGGTTGAAGAGACACTGGGGGAGGGGGTTAGAGAGAGTGACTCGAGTATAAGCCGAGGGGGCCCTTTTTAGCCTAAAAAAAAGGGCTGAAAAACTCGGCTTATACTCGAGTATATACGGTAATTTATTCAAGAACTAATTAATTCATTATTGGTTAACTAAATATAGATAAATATATATCTCTCTTTATGATAAGCGACGAAGCTGCTCAGAGGAGCCAAAATAGACGAGACAAGGGGTTCGCCATGAGCGCCAAAGGTCCTCACAGTACAAAAAGCTTTACATTATCTGTCAAACAGCATTCCCATGGCTTCAAATTGTATTGCCCCGTCATTTTTGACGGGCAAGTCGCTAGTTATATTTATTTTTGAATTAACAGGGTACACAAGGTTATGCAGGATAATTAGAATAGAAGGAGTATTGATGTAGGGTACAACATGCCAGTTCTAATCAGGAAGGATTTTATTCCCTAATGACACAGTTGGCAAGGTTTCCATAGGTTTTTTGTTTGACTTGTACTGGATCAGTCTGACCTTTTTTTAACTGCTTAGATCTTTGTTTTATGTGAACTTCGAACATGCTGGACTAAAAGTATTTGTGTATCCTTAATTACTATATAATTATAGTTCCATTGAAAGCACTGACACTAAGAATTGAGAGCTGGCGATTGAAAGGGCCGTCAGCTTCTGTTTTCACGGCCTCTCCTTCTTGCAGAAGCAGGTGAACAGAAATAAACAGAGCAGCTCCCATATGTGTGTGCTTTAGGTTATCATTAAATCTGTGCTGTGACATGGTTCCTGAGTACTGCATCATTATATATATATATATATATATATATATATATATATACACGCGTGAGCACGTGTATATGTGCACACATATACACACACATACATACATATACCCACACACACACATACATATACCCACATACATATACCCACACACACATACATACATATACCCACACACACACACACACACACACACACACATATACACACACATATACACACACCCACACACACACCCACACACACACCCACACACACACCCACACACACACACATATACCCACACATACATATACCCACACACACATATACCCACACACACACATACATACATATACCCACACACACACATACATACATATACCCACACACACACATACATATACCCACACACACACATACATATACCCACACACATACACACACACATATACATATACACACACACACATACATATACACACACACACATACATATACACACACACACATACATATACACACACACACATACATATACACACACACACATACATATACACACACACCATAATCAGTAAGTAAATATTTGTGGCCATTTTTTCTTGTGGTTTATTCAAGTGCATATTTGTCATGTTTATTTGAAGGCACCGGCACCTCATGTTTACACACTCACTAGGTGAAATGATGCAATATCTGTGAAAGCCACAGCATGAACTAGTAAACACGGCCTGGTTATCATCCAAGGGATGTCGCAAACAGGATGAATAAACTTGTAATTGTATCTACACAGATTTTTGGTTTTCTTTCACAAAACTTACAGACTCTGCTGGAAAAATGTAATACTATGCGACAACACAGTGCATTGTGCTGCCGGAGTACACATTATTAGATTGTTGACATCTCCCATCTATCCTAATTCTTGTGCCAGTTTAAGTGCTTTTCGAGTTAAATCTACAATTTTTTGGTCACCATTAATTGCGGTTCGCACATGTGTATTCAAGGTCAAAGAAATGCTTTTGCTAGAAAATGTAAACCTCTTCTGCATCACTACCTTGTTGTAGTGAAGGAACTTGTGTACTTCAATGAAGCTGTGAGCTATACAATGTAGGGTAACCCAAGATGGGCAGTTCATAGCAAAGAGGTTAGATAAATTGTGGTCCACTGGAGAAGGAACTGGCAACCCACTCCAGTATCTTTGTCAAAAAACCATATGGATAAACACAACGAGAAACACAGACGGATGTACCTGGTGTGCTGCATTCATATGGTCACAGAGAGACGGACACAACTAAAGGACTGAACAACAATAATACATTTAAAAACAATTATCGTAGATTACATTGGATTGTGCATGCCAGGTGCTCACTTTATAGAGGCAGGGTTTATAGTATTGCAGTCTGAACCCCCGATCCTGCAAATAATGCTCCAGGTAATCTGGCCTGAATAATAAATGTGATATATGATGATTGGTCTGTCATCTGGACATTAGTGTCCATGACAAGGAGGGGGCGGAATGATTATGGGGCACTTTTAAAACTATAATTTCTGGCCAAAGCCTTTTCTTTGCTGTGGTTTGTGCATGTATTTTATATAGTGTTAAATTAATGGTAACCTAAAACCTATTTAATGTGAAAAGCACTTACACTGACCATGTAACTGCCATGGGTTAACCTGACCATGTGCACAGACCATGCAGTAGTCTTTGGTATAAACAACTTTTTGTCAGCTACCATAAAAATGATTTAAATTACCATTATAGTGCTTTATTTACAATATATACTTTGCACTTGTAAATGGGCAAATTTATTTAGAAAAGTAAAATAAGATCCAGCCTATGGCTTGGCTAATACCAGGGAGCCACCACGCTTACATTTTACGGTTGTCTCCTAACATTTAGCTATTGTACATACATATTTCTATATAATCATTTCCTTGGCTCTTAAACTAAATTTTCTGGTTCCTCGCTGATGTGGCTGCCTACAAAATGTCACCCAAACACTTGTTAACATCCATTACAGACGTTAATTTATTACATACAATTTTGCTTCAGTGGAATCCACCTTTTTTTTGCTGGTCTAGGTAGCGACTGAATGCAGAGTAAGTTTATTTCTGCAACAATAGAAATGTGGGAGCTAAAATACCAGTGCTGTCAACAGGTATTATGGAAAGTTTATTACTTTACAATGAAAGGCCATCCTGTGAAAGGCAGCTTAATAAAAAGGAAATGTAAACCATGTTCAATGACCAAAAAAACAGGATCACAGTGTTCCTCTAAGAAAGGTCACAGTATGTATGTATTTTAAGTATGGGCACACCCAATTTAATCAGCTTTTTTTTAAATTAATGAATGCATTTAATGCAATATGTTTCATAAATATGTGAATTAGAGCTATATTCAATACATAATTTGATCTGCAAAATCATTTTGGGAATAGGGGTTAAATGGTTCTAGTTTAATTTCCTCCCTGTGTCGAGCTCCCATCAATACCGAGCTTCAGTGTTGTATAAGCCTTTCCCAGTTAGACAAGATGGCAGCTGCTAAAGCCATTGTAGTAACAAAATAAATACACCAGCACTGCCAGAAGTGCCTTACCTTCTTTTAAGGTCCATTTAATGGATCCAGTTCTCTTGCTGACGGCGTGCAGATTCCCATCCAAGGTGGACACAAACAGTAGGGTTTCAGGCAATGACACAGTATTGCAGCCTCCACCATCCTTGGAAAGGAGATAACAGAATTAATGTCAGGGTCACGGCCATGGTAACTAGTGTTCGGTTATAGCAAGGTTTGCCAAACCAATCTTTTTTGGATGCCTAAAGTGCGGACAGAAAGCCAGGAATATAAAATGGCTTAGGAAAACCAAAACTCCAAGCTACAGGATCACACAATGGTGTTGAGCACCTCAAACTCTCCAGGACCTTCCCAAAACTATTTCATGGTTACCACTAAAGTTCCCCAATATAGATTATTTTGGATAAATTACCTTTTGGTAACCATATCAGACGGGACTCTAGTGCTCCAAAGTGCACCCCCCCCCCCCCCCCCCCCCCCCCCCCACCGGAGCTTATTGAATGACTATGCTCTGCCCCAAATTGAACCTCCAAGCACAAAACCTCTCCATTGACTCAAACACAATTCCTAAAACTTCATACCTCTACCAAAACACTTGTTCATGCTAATTTACAGAAGTCAGAGTAAGGCTTTACCTCAGGGAAATGAGTTTGAAAACTAAAGGACCACTGTAGTTCAAGAACAGACACTTGTTTGTCACATATATACCAAACTAACAATATGAGCAGCTGTGTTAGCCATGGGCATAAAGCATTTGTTTGTTTTGGAAAATCTAAATTTTTTATGTCTGTTTACAAGCACAGGAATCCATTTTGTGTGTGTTACATCACATCCTGAGAGCTGGATGATGGGAGGTTTGTAGTTATCAATGGAGGGGGTAGGCAGATGTGCAAAGCCTTGGTTTGATAACTGGGCAAGACTGACATTGATCACGACCTCGCAAAAATACGACCTTAACGGCCGAACCGCGCGCACCGGAAAGAGAGTCAAAACACAATAAATATACACAAAAAAAATATAAAAAGCATACCCACAGCGAGGGGGGGCACCCAGGACCTCTACAAGTGAAGTTACACCTCCATTTAAGTCCAAATTTACGAGTTCAGACACACTAAAATCCCCTAAGCGAGAGAAAAAATGGCCGCCGAAAAAAACAAAAACGAGGCTACAGGACCCTAAACACGCAAAACAGCACCAAGCACATACGGATTTTCTAAAAAGCCGTACGAGGTAAAGATACACTTTTACTAAGGACGGAAAATCATACACACCAGCGTAACACACACATTCGTGCTATTTCTCAATGCGGAAGTACACAGCTACTCTAACGGCTTTACCTCGTGCACGCACCACATTTACACACACTTACACCTCAGCTCCAGAACCGTGCAAAACTACAGTGGATGCTGCAGGAACATAGAAACAGATTGTCAGCTCTTCAGCACAATGCTTCCTGCATATATTACTTCGGATTAGGTAAAGTATATTAATTTATTCATTATTTCATTGCCATACAACAATAAATATACACACAAAAAAACAAAAAAAAACAGCCGCGCAATGGGCGCCGAAGATCCTCACGCTAATAAATGGATACAACAACATTACCTGCCTAACGATTTCATGCCAATTTTCACAGCATTCAAATTTTATTGACCGTCATTTTTTGACGGGCAAGTCGCTAGTGTATATATATATATATATATATATATATATATATATATATATATATATATATATATATTTGGCATATAAATATTCCACTGTAGGGCTTGGCTGTACAATTTGTTTGGAGGGAGGGGCCCATTTCTTGGCGCATGCCTATGGTGCAAGCACACACAATAGTTGTTTGGCACTGGGGGCTTTACGGTGCTTGCATTGCCCTTGCATGTATTTGGCAATTTGTATCTGAAAGCTGGTTTCGGACACCTGTTTCAGTGGGTTTAGTCAGTTCAGTTTCAGACACCTTTATGTTTTACGGTGTAATTTGCACAAACAGTTTTCAGTTTAACACTGTTCCAGGGCTGAAAACAAAAAAAAAAAAAAAAGTATAGCATTACCAGCAGTGTAAACTAAGAGCATAAACGCACTTTTGTATGAAAAATCCTAATTTTAGCAGTTTCCCCTGAAGTATTTTCTGTCCAGTGAAACAGGAGGCAGGTACAAAGCAGGACAGTCACTTTGTAGAAGAAAGAAGCCCTAAGTCACACTGCAGAGGAAGGGGGTAGGTGTTGAATAAAAAAGCTGAACTCCAACTCCAGTGAGATAACAAGTTCCCCTAAACTGTCCAATTGAGGAGCACACCCTTTAGGCTCAAGACTAGCAGGCGGTGTTGAAGATAGACAGTATGGAAGTTTCTACACACCAGCAGAATCTGCTTAAAGGGACTCTAAAATTAAATCAACTTCTTTTTGGGATTATATGGAGCATCAAAACTGGGTCTATATTGTACCAGCAGTTCTTATTTACAGTAAATCATTTCTGAAATAAAGTATTTAGAACAGATTCTGTGGCTCCTGTAAGCTAATGTGCGGCTAAGAAAACTTGATAAGGGTGAGAGAGGGGTCTAACTGCCTGATAACATTGCAGGTCCTTATATTGGTCACTACAGAGACAGACTGTAATCCTAATTAGTACATTAAAGCAGTTCATCAATATGTGTGAGCCGCTCATTTGCATATAAATTACAGCAACAACAACAACATGGAACTTCCCAGGACTAATTCACTCAAAAAATAGAAAAGACAACATATAGCTAGTTTTTCCTGCTCTTTAAGAATAACCAAAAAAGTCCATTTAAAAAAAAATTCTCTAAAATATTTTATGCTCATGGGTACACTGCTGCTACTCTTTTCAGTTTGTTACATATTTCCAAAAATGTGAAGTTTTATATAAACTGCAACTGGATTAAGAGCTGAATTCCATCCTAAAAAGACAAAATATAGTCATTTTCTCTAAACTATATAACCATGCTGAAATAAACGAAATTAAGAAGTATACGGGATGTAAAATACGTCCGTTTCCTTATAGAAAGCACAAACAGTTTCTACTTTCAGATTACAGAACCATATGTTTGTTTCCCATAAACCTAAGTACAATTATCTAGAGCTGCTCCATTAAGCAAACAACAAAAAGCAGAAAATAAACTCACTGCCCAGGTAATGTTTGCTTTAGAAGGGGCGAGTTAACTTCCAGAAATAACCATATTTATAAGCCTTGTTGCAATACATAGTACCATAAAATAATTTAGGCTTTACCGTCTTATCTAATATACACTACAACATTAAAGCGGCAGTAAATCATTTTAAAAATGGCTGTGAAGTTGCGCAGAAATAGTAAAATAACTTGTGACATCATTTAGGATCTCTCTCCTATCTATATGTCGAACGGTACATTTCGATGAAAGGTACACTTTGAAACCCCAGATAATTATCCTATGACAAAGGGGAAATGGGCTAATCTGTCATATATTTCAGCCTACAGTAAAATACATAAAAATAAAATAATCGTGGAATCTACATTTTTATTTCTTGCTCCACCGTTCAGCTTTAAAATAACCATATAAACAACATGTATATAAAATAATTTGGATCTATTAGGCTTAAATGTGTATGAATACTATATAAAATAGATACCCAAATCTTTGTTTCATGATGTTAACAGATCAGAGGAAATCTAAAAAAAAAAAAAGGATGAACTTGGACTAAAAGTATTTTTTCAGCCTCAAGACTATACAAAAGAACACTTTTTTTTTTTTTTTTTAACATTAACAAAAGTTATTTGTTAAATTAAAACCACTGTATTCATCAATGAAACTAAAAGGAAGTACACAGGGCATCTGTAAGTTTCAATGAAATTATCATCATCATCATCATCTTTTACTGTATTTGTAACGCGTCAACATATTCCGTAGCGCTATACTGGGGATAGTAACAAAAATACAATATTAACAAACTGCAGAAAATGGTGGGCCCTGTTTTGATTTTAGAATCTTTGTAGAAAGTGTTTTTTCCAAAGCACCCTACAAGACTGGAAACTCTCTACTTACAATCTAAAGGGAATGAAGAGGCCTAAACCTGGGGAAGAAAAGATAAGGAATAGCAAAGGCTAGGAAGGGAGGAAAGTTTGCTTAGATAGGAAGGTGTGCAAAGTTAGAAAGGTTTGACATATCTATATTACTGCTGATTGGCCAACAAGGGCAAGCCCACAGAACAATTAAACATGTTTTCTGCCGTTAGAGCATCATTGGAAATAAAACAAAAAAAACGCACACAATGGTACCTTATCAAATACCCTCTTTTAGATGCAAAGAAAAAACGGCTTTCAATGTCCCTTTAATTGCCAACATACTATGAAGCAGAATAATTGTACACTCTGAGAATCCCTGTGACTAACATTGGGTTGATATATAATGTGATGTCTTCTATTTTTAATAGAGATTTCTGTACTATGCAACTTGTTTAAAAGGTTTTGTCGCCGTTTTAAACTTTTGGCAGCACAATCAAAATGGATGCCTCTTGCCCAGAAGAGGTATTATAAAAAAAACTTAGTTTTACAGTCCCAGCCAATCACAAGTACCATTTATAGAAAACCGTACACAGAAAATGTCTAGTTTGCGTTTCACGGCTCCATATGGGAGCAGACATTTTTTTTTTTTGGTGTACCGACAGATTTCTGACAGTGCGATCCAATTGGTTCTTGATATACAATATTGAACCAATCAGATTGCACAACCAGGATTCTAAATGCATCAGAAAAGAAAACAAAAAAAAGTTAGGAGGGGAGCCATGAAAGGGCAATTTCCATCATTTCAAAAGAAACATAGAAAGAATGGTTTTCTTTGTTGCATCAGAGTATTTGCTAATGTGTCACAGTGTGTTTTCTTTGTTTTTTTTACAGGACTCCAAGCACAAAAACGTATTCAGACTTTCAACTGCTCGTGGGGGCGGGCTTGCCCTCTGTCAGCCAATGAGATCTACAGACTAAAGTAAGCTCTCTGCATTGCCTTTAAGTGTCAATGAAGTTTAAACAAGGTTTTACTTAATATGTTTTAAGGAAAAAAATACACTTTTGTAATATTTAACTCTTAAATGTATAAAATAGTTGTGTTCTATGACCCTTAACAGACATCCTCAAACCCTTCTTAGTGTAATCTTTAATATAAAAAAAAGTGACTTAGGCGGAACGTCCCCTCAAAAAGTTGATAAAATGGTAGAGACATTATATAGTGGTTTGTGGGGAGTTTAATTTAATCTTGCAGGATCAGATATTTACTGATAAAACATCTCTCTGGTTTCTTACTTCCTTCTATTTCTAAGAAGACAATCTTGTGATCAGCGGCAAACCAATTTTAAAAGTTAGCAAACTTGTGCCAAACCAAAGGTGTAGAGAAGCACAAATGTATGTGTTAGGCAATGTTGGTTATCCCTATCTAATCTAACAGACAAAGCAAAATGTCCTTTAAAAAGGGAACTAATGTTCGATTTGCCAAAGTTTATAGTGAACCCAACTTTATAATACCCTTAGTTTTAAAAATAGGCAATTTTTATTTTATTGCATTTTACCACTGATTAGAGGTCTAGACTGAAAGACCCCCTGACACAGTGATTATATTATATATCATTTATAACAACAACAAAAAAAATAATAAATATATATATATATATATATATATATATATATATATTATAAGTATAATCTGTTTATTTCCTGTTAGTGTAAATGAAGTTTAAACAGGTTTTACTTTGTTTTTTGCATGAAAAAATATAAACAACTTTTTCTAATGTTTAGAATATACTCTTAAATGCTTGAGGAACAATAGTTGTCCCTTTAAGAAGCTGGCAGAATCATTAGATGGTCCTCTTAGACCATTAGCAGTAATCATTTGGTCCTCCAAAACCATGTACAAGTTTTAAGTGGTCCATGGGGAAACAATGTTTTGGCAACTCTAATTTATAGGATATAGCTATGTTAATAAAAAAAAAAAAAAAAGTAGGCCCATGTAACACCTATTTTATCTACCTAAACTATTAGCGTATGCAAATCTCCCTCTGTATACAAAGAAGACATAGACAAGGAGGGGGAGCGAGAAGGTGGCCACAAGTAATTTTTCAGCCAAAACATCTTATCTAAACTTTGCACTAAATATATTTATTTTTTGCAAACTAAAGCTTATTAAAAATGACACAAGTAATCCATTATATTGACCTACACCTTCATTATAGTTACAATAGACACATGGAGGCTTGCTTGCCCTTTCAGATCTGGTCTGTGTAGGGAAATCAGTCTAATATACCAGTGCAAATTAATTGTTTGCAATTTCACAAGTGATCAAAATATCAAGAGACTGCACACCGAATGGGCATTATTATCCCACAGGGCGGTATACTAAGAGATATCTCTTCTCAGGTGTGTATATCTCACTTTCCTCTTTTTTGGTTTTGCAAACGCCTTAGTTATCCTCTAGCCCAGTGGTAGTCAATCTGGTCCCTATTGCCCACTAGTGGGAGATTCAAGCTTTCATGGTGGGTGGCGGGGTAAACGCTAGGTGGAGTCGCTGATGAGTGACATCGCATGCAAGAGACCCGCAGCACCACGCTTGGCTGGTGAGAGAGCCTAGGGACAGCAGTCAGGACCGGGTCACTATCTAGTAAGTACAGGGTGATACATAGCTAGGGACAGCAGTCAGGACCGGGTCACTATCTAGTAAGTACAGGGTGATACATAGCTAGGGACAGCAGTCAGGACCGGGTCACTATCTAGTAAGTACAGGGTGATACATAGCTAGGGACAGCAGTCAGGACCGGGTCACTATCTAGTAAGTACAGGGCGATACATAGCTAGGGACAGCAGTCAGGACCGGGTCACTATCTAGTAAGTACAAGGCGATACATAGCTAGGGACAGCAGTCAGGACCGGGTCACTATCTAGTAAGTACAGGGCGATACATAGCTAGGGACAGCAGTCAGGACGGGATCACTATCTAGTAAGTACAGGGTGATACATAGCTAGGGACAGCAGTCAGGACCGGGTCACTATCTAGTAAGTACAGGGTGATACATAGCTAGGGACAGCAGTCAGGACCGGGTCACTATCTAGTAAGTACAGGGTGATACATAGCTAGGGACAGCAGTCAGGACGGGGTCACTATCTAGTAAGTACAGAGCGATACAGAGCTAGGGACAGCAGTCAGGACCGGGTCACTTTCTAGTAAGTACAGGGTGATACATAGCTAGGGACAGCAGTCAGGACCGGGTCACTTTCTAGTAAGTACAGGGTGATACATAGCTAGGGACAGCAGTCAGGACCGGGTCACTATCTAGTAAGTACAGGGTGATACATAGCTAGGGACAGCAGTCAGGACCGGGTCACTATCTAGTAAGTACAGGGTGATACATAGCTAGGGACAGCAGTCAGGACCGGGTCACTATCTAGTAAGTACAGGGTGATACATAGCTAGGGACAGCAGTCAGGACCGGGTCACTATCTAGTAAGTACAGGGTGATACATAGCTAGGGACAGCAGTCAGGACGGGGTCACTATCTAGTAAGTACAGGGTGATACATAGCTGGGGACAGCAGTCAGGACGGGATCACTATCTAGTAAGTACAGGGTGATACATAGCTAGGGACAGCAGTCAGGACCGGGTCACTATCTAGTAAGTACAGGGTGATACATAGCTAGGGACAGCAGTCAGGACCGGGTCACTATCTAGTAAGTACAGGGTGATACATAGCTAGGGACAGCAGTCAGGACCGGGTCACTATCTAGTAAGTACAGGGTGATACATAGCTAGGGACAGCAGTCAGGACCGGGTCACTATCTAGTAAGTACAGGGTGATACATAGCTAGGGACAGCAGTCAGGACCGGGTCACTATCTAGTAAGTACAGGGTGATACATAGCTAGGGACAGCAGTCAGGACCGGGTCACTATCTAGTAAGTACAGGGTGATACATAGCTAGGGACAGCAGTCAGGACCGGGTCACTATCTAGTAAGTACAGGGCGATACATAGCTAGGGACAGCAGTCAGGACCGGGTCACTATCTAGTAAGTACAGGGCGATACATAGCTAGGGACAGCAGTCAGGACCGGGTCACTATCTAGTAAGTACAAGGCGATACATAGCTAGGGACAGCAGTCAGGACCGGGTCACTATCTAGTAAGTACAGGGCGATACATAGCTAGGGACAGCAGTCAGGACGGGATCACTATCTAGTAAGTACAGAGCGATACAGAGCTAGGGACAGCAGTCAGGACCGGGTCACTATCTAGTAAGTACAGAGTGATACAGAGCTAGGGACAGCAGTCAGGACCGGGTCACTATCTAGTAAGTACAGAGCGATACAGAGCTAGGGACAGCAGTCAGGACCGGGTCACTTTCTAGTAAGTACAGAGCGATACAGAGCTAGGGACAGCAGTCAGGACCGGGTCACTATCTAGTAAGTACAGGGTGATACATAGCTAGGGACAGCAGTCAGGACCGGGTCACTATCTAGTAAGTACAGGGTGATACATAGCTAGGGACAGCAGTCAGGACCGGGTCACTATCTAGTAAGTACAGGGTGATACATAGCTAGGGACAGCAGTCAGGACCGGGTCACTATCTAGTAAGTACAGGGTGATACATAGCTAGGGACAGCAGTCAGGACCGGGTCACTATCTAGTAAGTACAGGGTGATACATAGCTAGGGACAGCAGTCAGGACGGGGTCACTATCTAGTAAGTACAGGGTGATACATAGCTAGGGACAGCAGTCAGGACGGGGTCACTATCTAGTAAGTACAGGGTGATACATAGCTGGGGACAGCAGTCAGGACGGGATCACTATCTAGTAAGTACAGGGTGATACATAGCTAGGGACAGCAGTCAGGACCGGGTCACTATCTAGTAAGTACAGGGTGATACATAGCTAGGGACAGCAGTCAGGACCGGGTCACTATCTAGTAAGTACAGGGTGATACATAGCTAGGGACAGCAGTCAGGACGGGGTCACTATCTAGTAAGTACAGAGCGATACAGAGCTAGGGACAGCAGTCAGGACCGGGTCACTTTCTAGTAAGTACAGGGTGATACATAGCTAGGGACAGCAGTCAGGACCGGGTCACTATCTAGTAAGTACAGGGTGATACATAGCTAGGGACAGCAGTCAGGACCGGGTCACTATCTAGTAAGTACAGGGTGATACATAGCTAGGGACAGCAGTCAGGACCGGGTCACTATCTAGTAAGTACAGGGTGATACATAGCTAGGGACAGCAGTCAGGACCGGGTCACTATCTAGTAAGTACAGGGTGATACATAGCTAGGGACAGCAGTCAGGACGGGGTCACTATCTAGTAAGTACAGAGCGATACAGAGCTAGGGACAACAGTCAGGACTGGATTACTATCTAGTAAGTACAGGGCGATACATAGCTAGGGACAGCAGTCAGGACGGGGTCACTATCTAGTAAGTACAGAGCGATACAGAGCTAGGGACAACAGTCAGGACTGGATTACTATCTAGTAAGTACAGGGCGATACATAGCTAGGGACAGCAGTCAGGACCGGATCAGTATCTAGTAAGTACAGGGTGATACATAGCTAGGGACAGCAGTCAGGACCGGGTCACTATCTAGTAAGTACAGGGTGATACATAGCTAGGGACAGCAGTCAGGACCGGGTCACTATCTAGTAAGTACAGGGTGATACATAGCTAGGGACAACAGTCAGGACTGGATTACTATCTAGTAAGTACAGGGGGATACAGAGCTAGGGACAGCAGTCAGGACCGGGTCACTTTCTAGTAAGTACAGGGTGATACATAGCTAGGGACAGCAGTCAGGACCGGGTCACTATCTAGTAAGTACAGGGTGATACATAGCTAGGGACAGCAGTCAAGACCGGGTCACTATCTAGTAAGTACAGGGTGATACATAGCTAGGGACAGCAGTCAGGACCGGGTCACTATCTAGTAAGTACAGGACGATACATAGCTAGGGACAGCAGTCAGGACCGGGTCACTATCTAGTAAGTACAGGGTGATACATAGCTAGGGACAGCAGTCAGGACCGGGTCACTATCTAGTAAGTACAGGGCGATACATAGCTAGGGTCATATGATTTATTCAACCAGAAAATGGAGTTACTGCGGCACCAAGGCAGCTGGGCAGCAAGGAAATTTTACCATCAAAAGTGGGCGGTAGGTATTAAAAGGTTAACCCCTCCTCCAATAACCTTTTGGGTGAACATGAGACATGGCCACCATGCTCACTGCTCCAAGGGAGATCACTAGCACCTCACTAATGAAAGCCACTTATTTATGACATGTCTGTTAAGTAGTGGCTGGTTCATCTGGAGAAAAGAGACTTGCCTGGCACTTTGGATCTGGTCTGTCCAAGAGACAAATCATTGCCTGTAATTGAAACTAAAACCTGAAGAACCTCATGCTATTAAACAGTGTCTGTTCTCAAGTGTCTATCTCTAGGAAACCAGTTTGAATGTATGCCTTTCTCAGAGGGTTGGCCATTCTTCATTGATAAGATGTAGGGTTAGGACAAAAATAATAATCCAATTACTAGAAATCACAAATCAGAATTGAATTGTCAGTATGTTTGTGAAACAGGATACGGTTTTCAAACTACAACTAAAAGACAAACAATGAGGTACAACACAAGATGGAACACAAGTCTATGAATATCTAATTGGGCATCTTGCCACCAAGAACACCTCGTCCTGCCAGAGAGTACAGGAACCTTCTACTTCTCTCTTGCCAAGACAAAGGAGGGGCATGGGAGATTACTTGTGATTATAGTTAACCTGTCTGTTGCCACAGGTACATTATCCTTATTGTAAAGGGCCAAATAAATAGCTTTTTTTATTAAGTGCCTGTATACAACATGTGTGTTTATGTGTTTGAAAACAGTGCGTTTGATTAAGAGCATAAGTAAGTAGGGAAAAAAGCTATTAAGCAAGTTTTTAATTAGAAAAATAAACACATGTTGATGCCTCCAGTGGACCCTGGGGCGTCCATTACATTGGTGGGGGTTGTGTGCATTTCTTAATACAAGTTGTCCGCTTCTGGGCCTGTTAGGGGTGTGCAGTCAATTTAAATCTGTAGATCCAACTATCTAACAAAGACTCCTTGTTCCCCCTTCCTCCCTCACCCCTTCCTCCACTGATTGCTACAAAAACACACCCTCGAGTCATCTCTCAGTAAGTAATGTAACAAACACAAAGAAAAAAAGATATGCCCATGGCTTACACATCTGATAATGTTGTCTTGTTTTTTAACTACAGTGGCCCTTTAATAATATAGAGACTTGGTACAAAATATAGGTAAGATGCAACTGTTTTGTGCAAAAAAACTCTCCCCCCCCCCCGCCCCGTATGCAGGAGGGGTTAGGCATTTGGTGGCAAACCAGATTCTAGACAATTTTCTATAGATTCATATTTTATGTGATTTAATTAGGTGTAGTCTTATTTCAATATTGAAATCAAATTCTTAAAAAGGACCACTTGTATGTAACAAACTAACATTAGCAGACAAAACCAGAATGCAGTACAGTAATCCATTTTGTGTTTATTACAACACTTCCTGGGAGCTGGATCATGTAGTGAATTTCTTTGTAAGTGATCAGTGGCACAAAGGGTGGTGGAAGAGGAAACAATGAGCAGGAGGAAAGCTTTGTTAGATAATTGGATCACATTGCAACTGACACCACCCTTCCCACTAACAGATCCAGAAGTACACTGGTTACATCAGGAAATAAAAGCCCCCCCTTAAATATTTTTTTTTTTTTTTAAACAAATAGGACTTCGTTGAGATCTACTGAGTAATATATTTTGGCGCATCTAACCGACTGATTGCTACTTGCCAACCCAAACTCAGAATTTAAAGGGCCAGTGTAATGTTCATATAACAGAAGTTTTCATGATCTGGCGAGAAAAAAAGTAACTTAAAAAAAAAATAATTGAACTTTATTGTTTTGGGAACTAGCAGGGCTGCTTCACTCTACCAATCTGAGGTGTCCAGTATTTTTCTGACCAGCTGAGGTTTGTCTAATCTGAAGCAAAAGGGGGAAATAAAGACTCCTATCTGGACGGTTATAGTTAAATCCTGAGATGGGTGGAGACAAAAAGTTCCAATGCAAGTTCTAAAAGATATAGAATAACTTTTTTTCTGCAAATATTAATTGTATTGTTAATTTGTGGTGGCAGTCGTGTTAAAAACTGTTCTTTTAAATGCACGCAAAACAAGGGAATTCCGGGTTCCTTTAAGAAAGCAGACATACACTATTGTAAGCCTATGTATGCTCAAGACCTGCCTAAACAGCCTCACAATACTGGTTCTATTACATATTCTTTAACAGTTTCAAATAAGCTTCAACTGAAAAAAAAATTGTGCAAGAAGATTTCTCCAGAACTGAAAAAAAAAAAAGAGAGATTATTTTACGCAATCAACTCTATGATGACAGATCGTACAACTGCAAACAAGATGGGGAGAAAGTCACTAAGGCATCAGCTCTCCGAGCAAATATTGTAGTTTCTCAACAGTTTATAAAAGTATTTTTAGGAAAAGGGAACTCCTCCTAAATGGATATGTAAGGTTTCTTGCTTTTACCAAGTTCAATACCTTTTTGTTCTCTGAGAACTTTATTTGATAATGCTTTCTGTGCCCTTTAAATCCTAAATTATAGGCTGTATAAGGACTTAATAAGGGAACCTAAACCCCATAATCTGTAGTTGTTGTTATCCTTAAAACAACATGGAAAAACTGGATAATTGGATTAGTCATTTTTCCCTAAACTGAATAATTCCTTAGATATTCAGGATTATTTGTGTTTTATGCAAATAAGCAGCTAATAAATACTAATTAGCAGATTCGTGGTGCTATTTAGGATCAGAGTTTGCTTGGTTATTTTTTTGTGGGCCGCAACCATGCTCTGGATTTTATCCGGCAGTTAGATCTCTTCCCATGTCCACAATATCAATTAAAATATCCTTTAACACACAGAATTGTGTATACAATTAAAATAATGTCCCTACAGTGAGTCCCGAATGTGTAGCGCCTCTCTTCTCGTATACAGACTTTATTGTGACAGAGTATCACACAACTGCTCCCGATTAATCCAAAATGGCCGTTTTCATCAGGAACTAAACAATAGCATTTTGATAATTAATTCTAAGACAAAGGACAACCCCACAGATGTTCATAAAATATCAATGCCGGGAAAATGCATCACAATCTGTCACAGAACCCCAAAATAATGGAGGGGGAGCGGTACATTTAATACAAGGGAATAGGAAAAATATTCTATATTTTGTTTAATTAACGTATGTTTTTTTCTTTAATCTGCACAATGAATAAAACATGTCCAGCAACATCCAGAAATAAGTGAGTTGTTTAAGATACTCTGGGTCATGCAGGGTTAAATAATTAAATCCGAAGGGATGGAATATATATTTTCACATACAAACAAGATTTATTTTAGGTTATTCTTAAAGCGCATGAAAAACTGGTTATATGTTGTGTTATCCATTTTTTTCATAAATGAACCAGTTCAGGAAAATTCCATGGTGCTGCTGCTGCATTAATATGCAAATGAGCAGATCATGCATATTAATTAGCTGCTTTGTGCTAATTAGAATACAGTCTGCTTGTCTGTTTCTGTAGTGGCCAAAATAAAGCCCTGCAATGTTACCTGGAAGTTAGACCCCTCTCCCACCTTTATCAAGTCACACCTTAGCATACAGGAGTGGCTAAATCAATTCTAATTATTTCAGAAATGCTTTACTGTAGAGAAAAATCGCTAGTACAATGTAGAGCCAGTTTTTAAAATTAAATCAACTTCCTTTTGGGGTGACAGAGTCCCTTTACACAAGAACACTTATTCTTAGAGATTGTATCTGAACAACCAGTGTTGCATCAAACTGAATGGTCAGTTACAGAGCCACAGATACCGCATTGTTCAGTGATAATGAGTATGAATAAAGGCCGTTTGATATCAGAGAACATCTTAATGTATCACATAACACGCTGTTAAACTCTTTTTTTTTTTTTACCTTTCCAAACCAGTTTCACAATTTCCAGGTAACCGGATTATCTGTGCAATATACACAGACCTGTCTATTCACCCTGTACAATGATAAAAGGAGCCAGACATAAAAAGCACAAACATATCAAATCCTAAAATAAACCTTACCCTAGACTTTGCAAATTTCTTCAGATTGTATGGTAGTTGATTTTGACAAGGAATGCCTCTGAAAAATCCTAGACAAATTAGCATAATTTGTTTTGGCCAATCACAGGCAGCTAAAACATTGTTGCAATATCAAGGAAGCCAGTTTCTGCAAAGCATCATGGGATGTGAATCCCCACTACAAGAAAACAGGGGAGGCTCAAACATTGCTGCTGTGGATTTCTGCCGTTGGCTTAAAGATTAGTATAGGGGTAAAAACTGTACTTGAATGCAGCGTTTCTATTGGCTAGTACCAGATGCCTATGTAAGCAGCTCTGGGGGTGTGGAAACCATTCGTTTTTTTCATTAAAATAAATCTGTATGTGTAATGTGTATAGAATGACTCAATGTAATGTGTATGTGTCTGATATAAGTAGCGTGTGTTAGATTAGAAAAAGGTAATAACAGGGAAAATTCCATATACCTTTAATGACTTTATCATGGTGGAGACAAAGCTGGAAATATCGTGCTCTAATCCTTGAATATTAATTTAATATTGCCATTACAAATTATTACATTGAAATTGTATTAATGATCAATGCATAACTAAAATACTTAATCCTTGTTAGGTATTACACAAGGGCTTTTCATAAATAGTTACACAGGTATAAAGGGGCGCTGTGGTCATATATTTAATATATACTATTTTGAAGAATTTTGCTTTACAATATAAAACGAAAAAATATTTAGAATTTATATAATGAATGCTGTGGGATCTGCCATTTTGGTTAGTGGTGACTGAGGAGGGAGGAGTCTGATTGAACAGGAAGTGAATATCAATCTTTAGATTGTAAGTCTGTGAGTTTTCAATCTTGCAAGGTGCTTTGGGGAAAGCTCTATGGACACCAGATTCGAAGCTCAAAGACAGGGCCCTCCATCTTTAATAATGTGGAATATTTTGGCGCATTACAAATAAATAATAATAATAATAATATAATGGGAATGTGGCATATACAAATCCCAGAATAAACTAAGAAGAGATTCCTGCAAAAAATATAAATACAGAGACGGTTTATTTTAATTTCTAAAAAAATATATTTTCCCACCATCTAGTTTAGTTATTCAAAATAACATATAAAAAAAAAGTTTGGAAAACTCTTTTTTTGCGAAGTAACAAATTAGAAATAAAAGCACCTATGAAATTTATGGGCATAAAAGGATTTTATAGAAAATATGGCTTATCCTACTGGGAGCTGCTCTACTATTTTGTTCTATTGTTGAGGGGCAATTAAAACGGTCAGTGTTTCAACATAATTGAATAGAGGTTTTATCTCAATCCTCAAACATCTAATCCCTTTAGGAACAAATGCAAAATAACTGCTGCCAATAAAGCTAATTTGAATAAAACTGTTTAAATTTACATTTTCTAAAACCATTTTTTTGCACGTTATTAGGTCTGGTCCTTCTAAGATTAAAGTATAAATTTGACACTTCAGTGGGTCCTTTAACATTTAAAGGAACATGGACATTACTAAAATAAATATACCCCCTGGTGTCTCCCCTCCCTAACCACATCACTCAGTACCCTGTTTATATAAACGGCTCTTTCCATTCATTTTTTGGTCACAGTTGAAAAGCAGAAGAACAGGATTTTGTGTCCCTTTAAAATTGATTTTTTTTCTAGATATATAATGTACCTATTTACTTTTATGTACTTTATTTTATTTTTATCAAACAAATAGTCCCTGTATGGGTCCGCCCACTACAGCATATGCAGACACAGATTCTGTAGGGCTAAATGTGCAGTGTAGCCTATCAAGGACCACATCTCAGCAGTTTTCTGAGACATGGTCCTTGATAAACTAGTAAATTACACTGCACATTCAGCCTTACAGAGCTAATATTTCCCTCAGGAATCTTCAGCCGCCAGGCGACCCAACGGAGGATCCAAACGGGCACACATACCAACAATGCATGCCTTCCCACGATCCGCCACTTAATCCGGGACATTCTCCAATTCAGTGGGGCGCCCACCAAAAACAGCTTGGGAGCACAGAGAGTCAGTGTCTGCATGCGCCAGTGGGCAGACCCATACAGAGACTATTTGTCTGATTTTAGACAATAAAAAACAGATTTTTTTTTAAATGCATATCTAAGTTTCCTGGATTATGAATGCATCTGATAGAGGAGAATCAGTAGTGTATGAAAACTTTTTTTTTGCATGAAAAAATTCCAAAATAAACTTTTACAATCTCACCCTGATGTTTGCTAAATCTCTTGAGTTTGCAAGCAGTAACTTTTGTGAGTTGACACCCCTGAAAATCCCTGCTAAAATTAGCATAAAATTCATAATTCGTTTTGGTCAATCACTGGCAGCTATACATTTTAATATAACGTAACAATCAGTGATGGCAGTTTGTGCAGGAAGGAATTATGGGATGTGTAGTCCCCCTTGCAGAAGGAAACAGGAAGAGTCAGACCAGATCTCTGCGTTGAGCTACTGCTGGCTTAAAGGTTCAAAAAGGGTTAAAATCCATATATGAATGCAGTGTTTCCATTGGTAGGTACACTGTGCCTATGTAAGCAGCTCTGGGGGTGTGGAAAATGAGTTTTATTTTTTAAAATAAAATAAATCTAGGTGTATAGAATAAATCAATATAAGCAGCACATGTTAGATTAGGAAAAAAAGGGAAAAACAAGGAAACTGAGATATACCTTTAAGCACTTCTTGAATAAAATGAAGTACACAGAAGTAAGTAGATACACATGTATGTTATATACATAGTAAAATCCAGAAATCTTTCACATAACTTTAAGGTCTGAAGAAGCACAAAGTTATTTATAGAGAACAGTCTGGGACGTAATAGTTAAATCAATCCACAGTAATAGGCACGTGTTTTTTTTTTTTTTTTGCATTTAAGCCTAGGAAGTAATTAAACCATATCCAAGTACACAGAACTCACGTTTCAATCATGCATTAAAAATATATATATATATATATATTATAAACATACACACACTAACCTGGCTGGCTCTTAAGTTTCAGCTAAATTTGTCATCCCCACATAAGGAAGGACTTCAAAGACTCACTATAGTTAATGGGATGAATAGGATGGCCGCACCTTATGCGCATGTTTTGGATCCTATACCAGTCTGGTCATTTGCATTACACTTAATTGAGCAATGCAAGTCACTCTTACTGGTACACTATGGTCATCACGGTGATCCTAAGGGGACACTCTCAGGACACAAGGTTATTTTAGGTCTTGAATACATAATTTCCATTGCATGCAGTACTGTATAATAGCCATGGTCTAAGCATCATCCCAACAAGCATCTGAATTTTTGCTAATGCTAGCAAGAGGTGCAAAAAAATAAATAAATAAGTTATTGTCACTTTTTGGAAGTCCTGTCTATTTTTTCTAAAATGTCGTTAAATACATTGAACTATAATTTTTGTATTTTTTTTTCTAGACTAAAATGCTTCAGATATACATCCTAATCTCTGTGTGGCGCAGTATACAAATTAGTGCGGGGAATGAATATCATGTAAAAAATACACAACAACAACAAAAGGTTACTTATTTCCTTGTGTTCGCAAATTTTTACACTAAAACTGATGTATATATCAATAATTATTTAGTATTGGGGATTAAATGCTTAGTGCAATGTTACAGCCAAATTTGAAAGAGCTTACAAACATATCCACAACATGATAATTCCAACTTGAGTAATAAAAAAATAAATTAAAAAAAATAGAAATTATTTATAACTAAATGCATGCACATGAGTCAGTGGCCATATGGTTTCTCGGCTTACAGACAATACACTGGCTCTTGGTTAGTTGTTCCCATTTGATAATGGCAGAGTAAATACAGAATTATAATTTGTACATTTTGGAACGGCAGCAGTGTCACATTAATAAACAGCAAACAGAACTAAAATATCCTTACAGTTATTCATGAAGAAAGCACGTAGTACAGTGGGTGGCTGCTAAAAGGGACTGCGTCTCCACCCAGTTTCCTAGGCCGCAGGGAGAACATTAAGATACAAGTTTTGGGCCAAGATCAGCATTTTTTGACACCAAGAACATTTCTTTAAGAGGCCAGACCTAAGAAAATAGATAAACACAAAGGTCTACAGCAATATTTGCCAATCTTACTCAACCATAGAACTCTCTTTTGTATTCTACAGTACTAATGAAAAGGCTGGAGCTCAAATATGGCTACCGCAGAACTGCACACAGTCTCCGAGGTACTACAAAATGGCTCAAATCACCCTTCTAATGGCCCGAGAACAGGTGTGGGCAACCTATTTCACCTAAAGTGAATGGACCAAAGTCTTCAAAATGGCTCAATATTTGGTTGTGTACATAACAAAATGGTAAAAATCACTGGGGTAGGGGGGGATGGAAAAAGATGAGGAGAATAATGGGATTATGAGGGGGACATAATGTCAAGAGGCAAATAGAGAGACTATTGATAATGGGCAGGGTCTTCCACTAAAGAAAAGAATAATTAGGCGGCATGAAACTCCTCCAAATCCAACCAAAGCCATTGGGGAGCCAGTGACCCACCCTTTGTATTTAAAAATCCATCGCTACCTTGTCCTGTTTAAGACACTTGTATAATAAAGCTATGAGCCATGTAGGGTCACCCAAGATGGGCAGGTCATAGCAGATAGATCAGACAATTTAGGAACCACTGGAGAAAGACTTGGTAACCTACTTCAGTATCTTTACCAAGATATCCTTATGGATAGACACAACCAGAAACAAGATGTGCCTGGCGTGCTGCGGTACATAGGGTCATGGAGAATCGGACACGACTAAACATCATCATTACTCCCTATAATACCACCGAGCAAAACATTTCGGGATATATTGTGGAAGGTCTGCACATACAATATGGAACCCAGGGTTCCAGTAAACACATCTTCTTAAATAATATAAACACAAGATACAAACATCTGCACACTCACGAAAAATACTGAAAAAGACCAAATTCTCAGTTTCATATTTAAAACCACAACTTCTAAAAGTTTCCAGCATACTCGAAAGCTAATACCCAAACATATACTGTATACCAATTACCCGACACTGTTCAAGAAAAATGTGAAAGAACATCAAATATTCAGTGTGGCTTCAGTTCCAATTCGTGTCACCAGTTTAATATTGCCAAATTACTCATTATATAGATATATAGTATATTATATATGGCCTACAGTTTTTTCTTTTCTTAATATATAAATATAATCCACATAGGTAGTTATGAAACTAGTGAATCAAATTTATATTCAAAGAACTGAAACTATTTAAGCACCAGCTGTATGTGGGATTTAAATATTACATGTGGATTGCACAGCCAGGAACTGTTTTTTTTATGTAAATTTAAATTACAAAATGTGCAAATATGTCAAAATCCCAGCCTTGCTTGTCTAAAGTTGTTACGCTTTACAACCTCTTGCTTAAAAAGTAAAATAAAAAGTTAATAAAATAAAATTCAGGTAGTTGATGATTTTGAAATATTTCATTAGGGAAGTGAGTGCAAAGTTTTGGGCACAAATCAAAAAAATGAACATTTTTAAAGTGGTTCCTTATTTTTGACTAATATTCCCCTAAAAATGAGAGTTTTGCAATCTATGTGCAGCTACCATTGTCTGCTTGTAGATTGTTTTCCAAGTGAATATCAGGCTATTGTGTTTGGTTAAAGAGCGTATCAAAGAAATATAATCTTCTATACACAAATTTACGGTTAAGCACCTAGAGAGGCAACGCTGACAAAACATTCCTTGAGAGCTCGCTGTGGGCAGGCCTGGAAAATATACCGGAAACCATTTTTTTGGTTAATTTCAGTGTAAAAAGGCCTTAACATTCTATGGGGCAACACAACTCATTTATATATACAAAAAAACATTGTTTTATTATAAAAGCACTGTAATTTATATTGAATAGTACATTATTTTAGTAACGTGAGAATGCATCAACCTTACCAGTTCTCAAGTGCAAGAAAAGTGTATAATTGCTACTGATGTTCTTTATTGAACTTTACACCACTTATTATAGGTAT